>VZRE01004770.1:311031-327978 GCA_013396775.1 Cephalopterus ornatus | reverse complement strand
ACTGTAAAACAATAACGACCAGAAGGAACAATGCCTGCAACATCAAGAGTTATAAAAGAAAAATAGAAGGGGAGAAAGGAGGGCACCGGGGATTTCGGGGACATGGGCTCCAGTCTCATGTGCGTTTCTTTGCCAGAACTCATCAGTGTGTGTAAATATCTAAAGGGAGGGTGCCAAAAGAGGATGGAGCCAGGTCTCCATGGTGGTGCCCGGCAATAGAACAAGAGACAACGGGCAGAAACTGACGCACAAGAAGTTCCACCTGAGTATGAGGAAGAACTTCTTTGCAGGTGACAGCACAGTGGAACAGAGCCCAGAGAGGTTCTGGAGTTTCCCTCACTGGAGATATTCAAGAACCGTCTGGATGCAATCCTGTGCCGCGTGCTCTAGGACAACCCTGCTTAAGCAGTGAGGTTGGATCAGATGACCCACTGTGGTGCTTTCCAGCCTGACCAGCTCTGTGAAACTCCCAGTTCCAGCAGTGCCTGCCTGCCCCTGAATCCTGCTGCCCCCCCGCAAGCCACTGTGCCTGCCCCAGCCCTCCCTCCCACTAAGCCAGCCTTTCTGATGCCTTTCTGGTTAATGAACCCAGGGAGATGGGCTCCCCATGCCTGTCCCGCCCTGTATTCACACTCAGAGCACCGCAGTGGGGGCCAGTAGCAGGTACTTAAGGCTGTCCCTGCTGCTGCTGCTCACAGGAGCAGCACAGTCTTACAGTGTCCCTGCCACATTGGGAAGCACCATTAGCACTATGTCCCTCATTAGTGCCATGTCCCTCCACTCCCAGGATGTTCCTCCTATACCGGCTTCACCACCATGGCCAAGCCTCCTCCTGTTCCTAGTTACTTCTCTGGATTGTGGTAGCATCCCCAAAGCACCAGGTAAGACTGCTGTGTGTCCACATGAGCAAGAAAAGAGATTTCACCCTCTGGTCCACACTTGGCCAGGACCTGGGAGCTCCTGAAAGTAGATTTGCTGAGCCGCAGCGCTGGCGAGGCTTCAGCCCTTCTCCCAGTGGGCTTGGGCTTGCTCAGATCAGCTTCACACCAGCACCACTCTCCCACACACACAACAGTCCAAGACCCCAGGACACACTCTGAGGGGTCAGTCAGACCCACTGCTCCTCACACCTTTCATATCTGCAAATCCCATGGACCAGCCTCCAAAAAAAAAAAAAAATTATCTCCTAACTCAAAGTCAAGGAGCAAAAGCCAGAAGGGGAAAGAGGCTGAGATGAGTAGGCCTGCTTGCGGTCACCTATCAAGCTAGCACTATGAAGAGCCAGGGGGCTAAAAATATTAGGGAGACATATCCTGCTATATATATCCACGGCACATAGCAGGGCCCTCTCAATTGGTTACAGGCTATTCCCACTGTCGGGATTTATTAAACTGTTGTTGACGTTTAGCTTGATACTGCAAGGTCTAAGGCCTCAATCCAAACAGAACAGTCAAGCTGGGGGACAGCGATTGTGGACTGTAAATAAATATTCTTTGAGAGTTCCTAGAAAACCAGAAGGAGTTTAAATTATGTGTCGATGGAATGCTTTTGTGCAAGTGGAGTATTAACCGACTACAGCACTATTACCAGCAGAGACAAGTAATTCAGTACTGGTAGCAGATATGGAGCACCTTCAAAACTATCTGATTGTCCCTAGACTACTTTGAAAATAATTAATTCAACAGACAGGCCTTCTAAACATGGCTGTTATGTGGGCATACCCACTCTCTGTGTACAGAGTTGCTGCTGAGGCCAATTACCTTCCTATTGCAAACTCTTTGTTGTCAAGGACATTTTAAAACAAAGTTTCTGAGGCAAAGACTGACCCACATATATCATTCCCCAACCTCATGTTTAAAATGAGAAGCTAGTTTCAACTGAGCGTCATTTAAAGACTACAAAGAAAGCAGAAAACAAAACGAATTAATATATTGGCATTAATGCTGTACTTTGGTCTCCTACAACTGAAGCGTGGGTGTTCAGAGTCTTTTCAGTTTCTGGAGGGCATTAACCTACGGTATAAAACAATTGCTTTGGCAAGACTGGGGATTCGGCACACAGACTGAGAAATAACATCCTTTACTCCCTCTCTAGCCCACTACTTCCCTACCCACCAAAATTTATTTAATGTTATTGTACAAGTGCAGTCACAATGACTGCAAAATGGTGACAGACTTCTGTATCCATTAGTAGTGCACCTGATAAGCATCCTTGAGAACATCCTCAGATTAATATTTGGCTTGCCACTTATTTATTAAGAATTTATCATGAACTTTTTAATGAAAATCGAGCTCTCTAGGGACTGAACAACTGTGCAGCAAGTGCCAGACAGCCCATAAAAGCTGCTCTGTCAACAAGGATGGGGGGCCAGTTTCCTGCTGACATTCCCCTCCCAGTAGCAGGCTCCACCATGACCTCTGAGCAGGATGGCTGCTCTGGCTACAGGCTTGAAGCTCCTTAAGCAGGCTCTGGCACACAGAGTTGCAATGCTCCTCCACAAGCCATTAGAAGTCTATCATATTAATGATAAAGCCAAGGGCTAGTTAAACTTGGTAATATTTAGGTGAAATTTTATAAAGGATGTATGCACTGAACTGTCTCCTCAGGTCACTACTGGGAAAACAAAACAACTCACTCTGGAACCCACAAGAACAAAACTTCATATTTTATATTTTACTATTAGTAAAGCTATTAATCTCAAGTGTAAGGAAACATAGTCATGCTTTGGTGACCAAAACTTGACAGATTCTGCTTTCTCAATATGAGTTTCGCACTTCTGGTACTTACCCCTTTTTTTTCTCTGCTTTTCCGAAGACATTACTGACTGTGGGCAGGCTCTCAGCCCTTACTCTGAAGAGTAAGAGAAAAACCACAGTCTTGAAACTGGAAAATAAGGGTGTGTTTCCTCCTGGCTGCAGTCAACCCCTTGGAGTCACTCACTTGGGGAACGTGGATGGCAGGTGTGTGTGCAGAGGTGCTTCCCCCTCCCTGCACTATGATGCAGCTCGGAGCCACATGCATGACTTCAGCCCAAAATCCATCTGCTACGGGCATAAATCTACAACTATTAACACTTCACGCAGCACCATGTGTCCTTACGTGACTCTTCCAGGCAGCACCAGGATGATGCTTCACGGTCAAAGCCATGCTGGGGCAACACATGCCTGCCACGGGGGAGCCATGCTTTCACTCCCTGGCTAGCCAGGCTGTGGTGCCCACACAGCAACCCTGTGCATCTTTGGAACTACCCAGATAATCACTGCCTGATCCTGTCTCAGCCCTGTGTTGAGCTAGCAGCCGTGGGAGCACGGCCCCAGCTTCTTCCTACTATCCCAGCACGCTTGCAGATGGCGACATGGCCGAGGCACAAACAAGCCAGACCAGGTCTCTGCTCACAGGGGAAGAAGTCAAATTGCTTGCTGGGTAAATGCTGATGCCAACACATAAAAGGGATGTAAGCAATGGTCAGGGAGGGACAGAGCAGGACACCAGGACTATCTCCATTTCTGGACCTGGACAGGCGTCAGGCAACTGCAGATGCACCTACTGAATGCCCCATGCCCCCACCTCTCAAACTGCCAGCTCCTGGGGTAAATTTTTATCTTTTTGGTTAAATCTGGAGTTTATAGGTCAAGTTTGTGAGAACTTAACACATTTCTGGAAGAATGGCACCACCTCAGGGAAAGGAAAAGTGCTTTTCTCATAAGCAGTAAATTCAAGTAACTTACTTGCCAGCAGATACCTATGTAGATGCATTATGTTGTGTTTAATGTGATTAGGCGCAAGGCACAACAGATGGAAGCAGTGTGGAGAGATTAGCAAAACCACCCAAAAGAAGCAAGTTTGGTAGAGGTAAGAAGGCAGTGTTTAAGGCCTCTAAATTAACTCCCTGTTAAAGCTGTTCTTTACTCTGCATTAATAGGTAGGATTAGGAAATTGAAGGAGTCCTTCATGTGCACAGCTAGTTGCACAGCCTGAGTGGTCCCTGTGCTGGCCACGCATGCAGTGGTTTGTTTTCCTGTACTGGAAGGAGGGTTCAATCAGGGACACTGAATTTTAACATGCTGATTTAAAAGTAATCACCGTTTCAGACCTGACTAGCCCTGGCTCTGTTTACACTGGCGAGTGAGAAAATCTACTTATGAATTATCGCCACTGCAGTTCTATTAGTCCTTGCACGTTGGCTCGACACAGGCAATTTACAGTCGTCTCCTCCAGCAGGGTTAAATGGTACAGTGAGCATAATACCCTGGCCCTGTTTACCCTGGAGATTACACTGCTGGTAACTTTGATGCTCCCCTGCCACTGCTGAAAAACAGGTACAGAATTTTCTGGTGCTGATGCATGAGGAATGAGAAACTCTAGGCAGGAAAAGGCAGCTGTAAATCTGAGGAGATAATCAACACAGGCTACTCAGCCCATGAAAATATCCCTAAGGGGACGAAGCAACCAGGTGGCTGAGAACCAAAATTTCACACAGGTATCCATTAGGGTGAATACTGTGATATAGGGGCTTTCATGTATTTTAGTCACTGACTAATTCAATCCACCATTTATTTCTATCCAAAAGTAGTGAGCAAAATCTGTTGCCCTGAAAATACTGCTACCCCTTCCATCCTTCATTTTTATCACATTCCATAGCTTTTGGGGTATTTTGAGCTCAAATCTACTAAGTGGTTATAAAAACAAGCCATTTAAGTAAGAGAAAATTCAGGAAAAGATCACAATGTATTTTTTTTTTATCCTGTTGTTATTCAGCGTTCTTCCAGCAGTACTTGCAATTAATACCTAATACTGGATTCCATGGAGTCTCAGTGGTTGCAGCATGACTACCCTGGCTAAGCTCCCCGTGGTTTCCAGGCAATTCCCAGGAAGTACAGGAAAGAATCATCCCTCATTATTAATATGTTTTTTTTCCCCATTCAAGCAGGAGCTAGAAGAGATGCAATAAGGACCACATTAAAAAGCTGAGAGGTCACATCATGCATTATCCTTGAACACGAAGGGATGAAAGTTAAATGAGGGACAGAATTAGCATGGGTGCTAGAATATGCAAGAATCCACCTCCAACACAAAACTGAAAGCCCTGTTGGAGAAATATATGTTGCTAAATAAGCTATTAGTGGTATTTTACATGCACAAAGGAACGTTCGTTCTTCCACTAAAGAACAATCTTTGGAGTAACAGTCTCCTGCCAGGTGGATTATTTGCTCCATAAATCTCAATTGCCAACAAACTCCTTGGCAGACAGAAAAAGAAAACAATGGGCACTTGACTGCAGATTAACAGAATATCAAGATATTTAATACCTTCTGACTAAGGTGTATGGAATGACTTCAAAAAGTTGGACAGTGCAGAAACCTTTCGAGGTGACAAGAAAACTCAGCAACTCTGGTCTAAAAAAGAAATCTAAGGGCAAGACATAGAACAGAGATAAGAAGGGAAAACAGAACCAGAATTACAATAAGGTACTAAAAATACAAGTAGAATGTGAAGAGCTGTATTTTATTTCTGACATTAATATAATCAGCTCATTTAGAGATACAAAGCTCAGCCTCACTGATGGTGCTATCTAGTACCTGAAAGTAAAAGATGGAGAACCAACAGAATGCAAAAGTTAGGGTCAGTGATGACAGAAAAATAATGCTTTTAAAGAACTATAATGCCAATATAAGTTAGTGTTAACATTTAAAAGTGAGCAAGGGAAAGACTACATTACTGAGAAATGGATCTGCATGCAAAACAAAGGAATTTTATTTGTTTTCTTTCATCCTGCAGTTTTCTTATCATTTGTCTTGCAGCATTTACATACATGCTGTCTGGATGTGTAATCATAAGGGAAATTAACCCTGGATAACCCCATGCTGCAGCACGTTTACAGAAATTGCTCTAGAGAAAACAACTCTAGGAATAAAATGAGGGATGTTCAAACCATCGGAAATCAAGTGAGTCACAGACACGATAGGTCTGAAGGATGGGAAAAATCTCTTTATGAGAACATGCCATTAAACATTACAATCAAGCATAAAATTGCTCTGCCACAGTATTTTGTTTTATTTGCATTGTTAAATTTCTTCTCCTAACAATAATGGATAGTTTATAGCACTAATGATTTATACAAAAAGAGCTGGGTAAATGCATCCCAAATGGGCAGCTTCTTTCCTAAGATCTGTAGACTCAGTTTCCTTCAGCTTGATCGCAAATCGGTGACTCACACAGATTTCACATCTGCCTCAGGATACAATGGTGAAGCTTCTAATGAGGTTTCATGATGGATTAAGTTCCTATGGTGCAAGAGAGGTGTAAAAACTTATGCTAACTTAAAAAAACACCGTGCATTTCCACAAATTGCCATAGTGTAAAAACGATAGATGATTTGCCATTAACAACTATTATGACATTATTTAGTTCATTATTTCCAGCTTCTACAGCCCCACTTAAAATAAAATACATGGTTTGCATACAAATTGTGTATGTCCATGCACAGAAACGCAAATTTTCCCCAATCAATCAATGTAATTGATCTGGAGAAGGGGGCCACAGTTTAGAGTATTTAAAATGCATCTGCAAAACACATTCACCTCACTTGCAGTGCACTCTCCAAAAGAGATGAGAACTGAGAATTCTGATGTGCAAAATGATTTAGAATTGCTATAGTTTAAAACCCTCTTTATAATATAACAGAGTAATCTATTCCCAATCCACAGCATTCCAAAACTGTAAAGTCAGGCTCTCTCAAATCAGAAACCAGAAGAGTGACATAAAACAACCCTTTGGGATACACCTTGACCATATCTTTCCAGAGTTTCTTTGACCTTTATGTCAAAATGAAGGTATTCATTCATGCTTGATTCCAGCAGAGGAAGCATTAGGAAAATCACTTAATTTATGGCAAAATCTTGAGAAATGACAACACTGGGAATAAGGATCAGAATCTAGTCAAGCCTCCTTAGGCCAGCAAGAATGAGAATAACTGCAGATAAAATGTACTCAGCTCATGGGGAAGCATCGTGAAGTTTCTAATGCACTTCTTTTCTGACTAATGGCCTAAGTGAGCATGTGGACAATAATCCTCATGCAGATGTGAGGAGGAGACAGGAGAGAAAGTCCACAGAGAATATCAGTTGTTGGATGCTTCCTGCAGTTTTTCCATAACCACTTACAAGGAGCCAGTTTTAACGCATCATCACAGGCATTCCTCAGCAAGCAGCAGCGTTTCTGTCACTTCCTTCAGACTGGCAAAGGAGTAAGACTTCCCAAAAATACATCTTCTAGAAAAGAGGGAATTAGGCGAGCAAGCTCAGCACTCAATGGGAATGGGATACCTCACTGCTGCTTGTGAAAAGCAGACCTCTGAGTAAACCACCAGTGAAATGACAACCACACTGCAGAAGCTACCAGGCTATTTTTACCAAAGCAGAATATGTTATCTTTTCATTTTGTAGAAAGGCAATAAAAATTCATAAGATTCCTGCTCTGCATTTCAAGAGAAAAGCCTGGTAATACAGCATTCAGACCACATGGTTTTTAACATTACCATGAATGGTCTAAGTTCTTCAGTCTTCTGACATGTTCACAGGGATGGTGTTTACACTGACTCATTCATAGTACATCATATCACATTTTAATGATTCAGTTCAGCTCTGACAAAAGGAAACATCTGCCATAATTTTTTCTTCTGTGAACTTTATCACAATTAAAAATCTGACGTTTCACCAGCCTGTGTGCCAACTGAGAAGAACGCCAAGTTCGGCACTTCCCGATACATACAAATGCATGCGGCATGAACAGCTAGTACCAACAGCACCAAGCCATCACTGACTTGTCAGTTCTCACCACAAAAGAGAAGAAAGATCACAGTTTGTGGGCAATAATTTTATAATCTTGATCTGGTTTCCATATGACACAGTGCAAGAGAGAGAAAGCAAAAAAAAAAAGGAAAAAAGAACACTTCACAGCTCTATGTGTGACAACATAAGATTTCTATGTCTTGCCCTATTGCAGCCAGAAAAATATTAAAGCAGCATGTCAAAACTGGCATAGCTTCTAAAAAACAATTTCCAAACATCGCTTGATGGACAGCACCCTAGCAACTCGATGAAGCTTAAATTTGCATCTACTTTACATAAAATGAGGCCAATCCTCGCCAGTGCAATGACAGTATTCTTGTTTTTAGAAGAATTAATGGTATATACAAACTCAATCCACTTCTAAGACATTGCAGATGACAGAAATGCAGCTTGACCATTTACCACACCAAGGCCACCAACCTTTTTCACCCTCTGTAAGTCTGGGATAACTCTTATATCTCTAGGCAGTTCCAATGACACCGTCATTTCAGGGTGGAAGCCAAGAGCCAGAAACAAAACCAGCCGCCTCATGACACAGGCAGTGCAGTGCTGCTTCATACGTGGAGTAGCACAGTCCCACTGATGTTACTGAGCCCAGGCAGTCAGAGGGATGGATGTTTCTGAACAGATTCCAGCACAGAGCTGGGGTCTCAGTAATGGCTGAGAGGTGCTTTCTAACACTGCTCCTCCATCCACTATTCTCCCTGTACTCCAAGCATAATACTGGATCAGGTAGGGTACAATTAAACTTGAAGTGTCGCATAGGAGAACTTTAGGAACTAAGAAAATAAAAATTACCCTATATATATACAGAATATACAAGGCTGCCCCAAAGATATGTCATAGATGCTTAAGGAGATGTATGGTTTACTAGCTACAAGATCAGACTGAGATCGAGCTTCTCTCCTTAGCTCTATCACAGACCAGTTAGTGGCCTAAGGCAAGTCCCTTCAGCTCTTCCTGCCTGTTGTCCTCATTCTCCTCAGTACCACAGCAGCACCTACAGAGCAGCTTCCACAGAGCAGGCCTCGCTCACTTCAGCCTTCACACACTGTCCAATACCAGTACCAGATGTAATTTGGACTAATAAGACGCTTTTGAAGATGACGTGTGAGCACCTAAATCACAAAGATGCATTTTCAAAATCTGCCAGTGGTAAATGGACAGATGCCTTTTCCCAGCAAGCAAGAGGCTGGTCCTAAGTGGCTGCAATGGCATTTTCTTCTGTGTGACAGCAAAAATCCAAAATTTGTTTGAAATCTCACCACATACACTGAGAACTGACAGCTAATACATCTTACAGTTGGTTGGCTGGTATTTTTGGATGGGAGGCTGCATTTCAAACTACTTCGTTCTATGTTCCCACTCTGTACAACTGCATATCCGACATTGTACTGACTCACCAGCAGCGTTTTTGTGCAACCCACTGAAGAGATACCACTACATCCTGTTTGGGTGGGGCAAGACTTTCTGGGTGAATCTCCTTGTTGAAGAGGAAGTTTTGAGAGTAAGGTACTTGTTTTCAGGGTCACAGAGGAACTCTGCTCTCCCATACATGTATGCAGACGCAGAGTGGGAAAAGCACATCCACATGCGGTACTGTCCTAATTTTTAATTAAAAAATGTGTTTCATTAGGATTAAAGTAAAGGGTTACAACCAAATAAACCCAAGTTCTTATGCAGTCTCCAGGGAAAGCTGGAGAGCTCTCTGCCCAGCCTAGGGGAGGACACACTGCCCACACAGCACACCCTGCAGACTGCCTCCAGGCAAACGCAGGGCAGATGAAGCCTTCTGGAAAAGCAAGGGGCAGAGAGATCTCTCCATCATCCCTTTCAGTCTGAGATCAGGGGTCTCTGCCACACTTCTGATCTGCTGAGTTTTAAGTCAAAGCTGCAGAGAACTGGCCTGAGCCAGGCAAGTGTTTTGTAGTGCTGCTCTGTGATCCCCTGCCACCGGCCCTGTTTCATGTATTCGTGCAATGATTCAAGAAACAGCCTTGACTGCTCACCCATTAACTGTAGGGTGCGAGTCAGGTTTGCAGTGCTGGGAGACAGGCTATTTTTACCACACTTAGGATGTGCTGTCACAATGTTAAATCCCAGTTGCAGATTTACCAAAAGCGCTAAGGGGATTTGTCCGGGATTTCAGGACGCTGGCATCCTGATCTGCATAGCAGCTCAGACCAGGCTTTTTGCCATTCATAAGTCCCAGACAAATGACTCGTGAGAGTGTGTAGCTTGCCAGAGCAGTGCATATTCAACGAGCATGTGGAGTCTGGGATGCGTCTGACATCGGAGGCAAGTGCTGGCCACCTGCACACGGGATCCCAGCCTCCCCCACATGCTGCGTGCTAGACTTCATCAAACACCTTGTGTGCATGTGTGCACCCTCTCTCCCATGCACAGTGCTTGGGCACACCAGACCATGAGGACCACACATGTGGCATGTGGGAAAGACCTGGCCACACAGCCCCTGCCCTCAGGCAGGGCAATATATACTTCCCCCTACATCCCACACCACTCTTATTTTCTGTAGTCTCAACCAAGGGCAGCACAAACTTGCAATTACTTCCCTCATAAAGCTTACTTCCCAGCCCACCTCTGTCCTCAGGGATCCAATCCCCTGGCTGTGGTATGTATACAAAAGGGTCTCACAGGAGAAATTTCAGTGCACCCATCACTAATGGCTCATGGATAAAGTCTGAGAAATATTGCCATATGACACTCAGGATGGTAAGGATGAGTTGCTGCCAATACCTTACCTGCTGTATTTCCTGCCTTCAAAGTTGCATGTCATCATATTAGCACAGTTTTGATAAATGAATTAGAAAAGGCACACCCTTTCCAGTGATTATCTTGGGTTTTTTTAGACACACCGAATAACTTTACCTTGCTGTCAATGTATCTAGTTTCTGGTTTACACACCTAAGGCGGGAAGAAGGGAATTGCTCAAGCTAAGGTTGTGCTTATAAGGAACATGAATCTGTCATACAAACCAAACTGGCTCTCAGCTTGAATCTATCCTTTTTTGGGCAGACAGATTAGACATTTTGAATTTAAAAAGATTCTGGCAATTTTTTTCTTCGTGTCCTCTTGTATTTCTTGCACTGAAAGCTCAGACGAGGACCTTTTGTTCATTCTAAGTTTCTTCCTCAAAGCCAACTTATACCTGAACACCTCTAAAAATTTTCAGGGAGGTCTTTTTTTGTTTTGGTTTGGGTTTGGGGTTTTTTTGTTGTTGTTGTTTGGTTTGATTTTTTGGGTTTTGGGTTTTTTTGTACTTTTAGAGTAGTATTTGTGGTTCCCAGTGTTAAATCACAAAATTTTGAGGGTCTGTTTTTCTGCTAAAGAAAAAACATTGTGCTTTTTTTTTTTTCATAGCACAGTGTGAATTTCTGTCATATAAAGAACTGAGTCCCGGTTTCCAAAATGTTCATACTTTATCTTTTCTGCTATATTCTGCTATTTCTTCAGTTAATACTTTAAAATTCTGCCTGAAACTGAAGTTTCTTCATTGCCTACACATTTTGTCATTTCTAACACGACAGTTCTGTAACCCATTTGTTTTCTCAGTGCTTCTTTTGAGCATCACTTGTACTTCACAGTGCAGATGTCTAATGCAGATCAAGGCGGGCACTGCAGTATATTTTGTTCCAAAAGATATCCCCACCTCCTCATTTGTTTTGCAACATGGCTATCAAAGCACTAAATAAACAACATAATAGTTAGCATATTTCCATTGTTTTACATATTCTGCACGGATTATAGATGTTACCTAATTTCTTCACTCCTGTGAATTAGATACAGAAGCATTTTATATGAATTGCGGCTACAAAGACAGTCAATAGCTAAACTAAATAATCATATCAACAGCCCTTTCTCAAATTTCTGAGGCCAAAACAGACCCCATTTATAAGGAGAAACAACAAAAAAATTGTAGACCATCTCCTGTAAACAAGTGACATGTAGGCTAAACTTTGATCACAGCTGCTTCTCTGTGAGCCTCTAGCCCAAATCCAAAGCTTGAGCTCTCTCCCTTAAAGCTCACACCCAGAGGCAAGGCTCACTGGTCAATGTAATCCTCAAAGTTTCCCATATTGAACAATTTGTTTTCAGGAACAAAGCCTGGAAAAGATCCAAACCCCCCATGTGGGCTGGCAGCAGCTCAGGATGCTGTCTAGGTGTGTCTGGCTTGCCCAACTAACAACTCTTTCCACTTCCTCCATGCAGAGACACTTGAGTTTCACCATACTGCAGCAAGCCACCCATTAACTTCTACTCCCTCATTTCTAAAAAGGCTACCAGTTTTTCCCACTAGATCCTCAGTTTTTTGGGCTGTCAGACAATTTGGGGTTTAGCTGGTGCCTTAAAATTCAAAAGCAAATGTACAGTTTAGAATTTACAGCTGGGAAAACAATTTCCCAAAATATCTGTATGAATGCAATGCAGAAATATGCCACATTATAACAGCGAGTATTCTTTCTCAAAATGGAAGTGTTAAATTTCGAGCACAGCTCTGTGCCTGAGACGAGCCAAGAAACTTCTGAAATGAGTAACAGGCCTTGCTCAGCACCCTGCGTGCAAAGCAGCCTTCCCCTTCCTGCTCCTCTTCCCCCTCCAGGTAGCCCTGGCACAGCAAACCAGAGCTTCTCAGCTGTGCTGTTAAGCCAAACTCCCCTCAGCATCAGGACAGTGTTTCCCAGCTGCTACCCTCAAATTGTTAAATCTTGAAATGGGTCCCTCTGAAAGTTATTTGTATTATAGAATCATTTAGGTTGAAAAAGGCCTTTAAGGTTATTGATTCAAAACGCGAACTAATTTTTCATGTGCAGAAACACAGAGGGAAATAAACAGTAATATTAATCTGTTCAACCAGCAAGAAATCCTCCTGTTTCCCTCTCCCCCACACGTAAAGCTGCAAAAATTAAATCCATAGGGGCATTTATAAAGAATATCTTATTTAGGGAAGAAAACAAAAGTGACTGACACAGTTATTTGTCACTGCTGGTAAATAAATTTGCACGGCTTACAATGTTTACCCTGGAGTACAGCTGAAAGATCCATTCGTGCTGCATTAGAAACCCGCCTCAATGACAAACTTCAGCTCCCCACTCTAGCAAAGCTGATGTATTGACTAGACAGGTAGATATTAGGTGCTCTGACTGTCTGGATGCTATGGAAATCATGCCGCACGCATCTGACCGTTGTCAGCGGCAGAAGACAAGCGCCGGCCTCATTCTTATTCTAGCCAGGAAAAAGGCCTCGTCTGCATTAGCCTTTTTACTGAAAGGCTGCCATATTTGTCAGTTCAGACGCATGTAAGATAAGCTCTTTCCTCGTTATCTAATATTTCACCAGGCAGTGGAAACGAAGGATAAGCAGAACCTAATAGTCTATATGGGCAGGAGATCTTGAATGCTGTCAAGCTCAGCGCAAGGCCTGGATGCCCTAGACAAGGGGAAGTTTACAGCAGAAGTTAATCACTTCATTCTGAAGAAAAACTCACAGGGATTTGGAGAAACAGGACTTATCCTGGGTATGCAGCAAGCAGGGAGACAAGTGTAAAACCCCTAGTGCAGCATTATACTCAGTGCCTCTCCCCCCTTACAATGTAGGTATTGCTTGGCTAAAATTGCAGTCCAGTCAAAGGGGATTAAAGAAGGCAGCTGGAAAACCACTGCTTTCCCTAAGCAGCTGGATGAAACAGAAGGACAAGCAGGGAGAAGCAAAATGAAAAAAGAAATTCTGCATTCTTGAGATGTCCTGGGCTAATCAGTCCCTTGTAGCAGAGATGCCAGAAGTACTACTGCAGTCTAGTTTACCTGTACCACTCCACTTCAAAACTGCCCAAATTGCATACAGGGTTAGTAGCAACCTGGCAAGGAGATCAGAAAGGCTCTTGCTCAGTTGCAGAGCTCCCTGGCGAGCACAAATCTTAACCGGCTTTTCTGCTGCATAATGCGGATACAGCAGGGCTGAGTGAATTCTGAATAAAATTAAGATAGCCTGTTTCAGAGCTCACAGAGTAAGTCTGGTTTAACAGCATGTCTGCTTAAGAGATATACCATATTAAACACTAGTGACTGTACGGTCACGCTACTCCATTTTAATGCACTGACACGAGAATTAGGCCATATTTGCACCAAAGTGCAGCCCTAAGTACAAGCTCCCAATGTTGTTTTGGCCCACCCTGAATGGCCAGGCTCTACCCAGTGTTTGATGTTTGTTTGGTTGTTTTTTTTCATCTGGCAAGAGTGGATTTTTTGGGCATAAATGTTAATATGTGCCCTGCCAAAATGTAAGTGACAGCCTATGAGGGAAGGGTTATAACACGCGTTTGGGATGTGGTATCCAGCATCCCTCTGCTGCCTGTACCCAATCCACTGCCCACACTTTAAACCACCATGTAAGTGACATGGTGAATTGTGCTCTGTGCATGGACTCCTAACGTCAATTTTGCACTTAATACCTCATGTGGCCACATCAGCTCTGCACTTGATACCTCATGTGGTCACCAATACTAATTTTGATCCTCCCTGCAGCCAGCAACGCTTTGGCTGTCAATAGCAACAGTCCCAGGATAGCTGCTGTCAGCAGCACCACACCGCGTGTGCCCGCACGTGACAGCAGCTCTGCCATGTCGCCCACCTGCTCCCATCGTGTGATGATGGGGAGTACAGAAAGTCACAAGAAACCTATTCCCAGGGAGTCAAGTGCTCCTCGACGTCAGCACTCGCTGTCCTCTTGGAGTAGGCCAACGAGGGAAGATGCATGTGGCATGTGAGCCTGCAAGGAAAACAAAGCCTAGCTTGCGTCTAATTTTAGGCTTGGCAGCCTTAAGGCTGTTCTGAGCTTTCTTTATCTTGGCTTTTCCAACTCCTCTTCCTTTAAGGTCATACCCTTAAAAGCTGTTGTGCTGCCTCACACCCCAGGTCTCTTCCCTTCCCCACATGAACCTGTTCAGAAGATGCAGCAGTGTGAAAGCCCTGACCACCCAAAGAGCCTTCCTTTCACTGAGTTGGCAGGACAGCCATCCGGCAAAAAATTTCCAGCCTGCCGGCACAGGTGGGACAGAGAAGAGACAATCCCTTGTGCTTTATATCATCACCAGCTGGCTGCATGGCTTTCTGAATCGCCCATGTGCTCCAGTTAGTCAAGAGGTTCTCTGCCTTGTCTCACATCAACCTAGCAGGGTACTTTTTCTTTCTTTTTTTTTTTCTTTTAATTGTTTACGTTAACCACTTCATTTGAGATGATCAGTTTTACATTACTGGGAAAGAAAAGGGAACAGGAAGATGCCAGGAGCTGATGCCACATGACCAAGCTCCGTTTGCCCTTATGAACTCCCCCAAAACCCAAAGTCTATCCAACAGGACTCAAATATGCATTCCTCACACAGGAGGAAGATGCCATAGGTTAGCTCTTTGCAGGAATTGCCAGGAGGTACACACAGGATAACAGCAAGTATCCTCCTCCTCTTTTCAAGTCACAAGCTCACTGCTACAGCACGTTGGGGGAGAAAAGTAATGCTGGACCACCATCCCCACTTGGGGAAGCTGCTCTTCCCCCAGGTTCCTCAGCCCAAGGCCGGTCCCACCATCTAGGCATGGGCCTGCTCCAAATGTCAGCTGCAAGAAGCATGCACACAGCAGCAACACAGCCAAGCCTACACTCCCAGCCTCAAAGTCCAGCAAAGTGGCGCTCCATGTTTAGGGAGTGCAGAAGTGCAAAATGGACAGAAAGGCTACAGTAGCTTTCCAAAATATTTTTGTTTCACTGTTAATTTCCTTAAATAGTGCAGAGTTTTATTGAAAAACTAGAAGAAAAATATAGTAATTTAAAGGTACCCCTTCTTTCTTTACTGTACTCCACCTCTGCCAGTGTTTTCACCCATGACCAGAGAACAGAGCAGGTTACCATCACGAGCAGGTTACCCTGGGTTCCAGCCCCAGGGGTACTGTACAACCTCCTGCCCACCTCTGGTAGGGCTGAACAAAAATACCAGCTTCTGAGGGAAGGTCACTATTGTGCAGCCATACACCATGACTTCTTGTTTTTACTTTACATTCCAGCTGCCATTCCGAAGCTTGCAGAGAAATGAATAATCTTATTTTCTCTGCCTTTTTAATGTTTCTTTTCCAGGGGGAAGAGGGAAACCTTGATTAGATAGATGTGGCTACTTAAAAGCAGTCTCTAGCAAGTCCATTCTCCGATGAAACAACTGGGGCAGAATGGCTCTCTGTTAATGTTACATTTAGTCATTAAAAATGTGCATTTGTGATTCTAAAAGCTGCTAGAGGCAAAACACAAGAGAGGGATACATACTCAGATTTACATTCAGTTCCAGTCTGGGAGACTCAATGAAACTAAAATTAACATCTCTACCTTTCAGACGTATTTCTGGATTAATATAACATTGAGTAATAACCACCACTGCTACATACATTTGAATCCTCTTTCAGCAAAGGCCTAAATGCCTTTTGAAAAACCTAAATAATATAGCATCATGATAGTGGGAAGTGTGTTAAGACACTTTTACATACTACTGCACCTAGCTCTGGGGTACAGCACAAGAGAAGTCATCTTAAAAGAACAATACATGATGGCTTTGGGCAGAAAACACAGCTAACAGATAAAGGGAACAAAAATGCTTGCACTGGACAGGAGAACATCACTCAGGAATAATAGACAATCAAATAAAAATAATAACAAAAAAATAGCACAAACTATACGTTGGAATCTTTAATTACGAGTGACTACAAAGACCTTGGTTTCACATTTCGTCCATGCTGGTTAAACAACATCTTGGTAAAACTACTGCATTTTCACCATTTATTTTTATTACAGGAACGTAAAGAACCTTCAATCAGGAATCACAACTGCAGTGGTCTGAGCACTGCATAATTAAAAAAAACACAGTCCTATGATCTTGAGGTCTGGAACTACAACAAAAAAGATGAATTGCTTATGAAATAGGAAGTAAGATTAAGGTGTAAAACGCTCACATCCACTACACCAAATTCTTAGCTCAACAGCTGCCTAGCCAAAAAAAAAAAAAAAAAAAAAAACAAAAAAAAAAAAAAAAAAAAAACCAAAA
>VZRE01004770.1:293420-311020 GCA_013396775.1 Cephalopterus ornatus | reverse complement strand
AAAAAAAAAAAAAAGTGCAAAAAAAGATAAAATGCCAAAACCCAAAAAAAACCACTCCAAGGAAAGCCTTTTTAGGACTTTGACAGCAAAGAGTATTTCTCATAGATCAGGGACCATTTACTAAATCACCCAGACAGTCTTCCATTGCACTAGAACAACCTCCCACCAAGCCACATACAGTAAATGCCAGACTAACGGGAGTAGCGGGAGAAATTAGCAACACATTGTATTTTCTGTATTCCAAATAATTTCTATTCTCTGTTTTTCTGAGAAGTAAAAGAAACTGCAAAAACAAAGTGCAGATACTAACAGAAATAAAACTGTTTCTTATTGTCCTATTACCTAACTTTTAATATTTCTAGTGCCTCAAAAAACAACACACACTAGAAGATAACTGAAGGTTTAAAAAACCCAAAAAGGCCAAGTAAAAGTAAACAAACTAGATGGACACACAGTTCACATTCTGTGGCTGTACTACCCAAGGCTCTCCTTCACCATCAGCAGCTGGAAAAAACAAATCTCAAAGCTGTATCATTTTTGTTCTATCATCCAAACTTTGCTTTGTTTCTAGGCTATGGAAACCAGAAACAGAAAACTATACCTGGTTTTCCCTTAACAGTTTACAAATTTCACAGCTCATTTCAAATAACTTCTGGCAGATTTTTTTTATTTCCTCAGAGCTCCTTGGAGCAGAGAACCTTTAATAATTTGCTCATTCAGTGCCAAGCAGAATATGAAAATGAAAAAAAAAAAGAAAAAAAAAAGGAAAGAATCATCGACAAACTAAGCTTCAATGTTAAAAAGAGGAAAAATAAATTAAGGTGAGGGACTATATGAAAGTAAGCAGGTGAGACGGAGAAGGCACCCACGCAGGTGCTCAGAAGTTACGATCCAATGGTCTCTTCTGATTTCACCATTCAGGAGCTTCTGGCTCACTGCTGCCCTATCTGCAGCATCTCTATGCTGGAAAGAAAAGTCTCCATCTACAACTCATTTATTAAAAAGTGGTTCTTTAGGCTATCATAGTACAATACTGTTTAGATTCACTCTGTGCTTTGTTGCTGAGGAGAGCAGAAACAAACTTACTGTTCCTCTTCTATATTGGTTGAAAAGCACAGCGCAATTTCAAGGGCAGATCAAAGTTAGACTAATTATTTCCTTTCTGCATATCCTATAACTAAATGTAACAGGTCACTAGGGAAGGGCAAAACAAAAGATGAATGTATTTGCACACACTAACAAAAAACACCAAGAAACAAGGACATTATTTATATAATAAAAAGATGCATAAGGGAAAACATCAAAGCCTGTATTAAATTTACAAACCCACAAATATAACACCAATGGTGCCTAAATAACTAGGGAAATGAACTGGCTGCTCTATTCTCCATACTTCAAACTTAACATAACTGCTGAGGTGGTTAAATCCTTCAAGAGCCTTTAGCACTACTGATGATGAAGGTTTGATAATTCTGGTATTGCCCACTTGAAGTTAATCCCAAGACTACAAAAATACATTTCCATTGTTTTCTGTTGTTCAGAAATATTTGAGTTTACTCAGGACATACCCTAAAGACTTGGGCTGCAGTCTGAAAGGCTAGAAACATGTTTTACTGTAATTTTTAAATGAAACTTGACATTCTCATTTGTACAGTTCCAGGAATTAAAGTTTTAAAATACTCCAACTATCATGAGAACTGAAGAGTGGTCAAGAATATAATTTGCCTGTAGAAACTTGCAGAAGCAAATAGCTTCTGCTCTGCATTAATTCCTCCTTAGGAAACCTCAGCAGGCATATTTTGCTCATGTTACTGTTCCTTTGTCCTTCTCCCAGGTTACTTCATCTGCTAGTTGAGAAATTTCAAGCTTTGGGGGGGAAATAAAAATCCAGTGTGTAATTCCAGTGTTTTGTCTATCTGTCATCAACTGCAAAGGCAGTCTCCATGGCCTATCCTTAGCATTCCTACTTCAACCACTGCTTCAAAGTACCAAAGGGTACGATGACTCCAGCATACAGTGACTCCACCAGACAGGACACAATACACAGGGGCATCTGTCAAGGCTCAGGCAACTGTCCAACTTCTGTCAAGACCCATTAAACTCTCCATGATTCAGGACAGCTTTAGGTATAGGAGCAGTACTGCTTCTTGTTTCAAGATCTTCCCATGGAAACCACTTTCTTGGACAATATGTATTTCTCCCATCAAAGGGTGAAAGAGGCTCACTGGAATAGGGGGAGAAAATCAAATGTGCCTTTTCAAGGCACAGAACTGGGGGTCTTCAGGGAAAGCCCTCTTGAACCAAAAGGTGGCACACGGCGAAGGTCCCTGAGCAGGACAGAAGTATGGTCATGACTACATGGAACACAGGGCCACCACCAGCAGCTGGGCCTCCAGAAGTGGCAGTGTGCAGTCCTGCAGGAATAATACTTTGCATATTTATTCCTCTTTTCTTTCAGTCTCGAAGCCTTAGGGAAGGGGAGGAAAAGTTGCACGATTCAGGTCAAATGCAGAAGACTACAGCCTGGCATACAGAGGTCTGAATGGCACACCTAAGTTCCTACAGTTAAAACAAGGAGAAACCCCAAACTCCTTCTCCATCTCTACACACAAATAAAGGGCCTTTTATTTGCTTGACAGTGCTCTTTATTTTTTCAGTGTGTGCCCTATACTGTTCTTTGACTAAGAGTACAGATACAGGCATTTCTCACCCACACAGTACTCAAATGACTTTCAAACCTTTGTGTTAGCTTGTCATTTTTTTGGTAGCTTTCACACCCCTATTGAAACAAAGCTTAGACAAACCCTGAAAACTAAGGATCTCTCCAGACATGTCTAGACTCTCAGTTCAACCAGGCACAATATTTTTGAACTCTCTAACCTTTATGGGAGGTGACCAAAGCCAGCTCAGACAGACTAAACTGACACACTGCCAGCTAATACCCTGAACACCTTAAAATGCAAATAGCTCTAATCTTATTAAAAATGATGCAATTTGCCCTACCGCAACAGCAAGAAGGGGAAGGGAAGCAAAAAATACCGTTGATAGCACAGGCTACAGTTCTCATCAGACAAACAAAACTGTAACATTTATGAATTACAGCCATTTGCAGTTAAAAGAGATGAAGAATTAGGATATATATTTTTTTAAAATCCATATTGAGCCTGGTAAAAGACTGTTATGTAGGCTATGCGTGGGAGGTGAAGAACTGCCACCATCTCCCAATGAGACATGACTAATACAAAATTTGGTAAGTCAGGATGACAATGCCAAGTCTTTCCTCATACTGTACAACTTGGATGAAAGCAACTATGTAGGAAGGTAGCTAGAAGATGCCACTGGAGGCTCATGCCGTACCCCACCACTATAAAACAGGTATCTCACTAACTTAGATGGAGCAAACAATGTAGAAACAGAAAAAAAGTAGCTCTTTGCAAGCCAGAGCTGTCATGCTCTGGCATACGTCCCCCTGCCTTCACGTGGAACAACAGGAAACTTGCACCCTATATAATGGAGGAGCTGGTCAGCTTCAGGTCAGTTCTACTTGGAAGAGGGATTGTGCCCCTGATGTGGTGAGCCTTGCACACCACCTGGTTCAAATTGCCTACAAACTGCTCATTTACAACCTGTTAAAATACAGTCTTGATTTCTGAACATAAGGTAAATGAGGATTGGTGAAAAGTTCCTTATTCTGATGGGCTACTTGTATCCAGTACCCTGGAAAAATAATGCTGCCTTGGATTTCTGCATGCCCTTCCAGCAAAGAATTTCTAGATTCCTCCCAAAGACTTCCAAGTCCTGAACCTGGCCCTCAGTGGAAATGCCTCAAGTGAGGCTGCTCAACTTCAAGATCATGATTGCCCACATTTCCAGAAACTCAATTCACTCCTTTTCCAGGAGCAGAAACGTAGGGCCAGCCAGGGCTACCAAAGTATAAAAAAGGACACTATGAAACTGCTTTCTATTGTGTCTATCAGCAGAGAAGCTATGCTGCAGTAGCACAAAAGCTTTTCAGCCATGCTAACAAGCAAAGGCACATGGGAGAAAGGACTGCTGGAGTTTTGGAAGCTATTTGCTGCAGTAATCTGCAACTGGTGTAGAGCAGCATGTACAGAAGGAGTGTGGCAACTTGACAGAAAGTGAGTAGCAAGCTGCTTCTCTTTTACTGCAGCTTTGCTCAGCTGGGCTGCCTTATGTAACTACACAGGAGCAATTCACCATGGGAGGCAAGAGGAAGAAGACTGATTTACCTTAAGCCCTGTAGAGCTTCATTCTCAGTTTTGCAAAGAGTGCAGCCCCAAAACACAGATCCTATCACAAGAGACCCTTCAAAAATAAAAAGCCTAATCATTCTATAAACACTAGGGCATCATCAAACATGATTTGCCTCCAGATCATGGATTTCTGTTAAATTAGGACAAATCTCTCTTCCACTGACATCTCGAAGTAAAAAGAAATAAACCGCACCACCCAAACCGAAATGAACCAAAAACTTTACAGCCTTCTCTCACAAGCACATGCACATATATCCATGATTCTACCTGTTTTGGATCATAAGAGAGTAACTATGAACCTATTCCCAGCAACCATTCCCACGGCATTAAAAAATTGGTAACCACTCTTCCATCCCGAAAAGCCCAGTTTAAGTCAGGTCACAAAAGAAAGGATGAAACAGTCTTCCTAAGTGAGCTGGGTTTTGCTACTCCTTTGATGGATTTGAGATTAGGGATCTGGTCACAGTCTGGCAGTCGTAATAAAAGGCCACCAACAACGTAAGCAATTAAAGGAGACCTGTGGAGAACAGGCAGGATCTGTAAGAAACCTCAAGGATGAGAGCTGGAAACAGGACAGTTTGCCTGTGCCATGCTAGCTGTAAAGCACCTCTCTGTAGCGGCTGGAGATCTTGTAAAGGGAGTTTCAAAAACTGTAGGCAGCCTAACTAGTGCTCTCTCTCAAGTTGCACTGGATCACAAAACCTACCAACTTCATCAATAAAAAATGAAATTCTGCCACTGTGAGGCACTTTGAGCAATCTCTACTCCATGGTTTGTTATTCCCGCTTACGTAAGGGTCCAGCTGCCCAGAACTGCAACTCTGCAGAGAACCTTGCATGGCTACCGCTAGTTCAGTGCTAGCAATGTCAGACTTTCAGAGTCTCCAAATCACTGCTGAGTGTCTCTTAAGTCCCAGAATAAGCCATTGTTCCTACTACCATTCAGATTGCTTTGCAGAACTTTTCCCTGCAGGATCTGAGTGTTTACATGGAATATTCTGGGTCTTTATGTTAGTTTTAGTCTCAGAATGAGTTGGCAAACAACATGGGAAATCTGAGTGAACACTGGGTCATTGGGACAGCAAGACAGGAGTTCCAAGATTTTCTTCACAGCCTTGCAGATTCCACAGAATTCAAATCCAGCTCAAATGGTAACACTATTGGAATAGGATAGTTTAAAAAAGGGGGGGACAGGAGGCTTCCAGTTACAAGCCCCACCTTTAAATTGCTAGAAAGACTTAGGTCAGTCATTCCAAGTCAATAACCTAAGACCCCTAGTGCAGAGCTTCACCCAAGGAAAGAATTTTGCTCATGTCTTTTGCTCCTGTTCTTTGGCTCCAGCCCCAGTACAGCACTGCTGACTGTCTAAGTCCCATGATCTGGCATGTAGAGACAGGAAATTGGAGAGGCACCACAGTATTGGGAACATAAGTGGTGCCAGCACAGCGACAAAGAAGCAGGAGATGAGAGATCTCCTCTGTAACACCCCATGACCACGCTCAGCAAATCCATGTGGACTATCACCTCTGCGCCAAAGAGAAGGAAAGGATCATGGAAAAAAAAAATTTTGAACACTGAAAGTGGATTTGGGAAATTTTGCACCGTTTTCCTTCACACTGCTAGCTCATTGAGGTTACTGAGTGCAAGGGAAGGATGGTAGATCGACCACAACTGTTCTACATGGCAAGCACCACTGCATGTCAAAGATACAGCATCAGAAAACAACAGGAACTGTAACAACACTTAAGAGTTTAAAAGTGCTTCTACTGCTAGCCCTGAACCTCTGAAACTTTCCAGGGATGGCAAAGTGCAGAGGAACCACAGTGATCACCAGATAAAGCAGAAGAGAGATCCAGGCGCTCAGAAAACACCTACGACACAAAGAAATTTTTTTTCATCCATTTAGGCAACTCTCTTGGCTCACCTTGCCAGCACCTGTGAAAGCTACGTCAGTCCTTCAGATGCACCATTCACTGCCCATGAACTGGCACAGCCCTGCCCAGAGCTACTGAATCCTTTTAGGCTGGAAGGTGCCTTCACGATGCTACGCCCAAAGCCAGGTCAGCACTAGAGTCCAGATCAGACTGCAACGCACATTCTGCTGATCAGACTGGTTGTAAGAAATACCCTTCAACTCATCAGGACAAGGAGGGGACTCCACTAACTTAAAGAATTCACTTCTAAAAAGACACTAAATTGGTATTGCTTGGTCTAAGTAAGGCTGGCAAGGGTCTCCGAAAACAGGACATCTTGGCAACCGGAAATACCTCTACCATGAGAAAATTTAACGGAGTTCATAAAGTTAAGCAGGTGACTGTCTCTTACCCTTACACAGACTACATGTGCAAAGAAGCCCTCAGACAGTATACTTTAAACCTGTCTCCTGGAAGGAACAAGCTACACCAGCAAAAAATTTTTTTAAAAATAATTTCATTTATCTTCCAGTTTCTGCTGGCACAGCTGAATGTGTTAGGGGAGTGATTTACGCACAACCCTCGCTGATGTACCATTTTCTAGTGCAGACTAAGCTGCAGTCATTAACTAGGAGAGAACTTCAGAGTACAAGTTTAAAGGAGCTCCCCAACCAGTTCAGAAATACATGCCAAGCAATTAATTTTTAGAAGTACAGCAAACAAATCACTGATAATCTCTCCTTTACAAATGAGACTTGTCTCTCAAAAAGTTCAATGCAATCATTGCGGTCAATTTTGAAAAAGCACCTTGTGATATTTAAGATTACCCAAAACGAATAGTGCTGAAGTAGGAAGACAAAATTTTAGCAGTAAAACATACAGTTTTATTGTCTGAGTACTGCCAAGTACATATGTTTTACCCTTGAGTTTGCTTTAACACAGTGTGGGTATATTATCACTAAAAGCTGATCTGATACCTTAAAAACTCTACAGGCAATATAAATGCATGTTTTCAAATGTGCCAATACTGTAACAGCTCTGCTTACGGCCCACAAGCTTCCAGGGACTAAACAGCAAATAGGAAAATTTTCTCTTTATTTAATTTAAACAGAAAAGTTCTCAAATCAGTCAATGAGTTATGGTTGTGCTACCAAGATAAGTGATTTTCCAAATACACTAGGTTCAAAGCTGCAACTGTCCTACATGTGGGATTCCTGAAACCTCACTGGAGCACTACATTTTTTTAGGAAATAATTACATATGCTTTTGTTATTTTACTTACTCTGCTCTCTGTTCTGATTCCAGAGGGTCTGTTTTCCCTTGCCCCAAATGATCCATTGCCACTACCACAAGCTAAAATTACACATAGCTGGCACATATACTGAGAAATATGAAGAATAATTTTTTATGTGATTTGCTTTTAAAGGCAAACCAGCAGTTACTAATCGGTTGACCTATTTCTACTCTAATTTACCATACTTAAACACAGAACCCAAAAAACCCTCTATAGAAAGGAAAAAGCACCTCAAAACTTAACTGGTCTAGAGAAACATGGAAAGATGCCATTACCTACTGAATTCCTTGGGGGAAAGAAAATTGGTATTTAGAAATAAGATTAACTATAATGAAAAAGAAAAAAAGAAAAGCTTAGGGAAAATATCCAGGTCATGAGGATGGTATTTCCAATTTTTTTAAAGCTGCAATGCAACATTCCCAAGCTGAGAAAAACATTCTCCCTGCCCTCACTGCAACCCCACCACAGAAATGCCAGTGGCCATCTATCTCCTATTCCAGTTCTTCATGTCCCACACCTCCAAACCCAGAGACTCAGTCCTCCAACCAAGCACGAAGCTTCACGCGTGTCTGAAGGAAGACTGGCAGGACTAAAGACACTGCTTACAAAACAGGTCCCTGTGGGTATTAGCCAAAGCGTCTATTTTAATAATATCATTTATTTTCACCTATTTGAGCCTTTTCTTATTTTTTGAGCAGGCCATAGAAAGAGCCTAATCAGTTTCCCTTTTCTTTGCTGGCACAGATCCTGGTCCCAGTGCTGGGGCTGGCAAGATGCCTGTTGATTTCAGTGGGAAAAGGATCAGGCCCAGTCCTGCAGATGTTACTCATGCAAGCACTCAGCTCCACCCTTCATCTCTCACATCACTCTGCTACTTAAAAAAACAGGGACAAACTGGCCTCTCCCGCCTTCTTGTTGCTATTATGTGTTGCCCCTCAAAGCTCTTTGTCACTGCTCCCTGGGGACTGATAACATTCAGCATTTCACACCTGCGACTGCCAACATTAGGACGTTCGCAAGGGGACCTTATTGGGACACATCCACCATCATTTTTGTTTGTCAAGGACCATGGCTCTTCTGGCCTGTGGGAAAGTCAAAAGTCAACAAAACCATTTCGAATACCACGGCATTTGCTCCTTCTTCTAGAAGTCCCAGTTCCTGGAGTAGTATTTCTTCTTGAGAAACTTGGCTTTCTTTTAAAAACTAATATTTCCGGGTTCCCATAATTGAAGAGAATAGCCTGAAAATCTGGCTTCAGAGTTTCCCAAGAGAAAATAAAAAGCCAGTAAACAAATAAAAAGAACTGGAAGTTTTTCTTGGTTAGATGTAATTTGTTGATTTTTCTTAACATCACTATTGTAAGCAATTCTTTTTTTTAATGTATTGACAAATTATTTTTGAATGTTTTAGAATGGCAATTTGCTCTGAGCTAAATTTTGATTCAGACTATCATCACTTCTGAATAGTAAAAAAAGTTTCTTCACTTTTTTGTCAGCATTGTTCAATATTAATTACTATTTTTTTAATATATTCTTTTATAGTAATGTTTTAAACCTCTTTATTGGATTAGAGACAAACTTGGGAAACAAAGTCCATTCCCAATCTAGAAAACCCTCAAGGCAACTAAGAGAATTGGATCTCATTTTATGCTTATGAAGCTGGTGTAGGAATTGTAAATATATACCTGTGAGACACTCTAGATTGGGAAAGAAAAGCTGACTGCTTCCCCTTCACAACTGGGCAATCTACAAATCAGTATATAATTGGGCTTTAGTTGCTGACCTGTGAAATGTGCATTATTTCGGTATTTCCAACTCAAATAAAATGATGCTCATTAGAAAAACGTTCAGCTTGCATTACTTCAATACTCAAAACTGCTCTTCCCTAAGCAGAACTGAAATAGCAAACAGGGACGTATTTTATTTTCATATATATATCTACATATAGAAGCACACTTTTTTTTCCTAACCACAATCTCTGCCTTTAGGGAGAGCAAGAAATCATCTTGGGCAACTGCAGATGTTTAAGAAGAAACCCTCACAACACTTAAAGAGAAGGACAGAAAGAAGTAAATTGTGTTTGCTTAATGTCTATGTATTTTATGCACGTGGGTGCATTAGCTCTAACTCTCACTTTGCATTGTTGATCTTAAAAAAAAAAAAAAAGGCAGAGAAAAGAATGAGACTTTCAGTGCAGCTGGGTCAGCCCGTACCATGGGACTCATTTCTGGCACTGGCATGGCCCAGCTGCACAAAGTATCTTATGCCAATGTCACAACCCAGCTACTACAAACGAGGGCTCTTGCGCAGTGGCAGCTATCTCTAGCAACAGGCTGTCAGGGCTGTAAATACGCAGCTCTGTCTCGTCCCCAGCCACCTGGAACCATGCCTGGCTGAGGAAAGTTCTGCTCACAGACTGGCACCGACTAAGATGTTGATGCTCCCAGAATTTATGACCCTCTACACTTTGCATGCTTACAGTAACCTTCCTCACAAAGCGGCATGAGATGGGCTGGGCTGCTGGTGCTGGGCTCACCAGGGCAGAAGCGCTTCACCCACCCCACAAAAGAATCCCTTTGTGTTTTGCCCTGTGTTCCCAGCCCTGACAGCCGTCCTTCTCCATGGCCTGCCATTCATAAAACAATCTGCGTCCAGAGAAATATTCACAATGAGCTATGTCATATGGGGGTTTTTTTACCAAAATCTGAGCCTACGCTTCCCAAAACACATCCATGGAAGGTCTCTGGATTGGCCTCTTAACAAAGTATATCAACACAGCAAAATGAAAATGCCACTTTTTTTATTTCAGAAGTGAGCAGCAGGAGGTTGCAGGATTGATTTTCAGCAGCAAGGAATTAAACAAACTAACAAAACTCACCCACAACCCACAGTGCAGTAAGCTTTGAGATAACTTCAATATAATACCTTTCACTCCAGAACTAGTCCTGACAGCCAAATAGGAAAACTACAAGTTACATTGTGAAAGTCAGGCTTGGAAACCTCAGCTGGACTGTTCTGCCCATTCCACCAAGGCTTCTGGGTTCTTGCTGAAGCTTTCTGAATTTTAATGAAAAAGTTAGGAAGTTCATATCCTGGACCTTTGTGTGAAAGGTAGCAATTCCTGAAGAAAACATACTTTGGTTTTGGTGCACAGACAAGGGAGCGAGACTCAAGGACATATTTCTGAGAAAAATAATAGCAATGTGCACTGCTGTAGCCCATCAGGTGATGAAAAAACAGCGAGAGTTTAAGGAACTGCTCCTGCCATGAAAATAATAAGATGTTGCAGACAGGGGAAAAAATGGGACAAGATAAAAGTACCAGGGCAACACGGTGCTATCAGGAATGACCCCAAGTTTCTACATCTGCAAAACATTCTCACATGTTAATGCTAAAGCATGGACTTTCACTTAGGATTTTAATACAGAGCAAACAAACACAAGATGAAATCATGTAGAAATTTAAATTTACCGAGTCCTTTCCTTCTCAACTCCCCACCAAGGACTTCAGTCTAATTTAAGCATAAAAGACATTTCAATAGAATCATAGAATCAGCTGGGTTGGAAATACCTCTGAGATCATCAAGTCCAACCCTTATTTGAAGCATTGAGACTGTTTCTTAATAGTGAGCTATAATTTGGGGGCAAAACAAAGACATCTGATTCTTCTGGAAAATACCTGTTCCCTTCTAAAATGGTAGCAGAAAGTATCTGTTTAGGGGTATGCACACACTCAGAAGACTGCTGTGTTTACAACACAAAAAAGTAACATGTCAGTCCAGGCTGAGAAGTCAGGAACTGTCAATTGACTTCACATGTCACTGCATGTGAAGCACTTTCCCCAAAAGCAAACCTCAAAGAATTTTCAAATACTAAATGTGAGGTATAGGGTGGTGGGGTTTTTTTCATTATGATGATTTACTATGATCCATGAAGATCCAAATAATCTTTTCCTGGTTTGTTCTTGAATTTTAACTTTAATGAGATCAGAAAAAAAAAATCAAATCAGTCATTTTTTCCCTTCCCAGAGGACTTTTTTTCATGGGGTCTCTGGAAAAATGCTTACATTTAATCAAGTACAGCCTATCAACCAAACATTCCCTAGGATTAAGCTAGAGAGAAGAACGACACAGAAAATTTTGCAGTGTGTACAAATCTTTCCTCCACTAAACTGCTCAGCCTTCAGTAGGTTCAAGTAGTAAGCCTTGAGGACTTGAGGAACTGCAGGACTGTGAATTTCTGCAAAAACCAGCAAAACCAGAAAAAACCCCCAACCAAACAAGTGACAAAACGCCTTAAACCCTTCCCACATTCTTTTCTTTTCCCTCTTACACATGTATGTTTCGTACCATCCTGATTTTTCAATGCAGAGAAATCTGAGAATGTGTTATTCTACACTTCCACATCTTCTTTCAGAATTTTTTTTTCTGCCCCCTATGTTTTTCTGGGAATATGTGCTATTGAGAGGAGACTCTTTACATCCACATTGGACTTCACTTTTGGTTCTTCCCATAGAGGTTTGAATCAGCGACAATCTCAGTGAAAACAACTGAGTTATTCTGGTGGAAACTCCAGAGGGAAAAAAAAAGAGAACTAGGCTATTGCTTCACTACAGAAATAGATCAGTGATGTATGGTTTACACAGTGGCATTTTTCAACCGTGCACTAATAAGAACACTCAGCTTGAATACTCCACAAATTCCTTAAGATCCTGATGCCTCTCCCTGGGACTAGGTTCTTCGTTAAATGTAATGACTCCTTAAAACAGAAAAGAGAAAATGTCAATACCACCTTCTAGCATGAGTGAAAGCTATCAAGGTAACCCTGGTCAAAAAATTATACTGGAAACTTCTATGACATTCAGTGGGATAACGACTATTTTCTTGTGCCCGTGAACAGGAAAAAAACCCCAACCTGTTTAAAGACAAATTTCTATCTTCTCCTTATAGTCCTCCCAACCCCCACCCCAACCCGAAAATGTGATTTACCAGAAGGAGCTCACAATGCTGCTCTGGCTGAGAAAGTACACTGAGAACTTCACAGCAAGCCCAAAATAGCCTGAAAAGAGGAAATGGGTGGGGGTGAGGTTCTTTCTTCTGCTCACAAAGGACTTCACCAGCCGATATAGATCAAGTAAAAACAGTCCTGACATGCGGAGCGCACTTGGTGACAGTCCTCCCCTCTTTTCCCAGTCTGGTCTATTTTAAGATCACATCACAGGAAACTTGGCAGCTACATGTTTCCGAAAGTTGCCCCTGCCACTTCCACAAGTTCAAATCATTTGTAAGGGCACAGCTCACAGCACAGAAAATTCTGAGGGGACAAAAAAGGTGCTGTTGAGCTACTGAAGGCAGGTCATTCAAAGAAAGAACACAGTAACTGATAATTAAATGAACCTGAAAACACCCTCACTTTTCAGTACTGTATTACTGGTTTTCAAAGAACTACAACATTTACATGAGCCGTCCAAATGCTGGTAGTACTTGTGATGGACGCTGTGTGTTTGCTCAATGAAAGAAGTCCTCTGCATCAAGGCATTCAGTCCTGGGGGCTGTGTGTCCCTGTCATTTTGTTACGGACTTTCTCTCACCTTCTTATCATTTTTCCAGAGAATTTTAACATTGTTACTTACAAATTAGAAAAGGATGTTTGTGTGTATGTGTGCAAGTTACACATGCAGTCACAGAACCAGGAACAAAGAACAATACGGTTGTTTCACGTCAAACTTCAACTCTGATTCCCATTAAGCATCGAGTAGAAGGAATGTTAATGGCATGGTCTGATTAGAGAAACTGATGATAATTAAAATACTAACAAAAAATGCAAAACCACATAAACATTGCCAGTGCCTTAAACCCTACATTATAAAATCATCCATATGTACAAAAGCAGCAATGGGAGATTTTCTGAAACCAGGAAAGTAAACAGTAATTATAACTGAGTAAAATTCTTCTTTTAAAAAATGGGTTCATTATTTCATACCATATTTTTTACAAATGCCAAAGTTTCCCAGTCTCCCATGTTCACAGAACTAAGTTTCTGAGTAAACTGAGCTCAAAAAAATTGTTGGAGAAAAATATTCTGCAGGAGAAAGATATAATACTTAAGCTCAATGGATTAAAACAGTCAAATACATGTTTATCTCCCTTTCTCAAAGTAATTTATTTCTGGATATGGGAAGAGCATTCTCATCCCCAAAATTCACTTTTAAGATACCTGTAAATAACTTAAAATACAGACCCTGAAGTTCAATCTGTACACTAACGTAACTTCTGGAACACCGTAAATCTTCAGTGGCAATCTAAAGCTATTTAAAGACAAATTAATACTGTCTATGAAGAAAGTGGTACAAGCCCTTGCCTCTTTATGAATTTCATGTGGTTGGTGTTTTGTATTTTAGTGACATCTGCTTCAAAAGGGAGGCCACCACAGGACAGGTGTACTAGATCTCTTCTTGCAAAGCCCACTCACTGCTCCCATGCTGAATATCACTGCCCCGTCATGCGAGGGCTCTCTGTTCAACTTCCACACACAGTTACACAGATTAGTTTAAACTACTGTAAATAACTCTCCTACTTGCTATTCTTGAGCCCTTTATTCCAGGCTACTCTATATTCTTACACTGTACCTGAGTCACCTTCATGTGTTATCCTTGTTGCTCTGGGAAGCTCAGGGTTTAGTAAACAGGTTAAGCAAATGAAAAGATTAGTCAGTATTGTGTTTCAGATGGATGCAAGATGAGATCACACTGTAAGGAAGTACATTAGCAAAATTAAGAAAGAAAGGTTTCTAGAATCTTTTCACTAATCTATATAGCATATACTGCACAAAAAGAAATCACCCCCAGGTTTTGTGCTTGAGTCTTCCTGACCCTGGTATTGAAGACCGTTACCAACACCACCAGCTTATTGGGCAAACTGGGATCTTTGGTTGCCATACAGACCAGATGACGTGCATGTTATGAGTTCCCTGTGATTGAAATGAAAGAAATTGGAAGGAACTGAGACTAAGGTGGCAACTAGATGATAATATTAGTTATGGAAGAGAGAATAGTACAATATACTTACATTTACTCCTCACCATATGTTAATGTGTATTGCTACATCAAACAGCATGAAATTCAATATACTTAAACACTTCACCACACCAAAGAAGAACTAAGGCAAGTTAAAGCAAGCTCAATTAAGAATGAATACTGACATTCAGAAAGGCTCAAGATAACATTTCTTCATTTTTCTGCATTTCCTCCCCTCAAACAAACACGCTAATGACACTAGGGCATTAGCCACCACCAGTTCAAACTCAAAGCTTAACAGGGACAAAAACATTAGTGGGAAGCAACATGACCCAACCAGTATGGCAATGGACAGGAAATCTACAGAGGCTTGGAATCAATCCAGTCTCTTCCATTCTTGTCTGTACCTCTGTCACAAATAACTCTAATCCTCATACCTCCATTTTGCACTGGCCAAGAGATAGGCCATAATAGTTTTTTATAAAAGCACTTTACAGACAACTGTAGAAAAGTTCTAAACAAGAGCTTTGTATTCTTATGTCCTAAAAATAATTCTTCACATGAGGTGGCTTTACAGTCTTAGTTTCTCCATGTTATATGGTCTCTCAGCATGAACGCATTCAGGTTCTGGTAATTACACCCCCATCTCTGTAGAGGCATCATCCATCATCCATAATCATTAACAAATCAGCATCCTCAGAACTAAGAAGGTCAAAAGAAAGGATAGAATGATTTCTCCCTTGAAAATTACTTGTTCTGAACAACAGAGAAAATATCTTGGATGTAAATTTGATCAAGCAGAGCGTAAACTGGCTGAGTTTTCAGACTGAAGAACTGCAAACTGAAAGAAAATGTTTAGTGCCAACAACACACCCTCTAACAGTTTTCTGATGCAGTCCTTTAGCTGAGAGATAAGGTGACTATCATAATCACTCTTTACATATACAGAACGCACACAGCCACACAAGAGCTGAAGAAGTTTTTCCAATTTAGTGGTAGCAAAGAAAGGAAACCCCCACACTGACACCACTGCATGTGGTAGCACAGCACCCACGAGTCCCTGCAGTGCCACAAGCAGCCCACACATATTGTGCAGCCATAACTAATTAAAGTTTTGGTGGATGATAAAGGCAAAGGGTAAGTTGACAAATAGGCACAGCAAGAGGAACCTACTGTCCTGAGCACCAGCTGAAGGCAAGCAGCAAAGCCAAGAGAAAAAAAAGGCTGTGTCTACATGGTGGTAAAAGCTTGACTTCTGGAGAAGCCATAAGCATGACACATTCCTTGCCTTCACTATACAGCACTCACTCCTCCTTGATTGTCCTTACTCCCAAGCCATGCAGAACACCATTTTATCTTCTGAGCTACTGGGACTCCCACCTTTTTTTTTTAAATGATGCACAGTAACTTCATACACTGAGACACATTTTCAGAAGTTCTCGGCATTCAGAAATGTTGAGTTTCAAAAGAAATGGGCGCTTGCATTTTCTAAATATGTAATGACATATATACAAAACTGTCTTGCTCAAAAATCTAACCTTGGTAACCTCTCTGGAGATTATACCAATGCACATAATGAGAAGAGTTGCTAAAGCCCTCCCCCTCCTGTTAAAAAAGAAAAAAACCCCAGAATAAAATATTGTTCTAGTTATTAATAATAACTAAGAGTTAAAACCCAAAAACTAAATCTCTCCTAGAACTCAAGTGAACCTTCATAGTAAGCACCACTGAAATTCTCACAGGGATGCCACCGACTCTGTATAACTTTTATAGTGCCTCTAACCTTCTGAGCCTCTCAGCTAGCTTGAGGCACATTCACACCCATCTACCATATCACTCTGGTGTTCATATGTGTACACTTTTTTTTTTTAAATAATAATTTTTCTCGGCACAAGGTTGTTTTTCAATGATGCACATCACCTTGTTTCCTGTTGACTACTCAGGAAAGAGTGGATCCTCAAAATTTTCAAAAACTAGGCCATAGAGACTTTACCACTGAGCTGAAGCTCACTGAGATGACATCTTCTGCACAGTTACAAAAGTCAAAATCTTCCAAAATCAAACAATGGATCAGGGAAAGAACAGTTCACAATTTTTAAATCGAGTAGACAGAGATCCTCTGTCTACTCAGAAACATTAAAAGAGAAAAAAATCCTAAAAATCTGGCTAATTTTAATGTATTAGCAGCCACATTTTAAAATGTAGCCTATCAGAGATATGTCTTGGTGAAGTGAAAAGATCTGTTCTGCAGCTGGGAAGGGTTTATCAAGAAGAAAACAGCCACTGTGATAAATGATAAGGAGTGCAGCTGGGACCACCAGCTCAGCCCCCAGGTGTGTTGGCAAGCACTGCAGAGGGGCTGTCAGCTGGCGAGGGGTGCCTGGGGGACCACTTAGAGAAGGGGGAAGGCAGGTCCTGGGGGACACCTGCATGAAGAGACTCAGGTCTTGGAAGGGATGAGAAGGTGCTGCACGCAACCTGGTGATCAGGAACACACCATGCTGAACAGGGACTGAAATGGTGAAATGTGATGCCAGTAGACAAGGAGTGAAGAAAATCTGGCAAGCTATGATAGGTATCACCGGCATTTCGGATAGGTGACGTCTGTCCACTCCTCTTTAGCCTCCCATTTGGATTACAGGATGTCGGCCTCCTGCTGATGGAAAACTGTTGGTGATACCAGGTCCTCACTGCAGGCTCCACAGCTGGGGACCTTCTCTACTATTTCCCCTCAAGTCCTCCGGGTGGGGGAGAAGCTTGTCAGTTTAGGCTGGTTGGAAGGCTTCGGTTGGGGGTGGGTGGCGTGTAAAGAAAGGGACTAAACAGTTATGAAATATCTACGCTTTAATCAAATTACTAATTAATTTATGAAACCCTGTGGGGAATTTGACTTACGTTTATTTATCGCCAACAGGTGACGGTGGTTCAGCCCCCCCACACCTCTTTCCCCGAACCCAGAAAATTGCTTTATTTCTCCCCGGCTGATGGGGAGGGAGGGAGGGAGCCCTCGCGGGCAGGGGCGCGGGAGCCCCGCGGTGGCGAGAGCCGCTCCCGGGCCGGCGCCGGGGACACCTGCCGGCCACGGGTCCCGCAGCCCCGGCCCGGCC
>VZRE01004770.1:247880-293211 GCA_013396775.1 Cephalopterus ornatus | reverse complement strand
CAGCCCCGCTGGCCGCCGCGCACGGAAATAGCTGTGCCCGGCGAAGCACCGCTCCGCTGGCTGCCCACCGCGCACGGGTTATTTTTGAACGGCCTCAGCAAGATAAAACTTGAATCGGGGGAAGAGTGGCTGATTTACGGCCGCTTTAAGGGCGGTGTGCTTGGCTGCGGATGAGTTGAAAAGACTTTTCTGCATGGGCAGGAACATTTCCCGTGACACCGCTGCCGGCAGAGAGGGGATCGGGGATCTGGCATCCCACCCTCGCTGTCCCGGCCGCAGAGCAGCCCTGGCCGTCCCATGAGTTAGCAGCGCGTTCTGCCCCACAGCCCACATTCCATCCCACAGCAGTTGGCCCTGCGTGGCACACATGGCTCACCAGCTCTCTTACAAAAGGAGGGGGTAGGCATCTTGAGCCACAAAACTGGCTTTGGGCTTTCTGTCCTCACTCCTGCAATTCAGCACTGCATGTGCTCCAAAAGGCGCTTCGCCTGTTTGGATCGACCCTTCCGGCCAGAGCCTCTGTACCTGCACAGTGAGGTACAGGCAACAAAGCCCAGCTTACTTAAGCTCATCCTGCCACACCATACCTTAGAAAACAAGGAAGATGGAGAGTCCTCACATCACAAAAATTAATGTGCTGAACTGCAGCAAAAGCCTTGACAATCAAATTTCTGTTCCAACAAAGCAGTAACAATAATCTACACTGCTGTGGCAAAGCCCTGAGTCCTGTTACGTATACTCTTTTTTTTTTCTTGTTGAAAAGGGGGAAAAAAGAATTAGGCACATTTATTAAGCTTTCAGAAGAGCAGCAGATTGGGTACCTTTAAAAAATAACAGTATTTTGATGCAAATATAAACTTATCATAAGCTTCCTGAAGCACATGCAGCATAAAGGCAGTATCACTGCAGAGAAGGTATCTGCTTTCAAGGGGATTTGCATTGTCATTGAATGCTGGACCAGGTCCAGACCAGCCGGAGGATAACCACCCTCTAACCTCCCTGTGGAGACTTACAGAGACGAGACTGAAGCAGTATCATTTCTGACAGAAATCGAATCCTGGCTACTGCACTGCTGGGAACACTACAGACAAGAATTTAAAAAAAAAAAATAGGGAGGAATTGGAATTAAAACAATTCTTTGGAGCTCATTTAGGTAATACCTTGTCAAAGGACATGATATGGGAACACACTGTATATTTACTAAATGAATGCAAAAGTTAAGCAAGCATCTGCTAGCATAAAATATAATTTTAACAAATAGAACGCACAAATGTTAAAGCTGCCCAGTTATAGAACAGCTCAATTACATGCCCAGGTTAACCAAGCTAAATAGTATGTTCAGTCACATACATGAAACCACAGAGGCCATTCAAAAAATACAATTTGTTCACATTTCCATCAGTTCATATTTCAGCACTAGCATCTCAGAGGACAGGATAATTCCTAGCGATATACCTCCAAAGATTCAAAAACAAGTGACCTTAATGGAAGCTTCTGAATATTAGGATATTGCATTACGGGTACTTATGCAGTACTTCCTTCTTGATGTAATGCACACAGGGATATAGATAAGAAAGTCCCAGGACAGACTGATAAACTGCTTCCAGGTATTCCCTATCTTGCTGTACTCATTCTGTTATAGTGGTACAAACCTATGAGCAGCCACATAGTGAACGGGATCAGAAAAATGGTAAGCTAGCAAAACCACAGAAGGCAGCACAGGAATGGGAGCAAAGTGACTGCACAAGGCAGCAACCACTCTTTTTTTTCCAATCTGGCCAATAAAAGAGTAATCTTCATATATTGTGTTCAGGGCCAGTGAGCCCTAAGATTGTCTGAAAAAGTAGCAGCATCTGAATTGTGTTAGGCCTACAGAGACCCTTATCTGTGGCTGGACTTTCTGTGAAAATATGTCTAGACTACACGAAAATGTCATGTTTTAAAATGTCCTAGTTGACTTGTTTTAGCCGTAATACTGGCAACCCAAATTACAGATATGCCAAACCCAAATGACAGTCAGATATAAAATCATGACATTACAAAAACACTAGGTACAATTTATTTTTTGACTGATACCTTGATTCGCACTTCTTTAAGTCATAGTTTCAAATACTTTCCATTAGAATCTTGGTTTTTTCTGTTTTGTAGCATTTGTAGTAGAAATATTAAGATTGGTCTGAAGAATGTATGGACAGAAATGTCTGTCAGTAAAAGCAACAGGAAGGGCAATAGAGCAAAGTTAAGAAAAAAACTGAAACATTTTGATAACCATGGACACAGTGACAACAATCAAACAGGTAAGCACTGGGGAATGTGGTGTTTGCATCAGGACCAGGAAGCTTGTGCCTAGGAAGCCCAAAGCAAGGATTAGCAGAAGACCTGTGCCCTGACAGGAGGAGGATAGCAGTGAGGTTGCATCATGCTATATGTGCCACTTCTCTTCCTGTTCATCCAACAGGGAAGATGACTGTACCCATAAAGACACCCACAGCTGGCAAACCCAGGAAACAGCCTGCAATCTAAGATCCACCTAGACTGAGGTAAGCAAGACTCCCAAGTGAAAGGACACACCATAATAATGTGCTTGACTGCCAAAGGATAGAGAAGACCTACACCAAAAATAGGGCACCACAGATGCAGAAGTCAAGCAACACGGTGAGAACTTGGTGGGTGTCCTCCAGGGATACAACTGATCCTGTCCAGATAACTTCTTGGGCACATATCTCTTAACCCCCTTCTTAAAAGTATGGGGGTTGTGAGAGTACAAATGAAAATGATAAGAGAACAAGTGTGGGACATGAAAATCAGGTTTTTTTAAAGCAGATATCACCTTCTCTTTCCATAACGTCTCACTGAGGGTTTTTTTGTATTAATTTTCTTGTCACTATGTGTTAACAAGTTAGGTGAGCTTCTCAGATAATCATGAGAATCTCAAAGTTGAAAGTTGCAGAAAACTGGAATATGCAATAAAAGCACAAGAACTAGCAGGCAATACTGCAAATAAAACATTTTAACACACTAGCACATAAGAAGGGCAAGTCAGTGATGGAAAACCCCACTGCTGTTTATTTTACCTAATTAATGATTTCTAAAGTACAATTTGCTCTATAAGAGTGCTTTAAGAGAGTTTTCTAAAAAAAAAAAACCCATCACTTTCTTCCCTGTTTTTAAATGCCCTCCTGGTACATTTAAATATGCTCCAGGAGAAGCTTCATCAGCCGTGCAAGTTCAACAAGGTTTAGGGTATGGATGTATGTTAATTATTTGCATAGAGACAAAGTTTGCTGAAGAGGAAGTGGAAGGAATATACAGTAATTGTGGCCTTCCTCTAAGAATGGGACAGATATACCAGAGGAGACAGTACTTATAACATCAAGAGACCTGTCAGTGTTAGTGCTTTGCCATCACATGTCTGTGTGGGTTTTTTCTCTGCCTCCACATCCACACAAATCTAGGAATATTTGCCCAGGGGAGGCAGTTCTTTATATCTGATACAAAATTCAGGAGGTAATGCAGATTGCTATTAGTATTTGAGCCTAACATTAGGAAAGGGGGGGGGGGGGGGGGGAAATAAGAAAACTAGAAAAGGACAGGGCAATCTTGTAGGAGAGACATCCTGAAGTTATTCTAAATGTGCAATTTCCTCACAGAATTAAAGCTAAGACTTACCTGAAAATAAATTGACTCTTTTGCTGAAATTAATTGCTCTCACAGATTTGAGGGGAAGGGAAGGTGGAGTGTGAGTGTCACATCCCTAGAGGTACGGCTAGGTAACCACTCTGCTACCACTGCACTGTGAATCCTCCCAGTACAAACTAGCTCTGAGATCTGGTCTGTTGTTTGTGCACCAATACACTTGGTTCAGTTACAGGTGTGATTCTTACCTGAACAGTTCACACCAGCACAGTCTGTAACACAGACACATCTATAGTGGTATAGAAGTTTCTCTGTGATGCCGCTACACCTATTCCCACGTGGGAATACTCTGATACTGGACAGAGAACACTAGTACTGAAATCAAACTGCATCACTTTATTTTCAACATAATTCATTGCTGCAGTGCTGCAGAGTGCCTGCTTCTGCATGCTGGTTGCTCTTCAAGCACCAGTTGCTGTTTTCTGGGATTTATGACTGAAAGGATTAAAAACAAAGAAAACTAAAACACATCTCCAAAAGATACTAATAGTTTCTTCAAGCTCTTTCACATTGTAGATCTTATTATTACAGCAAAATATTCTTAAGGTAATAGATATGGCTTTCTAAATTTAAATTTCTTGAACCAATATGAAAAATTTAATTCATCATACAAATACCCAATATCCTAAACACAACCATCCATGCAAACAATAACTAGGTGATCATTTGCCCCATTTGTACGTATATTTAAAGAGCAGCTGAAAATTTGGGCCACTGTAAATGTATGTGCCTGACACTGTTTTGCAAACATAGGTCTAATGCCCCAGAAGCACTCAAATGCCCAGTGGCATCAGTGGGAATTGAGGGCTTTCAGCATTTGGCAGAACTGAGCCCTTTTTATATGTGCTTATAAACACATTCGCTTGCACACAGAGAGGTTTTGAATAAAACGCAGATGATGAACAATAATTTTCTATTCATCTGGATATTCTCAGAGATGACCTTCCTGACTATAGTTTTAATATTATAAATTAGGATTTGGTAGTTCATTTAAACATAGTTCATTTTTTTAATAATTATCTGGATTCTGGTTCTCAGCAAATGAAGAAAACATACTACCGGCCAGCAGACCAATCATAATATTAACTCTCTTGCACTTGCTGATAATCTTTAAGGAAGCTTTACCTATTTATAACCGCAGCCATGAAAACATCCAAGAAGCATATTAATTAATAGTGATAATAAAAAATAAAGCCTTCAGTCATGTGTTCCATTCAATCACTTACACCATATATTTTTAAAATGAACAAAATACATTTGCAGTTTGCCGGGGAATTATTTTAAGGTCCTAGTATCCCTTAGAATCTCTTCTCACGTCTTTAGATGTCTGCCTTTCGCTCGTGCGAACTGAAATGTCTAGACATCCAAATTAAGGAGTGACCAATCACTGACAAACTGATCTCTCTGCATACAAGGTCAGTGCTACAGAGGCAAGCGCGCGCGCGCACACACACACACACACACACACACACTGGCAGCAGGCACCGTGGAGGAGACCTTTATTTGTGCACAAAAATATTGATGTTGCTAAGTGATACACAGGCGGTCACTAGCCATAAGTCTTTGTGTTTGTTTGTTTATTACTGTGTCTTCTTTCCCAAGTAAACAATGCAATGGTGATGCTGAGATAGAAGAACCCGTCTAAATTAAACCTAATTTATTATGTCTGCATGGTATCAACCTATCACTTTTTTTTCCCTGATTTTTTTCTGTTAAGTCAGAAGGAAAAAATTTAGGAGGACCTTGAAAGCACACATGTCCTGAATGGTCCTAACCATCCTATTTTCCTTCAGTTAAACAATCAGAACAATTTATTTAAAAAGGTCCCTCTGCATCTTAAGCTTGCAGACACCAGATTTAAGGAAAATTTTTAATGCTAAAATAATGATCCTGTATTAAATTCATATGTCTAGTCACTGGAATAAGGGGTAGCCTGAAAATAGTGACTTATGACACCACATAATAAGTGTGGATGCACCTTCCTCACCAAAAAATTCTGTTCAGATCCATTCAGTTCCAGAATCCAAGTTTCTATTTTAAAAAATCTTTTTAAAAAATCCTCCCAAAACAAACACGCACATATACAGAGCTTTTTTGACTCATCCCAAATTCGAAAAACTTTATTTTTGGTACTAAGAGTAGGTTTCCGTAAACAAAACTGTTCATGACAGGGGTCCTGTTTGGAGTTTTCAAAATAAATTGGCTTTCTTGACTTCAAAGAAGGCTGAGTATGGAGAAGCTGGGTTTCCTTAATCACCTCCCTTGGCTAGCTTTCAAGGCTTCTGGTGTGCCCCAGAAGTGCTGCAGACCCCCAAGCTTCTGAGCTGTCCTGGTCCAATACAGCTTCCCAAGGGAGATGCCCGGGTGAGATCCTGGAGAGCCCTGCAAATGCAGGTCCTCAGACTTCACTGCACTGCCTGCAAGCATGCCGGGAGGAAATCAGCCTGTTCTCCTCCTAGAAGTTTCCAGATTTCCAGAAATTTTTACAGTGAACATGGCAGATCATTAGATTATAAAACTTTTTTTTTTTCCCAACAGAAAAATATTTCATAGAGCTTTGCCATAACAGAGGCACAACTGAAGTGAGGCCATTCTCCCCCTCAACTACAGGTACTGCTACTGACACCTGGAACTACCACCTACAGAGAACATATTATTAGGAAAATAGTGAGTGTATTTTGACTTTAATTTTATTTTAGTAGCAAGATACAAAGATGACTACCAATGGCAACTGGCAGTGGCAAGCACTGCTTGAGGAACATTTCAGAACCTTTTACACCCTACCAGAAGAGCAAAAGTCTGTCCAGAAGTACAAAAATTAAAATGAACTGGGAACTAATGTAAAACAGTAATTCAGGTAACTTGGTTTTGGTTTTGCTCTAGGTTACTACAAGTCCTGTAATAAATCACAAGGCAGGCGTACAGTTCTGGTTTTAATTGTCATGTACATACCAGTTCCTCCCAAACTCCGTTTCTCTTGCTCCCACTAAAACAACAGCAAGTTTACAAACCCACTATTCTTGCCAAGTGACTACATTTTGGAAGTCTCGATACATAACCATACCCAAAGCAGTGCTGCTCCAAACCGTCTTCTGTTCAGGCAGCTGAATCAGACACGGCAGCCATCAGCCCAGCAGGCAACTGCAGGGACAGGACAGATCGGTCCCTTCCTCCCTACGTAGGTAATTTGCTGGATCAGTCACTGGCCCTTCTCTGAGTCTGTCCATCTGTACAATGTTCATTGTAACAACACCTTCCAAGTAAAAGCACTGCTTTAAATTCCAGAGATGAAAGACCAGAAATTTTCCTGTTCTGGACAAAAACTGTTCTTTGCCTTATTCTCAAGCTGCTTGCACAGCCAGCACTGGGAGCAGACCATTCCTGCAATAATTCCTATACTAACCCTTATGCACCCGATCAATACTTTCCATTAAAACCATTATCCCTGTAGATGTACTCTGGACAAATACTTTAGTTGTGAGGTGAGGAAAGAAGAGGGAAATGAGGACATTAATAAAACACATTTTCCTCAAAAAACCTGTATGTTAATTAGAAATATTCTTTTCTAACTAACAGACTTCTATTTGTAGGAAGAACAAAATGCTGCAAACAACAGGCCTTAACAGCAATGGCACAATATTGAAGGACCTGACTTGCCTTCAAGTACAACATGACCGCTGAGGCAATCAACACACACAGTGAAGCACATAATCACACATGAACTTATTTAGGTTACTTCTTCTTCTTCTTTTCTTAAAAAGCATTTTATATCTCACTAAAATTCTAATTGTCCTACTGAAAGTTCACACTTCTGATTTTGCCTATGCAGAGGAGAAAGCTTACTCACAAATAAACCTTTCAGGATGGAAAAATGACAAGGAAGAAAAGATCAAGTCAGGCAAGTATGACTGGAAACTCAGATGTAAAGAATTCAAGTATTTCAAAAGATGTCTTGATAGGTATATTCCCACCTCATTCCAAGCAAATAAGATTAGCACATATTACTGAGAATTTTATGCCTCCGTAGAAGGCCCTAATTATATTTCATACTGCTCTGAAGATTCCTGTAATATACACACATCTTTAATGTGGAATTTTATGCCCTATTTATAGTATATAGGCTCTTTTTGATACTATTACTTTTCTATGAAAGTTCCTTTGAAGTCAGGTAATTACCTTAAGCGAAATATTTAGCCTGTTGTGAGAACTGAACCATGAGATTTGTGTAGAACAAGTAAGTCATCATGTAGCCAAACATAAAGGTTTCCGAGCCACAAGTGGGGATGGAAACATTAACTATGAAGACAAAGCCAGGAATGCATTTTAAAAGTAATTTGAAGTGAAAGCTGATAAATCTATATAGTACTACACCTTGCTTCATTCATATCCCTAAAAACTATTTGAGCTAAGCACCAAAGAGTGTTAAATAATTTCATTACTAGTTCCTATCCTTAGTAAAGCCCACAGGTTACCACAGACCTGGTCAGAGTCAGGCTGTAACTGTGAAGAGCTTAAGAGGAGCCACTGAGATGGCTAATAACAATCTGCGGCATCTTAACCCCAACCAGAAATGGCACATCATTAAAGACTTGTAAATCTGGATTCTTCCACACTAGATGAAACTGTCTCTTTCTCTGCAAAGCTATGAATTTCTTTAGTGGGATAAATCATAGAAGCATAGAACCGAACTACATATGGCTACCATATATCAATATATAAAGTTATGTCATTTTTATATTGCATTCTGATTTAGGACTGAACCATGACCACTTTTATTTTATTTTTTTATTTTATTTGACAATAGTGTTTTGAAGAGAAGTCACTTGTAATGAGAAGTTACGAGCAGATTCCCCTCTTCACCTCCTCAGACACAGTTCCTTGAAAATACCTAATAGTACAGGATGTTAAAACACCATGCCATATGGATCTGCAATTTGTCATGCAAACGTTATCCTTCATATGCAATGCATACTCTAACACACAAAAGGCAAGTCAGGCAATGCAGGACCACAAAACCAATTTATTATTATTTTTTACAGATGGAACAAATTCACCTCATCTGCCACATCCAGATAGGTTTTCCCAACTGCATGCACTCCAGTAATCTGAGAATTGAAACTGCTGTTTCTCTTATATTTTTTGCCTAAGCAAAAGTGTAGCATCTTATTAAGAATGCTTAATAAAACCAACACACATTAAAAACAGTCAGCAGGGAGTGCTGCAATTAGATGCTTGCACAGTGCTTCCTCTGTGACTACATGCAAATATTTTTTATCTTATATGGACTTCCAGAAACTTCATGGTGCTGCAGTAAGAGAGACCTCCTCCCATTTTGTTCATGTGACATATAAGGCCACTGATTGCTTACCACCATTACTTTGTAGAATAAAATTGAATTACTTGTAAATTGGCTAAAAATGTAGTTCCCCATGCCACATGGGATCTCATTATACCCTACCTGAAGACACTGATACTGTGATTTCATTCCCCCAAAACTTAGGGGTGGAGGAAAGACTAGGACTAAAAAAGCACCTGAGATATGGGACCATAAGAATGTAAAAAGATGGAAGAAACACATTTAAGATGACAGAAGTATCTACATAGATTATATGAAACATTTTCCTTTACAGAACATAAAAATGCTATTATGTTCTTTTTGGGGGTGGGGGGAGAATGTTTGGACTAATAAGGGCAATCATAGGGAAGACAGGCATAGAATTCCTCTCCAATGACTTAGTCAGATGCAAAATTCACTCTGCTTGGGGGATTCTCCATATAAAGCCAGAGTCCACTGAGTCTAACAGAGTACTTCGTGTTCTCAGCGTAATTCCTTTCATCTGAGACGCTCAGTGGTTTATAGGAGGCACTCTTCCATCTTGTAAAATTGGCTACACGTAACTATTACAACATCTGCAATTCTCTGTATTCATATTCTTCCTTCCCGGAGTAACCTACTGCAGGGACTACGGCATACACATGAAAGAAACCACACTGTCAGGAGGAAACTTTAGGAGGGAATAGGAGAAAGGCTCTGAAGCATAGACCCACGAAGGGTTGAGGTAAGGAGGGACTTCTGGACGTCATCTGTCCAACCCTCCTCTGCTCACGCAGGGCCACCCAAAGCCAGTTGCTCATGGCTATGTCTGGCTCCTTCCAGCCTTGCTCTGGCAAGTGAGAAGCTCTGCTCAAGAGGAATAATTGCGACTACCTCACTCCAGGGATGCCACAAGACATAGTCCTTTCCTAAGCCACTTCCACAGCCTATCTGTTACAAAACATTCAACCTTTCTATAAAGGCTTCCAGTCAGAGCCTGGTGGCATTTGACATCAGCTTTTCTGATACCTCAGCCTGACACAGGAGAATTCCATTTTGTCAGAGCTTTGTTCCCACTGCTGTATCCTTAGCTTCAAGCACAGCAAAATGTCTTTACCAGAAGTGAGTATGCAAACAAACAAAAAAAAGCTGCAAAAATATTTAGTGTGAAGAAAAGCCACACCCATCATCTAGGTCTGTCCATCCAAGCCTGTCCTTTCAACATATTTATATCCTCATTTTTCAGGTTTGTTGATCTATTAACTAAAAATTTGTCCGTGCGAGTCTCTTGCACATTCGTCACAGTCTTTATAAAGATATTCCCCTTGAGGTCACACTTAAATCATGGTGTGAACTATGCCAGACATCGAGTTTGTGAAAGAGCTTCTTCCAGGACCATGCGTGATGTCTGCCTCTCTGCGCAGAGCAATCGAGAAATGAGGTGCAACTACAGCAGGCCTTTCCCTGGCGCCCGGCAGCCGCCGCGTCTCCTCTCGGTCACGGCTGATTCCCACAAGATGGCATGGCACAATTTAATCTGAGTTTAATCTGAGATTTTAAAGGATGACTCCTTCACTGACGCAAAAGTCTGCCAGTGCACTGCCTCGCTACATATCTCTCACGATTCACTTCTCTCACTGAGTGTCTTTGCAATTTTTCCCTGAATCAAAACATTGCCGGTCTCTCCCTGCTGACAGCAGAGCACTGTTTCTTTTACAGCTCTTCTGGAAAACAAAGTTGCAATAACTTGGAAATAAAGGTAGTTTTAGGTCATGCGATCTTCCTGAAACACCATTCAGGCAGTGAAACATTGAAACAGGAAGGAGTTGGAAAGAAAAGGAAAATAAGACATAAAAGAAGAGTGTGGTTTGTGTTTGGTTTAAGATTTTTCAGCTTTGATGGTTGCCAGTGCTAACAGTGTTTTGATTTAAATCAGTCTTTGAACAGACTTTGCTTAAATCTTTAGTAAGAAATTTAAACTGAAATAGAAAATTAACACTGGTTCATCAGTACAGCCCCTAAGTTCCACAAAATCTCCATTATCAAGTTGGAGAAAGAAGAAAAAAATTACATTTCCTGGAGTTGGAGAGAAAAACAATCTTCTGCCAAAAGCTAAGCAAAAGGTTTCCTATTCTTTTCACTATCTTTATGGTTTCTACCACTTTTTCTGCCCAAGATGATATTTCAGCTGCCTATCTGGGAGCATTCTGCAGAGAAGCTCCTACACGGCTGGATGGGTCCCTGCCTCTCCACAGCTGGGGAGAAAGCAGTTAAATTCAGCAGCAAAGCAACAATGGAGGCAGCAGCCTCCGGCAGCCATGGGAACAAAAGTTTCTCCAGACTAGAGGCTGAAATTTCAGAGGGAAGTAATCCCAACCATCATAGCCAGGTCAGAGAGGGGAGCCCCAATGGCACTGGCTTGAGTTTTAAGGCAAAATATTACTGCAGACATGCATGGACCTGACTTTACCATCCTCTGAAGGGCCATAATAATGACAGCCACATACCTGCAAGAGGTAATAAAGCAAAGCAGGAATTTTGCCTGCACAAAATGTAAACATCAAAACAGATGGCGCAGTTATGTTAATCAGTTAATGTTTGCAGAGTGCTTTGAAGATGCAAAGCACTGTAAAGGTACTAAATACTTACAGTCTTGTCTAGACATCATCAAGCTCATTTTTAGATTGCAACCTTTTCAGGCCAAACAGAGCCTCTCTGTATATGGTTGCACTGTTTCTTCCGTAACAGGCTCCAATCTCAGGATGTATTCACAAAAGAGGAATAACAGAGGAGCAGCTCCTAAAGATGGAAAGCTCAAGTCAACAGTTCCTGCTAAAGCAGCAGGAAGTAGCACAAGCAGAGAATAGGGCTAACTATCATCAGGGAATCAGATGAGAGTCAAAATGTAGTATACCAGATTTCACCAGAAGAACAAATAAGGATTGAGGCTGTCACAAAAGATAATCCCTTACAAAACAGTTTGCCATAATAGTGAAAACCGTTTACTTGCATCGACAAGCCCTGATGAGAAAAAAACATCTCTGACAGAATAAACTGTGTATGTAGACTTAATAGAGCTGTGAGAGGTGCAGAGGCAATCTTCGTCATCTATAGTCTAAGTATGGAATTTAGCAGAGTTATGAACAATAAGATCACAGACTTTGTTGAGGTTTGGGAAACATCCATGTAAACCATTTCAGAACTCACGCTTTTTATTTGCTCTAAGGAATGTGGCATGCAAATGAAATTAAACTCCAGAGACCTTATTCTGCAATAAGCAAGATTTTTGTGTCAGACCGCCTTGCAACCTAACCCAAACCTTACTATTCTGACATTAAGAAACCGCAGATTTCAGAACCCTTTTCCACTCACATTTCTCTGTCAGCTCAGACTTTAAATGGGGAAAGAAGTCTGGTGTTACACAAAAGGTGGAGACAGCTGAAACACGTAATCCTTAATTCATATCCTAAAAATAGACCCAAACTGACCACCCAGTGCATAACCAGTGCTACTGAGCATGGAATTGGAGTTAGAGATTCCAGCTCAGCTGGTAGCTTGGGGCTAGGAGCAGTGTGGAGCTGGCATGTGGAGGCAGCTTCCAGGCTCTCTGAAATGGCCTCTCTGACCCATTCTGAGGCAAAATGTACCAGACCCACAGGGGAACAGCATCCCTCTCCCTTGAATAGAAGCTCAGCTCCAGTCAGGGGGCTTGTAGTCAGGACAGAAAAGACTAAAGATGTGTTTATGTTTTTCACCCTAAAAATATGTTGTTGGTTTTTTTGTTAAAGGATGGTTTTATTTCTATTTGCGCTTTCAGAACATCCCCCAAAATTTACCTACCGACTTTCCTGGGGGAGTGTGGCAACAGTCTGCCACTAATTCATTATTCCCATAAACAGCTGTATAACAAAGGTCCTATGCTGTAGATTCTCTTGAATACTAATGACCAGCCAGGTTATGTTCCTAATTTTGAGGTTTTAACTTATTTTCCAGCCTCTTCACTTCAGTTGTTAAATACGAATTTCTAAGCAGAAGGAAAGCCTTAATATCATTACTGCTCTTATTTCTCAATTTGTTCTCAAATGATTTCTGTCACCTTCCCAAAAAGAAAACTTTAATTGGAAAAAGATCAAAATAATAAAAAAAACTTGAGTCCTTTGTACTGGCAAAGCACATTAAAGAGCAATGCCAACCCCGTACTGATTTCTTTCTTTCCAGGGAAAGTATTACCTCTCCCTCTTTGTTTCAAGCAGTGTGTATATATAATAAGTCAAAATTTCAGTCTCATCTTAACTGGGTTACCCTTTCCTTGCCCACAATTTTGCATATGCTCACATAATTATGTCCTGAAATTTGCAAATACAATTACTTGCTGACACACTTTGTTATCTGAATTATAAAGTACTTGATTGTATCCAATGAAAACAAGATTAAGAAGGGGAAGCAAACGTGTTTTAGCAAACCTAATGCACTAACTTAAGCTTCTGTTGTTTTATGGAAACATGATCCTCTAACAGCATGTCTGCACCCTGCAGTGAAGTATTGTCTAGAGACCCAACATTAAAAGCAGGATAGCCGTTTCACTGCATCACCATGTTTGCACTTGCTTGGGTAAGAATTACAGCTACAGAGGAACAATCACCTTTTCATTTTTTTTAAAACAGGGAACTTGGCTTGCATAAAAACCATCAAGTTGATAATGGCACATTAATGGAGTCACAAAATAACTAAGAAAAAGGTGCTGCTAAGTTAAGCTAATCTAGAATTTGTATTGCATCTTGTTGTTTGTAGGTTCACTACATGTAATAAAACTTTCTGATTTCTCTCACAAGGAGAAAATTTGCAAAAAGGGTTAAAAAGGATCTACTGATAAGAAGAGCAGCTTCAAGAGCAGCTGTAAGGACACTGAATTACAGTTTAGCAGAACTAAGGGGTTTTTGATGGAGTTTAGTTAGATCTGTCAATGACTTCTGAAGCTACATTTGTTTCTCATTAGTTCAAATTTAGCAGCTCTTTTATTATCAAAATTCTATAGGAAAATTCTTGAAACCGCACGTTGGGTCTATCTGGGGACTGGCCCTCTCTCACCACAGTCTGGTAGAGTTCTTGCTGGATTTCCTAGTGCTCACCATAAATGCAAACAACTAACTGGAAAATCCAGATGGTGTTCAACTGTATTTCAAGAACAGTTATGACATAAGACTTCCTTGGTACAGACGCTGGGGAGATTACACTCATTTTGGATAGCAACTTTCAGGAGGGAATGTGAAGTGGAGGTAAGCAGCTTATTAATTACATTTAAAGATATTATTCAGAAAATCTGAAAAATTCAGGAAAAAAGTTACCAATATACTTACGGGCATTATCAGGAAGATCATGAAGAAAAAAAACTTTTTTGTTGTTAATATTATTCTCTGTGTTTGAACGTACTGTCATCAATGTAAAAAAAAATGCCCAGAGCCTGGAGTCATGCGTTTTAAGTCTTGAAACTGGCACTGAATAAAAACATAGCCAAATACACAGAGAGATATTTAACAAATGAATATTATATGGAATCAATCCACATAACAAGAGTTACCACTTCAAACTATTCAGAAATTGTGGCAGCACTTACATCAGGAGAGCTTAAGTATTCCTACATCTTTTTTCTTTAATTTTATCTAGTTTCAAAGCCTTCAAGGATCATGTGTTTAAGCTTTTCTTTGCAACTGAGAGAGCTGGAAATTAACCTTTTTTACAGTGAGACCAAAATTCTTAAGTATTTCTATAATCGGTAGCCTTGGAAGGCAGATTTTGAAGAAAATGCAAATCAGTGCATGACTACAGAGGAAGACTGTAAGAGTTGGTAACTATAATCCAGCAATGACAATGCACCATAAATTGGCTATTAACTTCAGGAAGAACAAAACAGTGAAATTTCAGTAAAGTCTTGAGCAGTGTCAGCTACAAGCTATAATCCAGAACGCCTGCAGCGCGCTGGCCAAACCACACATAAAGCATCATGCAAGTGTATAGTTGGAGGACAGGTAGCCACTGAGAGCGGCTTGGTATTTTACAGCTTAATTTGACACGAGTGTTAATATATGAGAGTCAACCCGACTCCTTTGTGCACCAAAACCCCTACGTGACCATACTATACACTCCAGCAACTCAGGAGGAAGCCTACACTTATCAGACTTATTTACAGGACACATCCTACCAGCACACGGTCCATTGCCACCAAGGGAAAAGCACAACTCTTCCCCATGGGCTACTAAGCGTTGCTCCTAAAACCAACCTGAACTTGTGTTTGTATTCCAGACTCTTGTTCCCACTGCAGTTATGCAGGATCAAAAGCTGTTTACTCCTTTGCCTTAGTAGGTTCAACACCAAGGAGGTTTCAGGAAAATGTGCCAAAACCGCCAATCAGGACTTTCATGTTGTTGTTAGAGCCTAAGGAGGGATGACACAGTGTGTTTACAGCTCATGGGGCTCTGAACTCTTCAGTTCTCTGGGCAGAAGACAGCATGATCGCAGTCCTCTGATTACAGCTTGCATTTTTGAAATGTTCAAATCTTTGCACTCCTTCTGTGGTACTCAATGCATTTTGACCACAAACTGCTCCAGAGTGAGGGCAAAAACCGTTGGGATAATATTCACACTCTCCTTATACAGTGAGAATAAAAATAAGAAAATACTGGCTGTATTCAATATGATAAATGTCTAAGAAATTCCCCTTTGAGTGGATACCTTGACTCTACCGCCTATGTTCACGGGAGACAAATTATTGTGGCGTATATAGATAAAAACTTGTGTCAGCTGAAGTTAATTTTGTACTATAATTATCAGAAAATGCTGGTTTGACCTTTAAAAAAAACCACAGTATTTTCAGACTTTCCCCCACTCTTAAAACTTAATTCAAAGTTCTGTACAACAGTTCTAGCAAGTTAGACAAATATTTTTATTTTGCAGATGAGGAAACAAGATAAAATTGTGAAATGACTTCCCCAAATCATTATTAGACATGCAGAAAATTTCAGAAGACTTGATCCTGTATCCTGCATTGTCCATTAATCAACATTCCTGACAGAGTATGTAAGTATAAGCTATTACCACTATAAATGTTTACACTGTACCTACTGAATGGCTACATAAGTTGAATAAATCACATTAAACTAATCCCTCTTACTGAGTTGCTTTCCTGTTGGGTCAGCATTGCAGTCTAGGTCACCACGCAGCTGTAGGAGAACTGTCACAAGGAAGTGGGCAAGAACATGTGGCCGGAGGTAGAGAGCAAGACCGAGTGCAGACAGAGATAAAATTAGACACGGAAAGCAGACAGTGATCTAACAAAGTCCTCTGCTTTAGCCACAGGGTGCTGGAGGGGTTTTTTATTCATGCATAAAAACATAGAAATATGGGGCTGAAGAATTTAGATATTAAACTAGTCTGACCCTCCTACTCTAAGGTAAGAACAAGCGCATGCACACTGCCCATCACTGATGATTATCTAAGCTGTTCTCACTTCTTGTGAGGATACTGCATGGAGTAACCCTCAGGTAGACAGTGATAATGTTTTATCATCTCAGCAATGGAAAGGTCTTACAGATTTTTAGCAAAAATCACCTCTGTGGCATATTGAATTGATTTCTTTGCTTCCTCTGGAACTTATGGCAAGCCTTTGGTTGCTGCCCCTTAAATATCGACATTTTGCATATCAAAGACTTACGTCCCTTCTGGTCTCCTTTTTTTCAATCTTTTCTTTATGGTTACCTATTCAAAATCTTTTATAATTCAGAATTTCCTCCACTTCAGTTTTGTCTCTCGAAGTGAGGGAACTAAAACGAAACACACTATCCCACCGATGAGGCTCAGTACCAAACATAGCAGAAAAAGACTTCCATTGTCCGACTTTTAATTTATCCTTACATGCAATGGTAAACTAAAATATCACTGAAGACGCCAAGTGAATTCCAACAATATATTTTTATGTGGAGAATAAAATTAAACATGATGCAAGGAAAGTCCCTGCTCTACTTCTGAAACAACATAATTACACACACATTCTCACACACATTATAATCTGGCTAGCTGCCCGTCTGACCTACAAATTCCATTTTTTGTTATGTACTCTTATTTATTCAGCATTCTTCATTTTTCTGAAATGTTCTCTGCCACAGCCTCATCACTACAGTCAGCAGACCAAGTAGGAACATCCTGGATGAGACAACAATTGCACCCATCAATAACTGCAAGGACTGTCCTTTCAGATGTGGCCTCTCTGACCACTTCAGAGAAAATGAATGAAAAAAGGAGAGCAAAGCTCCTAGCAGCAAGGCTTCCAGGGAACAGAAAAGATGTAGACAAAGTGCCAAAGGTTCTCTACCTTGGTAAGGTAACATAAGCAGGTGTTCTGGAGTAGGTCTTTCTATTTTCATAAGGCTTGCCACATTGCATGCTGCCTGCAGTCAGAGAGACTTGCATACAAATCTTTTTTTGCCAACTTCATCTCTTCCTTTTGAAGATGAACCTGAAAGAACTGACTGAGAACTGCAAGCTGCCAGAAAAAATGGGAATCTGGGGAAGTGTCTGCTTAAACTACAGGGTAGGTGGGCTGATCAGCACTGGCTCTAATACTCTTTGCTTTTTTCCCAAATATTTTTCTGCCAGATAAGTTCCCGGAAATACTTCACAATAGTGGAAAACACCTGTATTTGCACAGCTCAGGACAGGAAAGAGTGGCTGGAAGGCACCAGCTGAAGTCACCACCACTGACTCAAATATGAAAATAGAGTCTTCAGTCCCTTTGGCCAGGCCTGAGAAATCCCGAAGGAAACAGAGAGATCAGTTCAAACAGAACTATTTTTATATCTTAAGAAACTGCAGATCCATTCATATTGATTATCTGAATATTGCAAACTATGTGTTTTCTTGTGACATACTACAGCTACCGATATGTGTTGGGCTTCACTCAAATTACCTGTCATAACTCATTGTAGCACAAGCAATCTATAATGTTTTTGCAAATCATGGCAATAGATTTTCTTTAATTTCAACCAGCAGCTGTTGAAGCAGACCAATAAATAACCACAGCGCAGTTCCCACTGAGCTCCAAAAAAAGGATGTAAATACATTTAACAACCTGCAGCACAAACACACCTTCTGCTTTCAACCACCACTGAATACCTTTCAGAAAGTCTTTTTGTTACGTATATATTTGAGGAGAAGAAAGGCTTTAAATGCCTGTTTTTCCAATGGAAGTATCCACACTCCCTGCTGCATTGCATGTCCCAGATGAATCAGCAATCCACAAATACCAACAGCTAACCATCTTTCTGAAAATGAATGCAGTAATCAGTTTGATTAATTTAACATTTACGTATTTTAACGTGAAAACTTTAACTTGGGGAATACATGACAACTGGTGGAAGCCACAGAAGTCTGTAATTGTGTCTTGGTTGGCTTAAGGTATTTCCATAACACAATCCCCCCATCAGTGCTTAAACTAACTCAGATGTCTGAGTAGCAGGCATGTGGTGATTGCTGGCTAGGGCACTGAGCTGAGGCGTAAAGGGTCCCACTCACATGGACTCACACCACAGTTAGCCACCACAATGCTTTGTGCCACCGTCCTATAAAACACATAGTTGAACTGATCCAGCGTAACAATATCCAGTATTTTTTTCCCTGTAGAGTTGTTTTTCCGCACAGATATCTTCAGCAATGGCTCAGCAGTTTGGCCTTGCCAACAGTCATACTGCCAAAACCTCGGTGGTGGCAGGCAGATGCAGAGCCAGAAGGCTCTTGCACTGACTTCGCCAAGGAAGCCACTGTCTTACTAAGTTACGCTCTCAGGAGGCAGCAACCTCTTAAAACTTCCCTTGAGCTTAGCTAAGAAATGCCTCTACGGTAGCATATATAACGTGCTGAGGCAGCTTCCAATCTAAAAAATATACAAATAAAAAAGAGACAGAAAAATCAACCTGAAATGTTTAAAAAGAATGACACTTGAAATAAAAATTAAATTATGTTTCTTTATAGCACTGGGGTACCTGATGCTTCACCAGACTTGTAATTCATCCAAGTCACACTGAATTTGTGTAAAATGAAACGAATCACAGTCTTCATCATCTTCACTAAAAGTGATGGGCTTCAGTAAACCATAAGCCGGTGCTTGGGAGAAGAGTCCTTAAGGAGACATCTCTAGGAGCGATTTGATGCAAGCTGAGAGAGCTGGTGATACAAGCCCCACTGCCTCCTTGCCCCTGAGACCAGTCTATTGCAATGTCTGGTTAAATTAAACCAAAGCCAGGCCTTCCCTGTTGCTGGTGCTGAATGCCTCACATTCATCCCAAGTGATGACTGTGCCTTAAATTAAATCTCTGAAAAAAACAGGATATGCCAAGAAGAGCTGGTGTACATCTGCCTGTCATTTCAACTCCACCTCCAGCTGGGATAAGCAGGAGTCACTGGGAAGGTATGAAAGCTGTACTTCAGCCAGGACCATCCCACCAAGGATAAGAAATTACTAACAAAGAAGACATCTATTTATGCAGTGTGTAGTGTCTCTGGAAAAATCATGGGTTTGGCTATGTACAAATACACTTTTCAGTTTAAAGACTGCAGTTCCTGGGTATGGAACAGGACTTAGGGCAGGATTAAAGTCCATGGTTGGATCAGGTAGGGAGACCAGTATTAATGTTCAGGCACTTCGCTTTCTGTTTCTTTCTCTTGCTCCATTCCTCCTCTTCTGTTTTTGGTTGTTTTTTTTTTTTCATTTCAACACATTGAGGCAAAGACTGAAGACTTCTGTACAGCTGTACAGCACACAGGTTGCCTGGCCATTTTATGACTTGTTTTCTATTCTACCTTGCCTTGTCGCACAGTTTCTACTATTGCATAGCACTCTAGTCTCTAGAGAGTTTCTGTTCCTACTTCTAACTTCAGTAAAAGGCGCTAAGCTTTCAATAAGAACAAAAAATCACTATCAAAGCCAAAAAGAAATAATTTGAAAATGTCTTCCCTTTAAGCGGAAGTTAAACCACTGGTGAGGGAGAAGCAAAAGTTGATCAGAGAACGCTAACAAGAACCCTTCCAAAACAGAGAGCACTTACCTGAGTATGGAAAACTGCCTCTGTCATCTTTGAAGAAAACATTTGAGCTTGGGCCTCCCCAAGCATACCTGTCAGGCTATAGAAGACTCTCTGCTCACCTCTGCTGACACCTGTAAGTACCTGCTCAAAGTGTAAATTCCATCAAGCAAGAACAAGACACACAATTTGGTGCAAGCAGTGGCTCCCCATGTGAGGCTCTGGTTAACTATGTAGGAGATCCAACAAACTGGGAATAACTTGATTCATCTCCAGTTTCACCTACGAAAAAATCTTCTGATAGGCACTGCACTGCAACTCATGTTTTCTTCAGTTTTCCTGTAGGTTCAACTACCCTTGATCCCAACCCAAGCCTCCGAAAGCACACGGTAATGAACTACAGCAGAATATTTTGTTCTAATGTAAATGTTTAACATAGTCATAAAACACCATGCAAAGAGTAATGAATCTTGCAGTCATTATTGTTACACTGCGACTGAGAAAAAGATACCTGGAAACAAAGGATTTTACTGCCGTTTGATAAGGGGGATAAAAAGTGCCTTAAAACAGAGCAGCATGATTTGAAATAGCATTTGCATAGTAACTAACACTAATTTCAGTGCAAGTGAGTGGAAATACAACCTTGCTCAGCTGCAAAAAAAGGTAATGTACTTTGCTACTGTCAGAAAACTTTCAAGCAAATTATCTGTACACTGGCAAGGAAGCTCTTTGCTTCTGCTTCAATTAAAGAAAGAAGTCAGTTCTACACTTTGAAACAGCCCCAATTAATGCTCCTAAAGCAGTGACAAGAGGAAACATTGGGGAAAAAATGAGTTTGTGGCAGTTTCTTGATTTCATTAGCTTAGGCATTCAGTTTTTGGAAAAGATGTACAAATTATTATCTACAGTGACATTACCTCAGCTACATATTTGTTTGAGAAGCTGCGCAACAGAGTCTGGGAAAAGTGCGAACTATTTCTCAAAGTAACTTCTTGTCCGTCTGGCACATTTCAGGGGACAGAACGTCTGGGTCACACAGGAAAGAAGCTGGAGTCTCTGTGAACCTTGACAGAGCCATGTTGCAAGCTGTGTGAACTGCTTCAAATGAAGCAGTGAAGAGGAGGGGGGCAGTGCCACTCTAAATGTCTCACAAAAGCACTTAAAATACTGTAATGCTTCTAGAGTAAGAGACTCAGTGTTGCCTCTTGAAATTTTGTTTTAAGTCTCATGATGCTCTGTTTAAAGTTCTAACTTTTGAAAACAACTGTTTACCTTGGAATCAGCTGCCATTAAAGAAGGTCTCCAGCAGAGCTTACATAGAAAAGCCTGAAAAGCCTGAGAAGGCTGCAAAGCCTCAAGAAAATAACCTCATGATCTTTAAGCTAATCATGATTTTGACAGACTGGCTCGTGACTTTAACAGTTGGTGCAAACCATATCAGAGAGGTAAAAAAGCCCCAACACACCCTCAAAACTAAGCCTAAATGAATTCCTCAACTGCATGAGAAAATTGGCAGCAAGAACGTATCTCCATATTGCCTTGCCTTTGAAAGTCTCTCAACAAAACAAAAGAAAATAAATCTCATACTTCTCAAAATCAAAGGGTAATAATCAGAATCAGCAGAACTCCAGAACTACATTGGATTTATGGAGCCATTCCCAGAAGGAAAAGTAATAAAAAGTGGAAGAGAATCTCTGAGTTGTTGATTCCAGCACAATAGCTGGAGCCTGGCAGTCAGCTGCAAAATAGGTGCAGCAACTTCAGAAACAGGAGATGTGGGAGCTGGTGGAAAACAGATGGATGGTTTGCCTACTATGCCAGGGAAGGTTATTTTTTGCTGCTTCTACTTCCATCCACACAAATTATAATATACATCCTGTGGATGTTGACTGTGAGGGAAGTGGGGCGAGAGGATCAGGCTGCGGCCACAGCAGTGGGAGAGAACTATCAACACTCATCAAAGGAGCCTGGATGGGGAAAAAAAACAGTCTTCAAGTAGGCCAGATCAAGATAAGAGAGATGTAACGCCATGAATAAACTATCACTTCCACCTTTGCTACATTTATCTCTTCCTTCATCATTATTTCTCCACTCCCCCCCACCACTCCTTCAGATTTCCATTTCCAAGTAAGACAGAAGATCGAGATGTGTGCTTTAATTTAAAAGGGAAGGCAGAGAGGAAGACGTGAAGAGATTAAAGCAATCAGACTTACTTCTCACTTGAAAGCTTTGTTTTTACAGGGAGGATGCTGGTCTGATTTAAGTCAACAGCGTTTTGTCAGGGTATCATTGCCACAAGCACCGGAGCAGTTCCAGCCAAGAGCAGCTGAGCCTGCTGGTGAAAGCCACACCACAGGCAGGAGCAGAGAACAGGGCAGGGAAGTTTTTCCCATCCAGCCCATTTGGCAGATCACCATGGAAGAATGAGAATGGTGCTTTTCCCGCAGGAAGGGGATCTGTTTATCTCTATTAGGCACAAATAGGTATATCCTTTTCATAGTCCCCCTTCTCTCTTATAAAGTTGCTATCATGCCAAATACTGTTAACAATAAAAAGCACACTTTTTTCTATGATGGAAATTAAAAATAGTTACGATCATACAAAGAATTCTTGGTGACTCTCAATGCCTGTTAGTTCTATCCCCGCTGAACTTGCTGCATGGAAATAATTTAGAGGTGGTAAGCCAACCAGGCAACTCACAGGAGACTTGTAGTCCATTTTTTTCTAGATTTTTGTCAATGTCTTATTTCCCATTTGTTTTTAACATACCCAGGATTCCTCCCAGGCCTGCTATGCTCTGCACCACTTTTGTCCATTTAGTTTATAATCTGTTCCACAGACACCAGAAACAAACAGAAAAAAAGCTTCAGGGAATGGAGCACAGCTGCCATTAAAACTGCATCAAGCTTTCCAAAAGCTAGTTTCCCTGGCCCAACACATCTCTAGACAATGACCACAAAACAGAAGGTTAGCAAGCCTGGTCTTCCTCATCAAAGTGACATTTAAATGGTTAGAGAGAAACACAGATGTTGTCCTTAAAATGTGGCCACGGACATCAGCCCCACACCCAACAGCAGGGGCCAGCTTCGGCAGGGAGAAGAGAGTAGGAAGGAGTAGTGGAATCTTATTCAATCTTTCTAGCAGTAAGCAAAGTAGAGCTGCTCAGCTAAGAAGAGCTTGTGCCCCTACAAAACCTGTGTGAGGAAACTACACTGCCTTGTACTGGTGTTGCTAACCATTTCTGAAGCTTTGGTGGATGTTTTTACTTTGGGCAATCCTTGTCACAGGTCATATCCCATCACCCTCCAAGACCTGGGCTGGTCAGGGCTGGAGGGAAGGATGCAGTGGTTTGCAGCAGCTTCTGCAGAGCTGACAGCTGGTTTGCCCCGGCTGCAGAGATGCAACTGCTGTTTGAGCACAGCTTAACAAGGCTTTTGAAAGACATTTTTGCTTCATTAGCAACTGATCAAGTCAGTTACTGATCAGGCACAGAAAACTTTCTGCTGTGGAGACACCAGATAAATTGTTAGTTTACTAGACCCTATAGCCATTTGGGAGAACTCGTATGGTACCAGGCTCAAGCTCTGAAGTCAGGCTGACATGTTACTTGCATAGTGTACACTCATGCAATAACACTGGATATAGACTGATAAATCACTTCATGGAATGTGTTTATATGTGTCTGCTGATATATATACTATCAGAGTGAAGCCTTGCATAGAAATGTAAATATTTAACAGCAAGACAGGGGTAAGATTGTGCATGTATCAAAATATTTTTCACTTAAGGCCTTTATGTAAAACTTATTTGTAAAAAGCCAAATAAATACTTCTCCCTGTTTTACAGAATCTGAAGTCTGTTGCTGATTAGCATTTGTTTACTAAAAGACTGTATGTACTATTTGAAGCTGACAATTGCCAACAACTCTATATACACAACAGTCCTCAGAGGAATGTGCTACCCTCCTTAATATTTCCTGAAGAGTCCCAGGTCTCTCCTGTGCTACAGAACAGTGAAGACGAGGCAGAGGTAGGACAGAGCAGAGTGCCATCACACGCGGTGAATACAGACCTTCCAAGAACTGATAAGGCTGTAAACAATTTTAATGTAAGTATCTCAATACTACAGATAAAGGTACACAAACACATGTGTTGCATAAAACTTTTCAAAGACTGTGTGTAGCCAGATATGAAATCAAATTAATGGCCAACATGATATTGTGTAAGCATAATTATCAAGATGATGGGATGTCTTAATTTAAGGAAAAGTAAAGGTTCATAAATCTTGCCAGATAGATTTATCAGATTGGAATATTTTGAAAACCTCACCAAACAAGCTCTGACTTTAGAAAGAGGAAGATTAGACTCTGCTGTTGCACATCACCTACAAAAACAAACCAGAAAGGTCAAAGCAGTGTGCCTGACATAAACTGCACTTGGAAATTTCATTACAGATTGGCACACACTCTATTCACAGCATCATCTAAACTTAACTTCAGCCAGGAAGCAAAAGATAAAAGCTTTCTCAATATTCAAGACACATCAAAAAAGGAAAATGGTATCTCAAGTGTAAACCTCTCCAAAATGCTCAGTAAAACGTATCCTATCTATGAAAATTAGGCTCTATTCAAAGGAATATTTAAGGACTATTCTGCTTCCTAGCCTTACCACAGGACCCAGCCATGCTTAACAGGCACAGATCGTGTCCTAACTCAGCATGTAGCTTTAGCTCCCATAACACATCTGCAACTCCTTTTAGGCCTGAGCTACACAGACAAAACTAAGCATGCCATAACGTAACAGTTAACAGTATCAAATTAATTCTTCAGCATAATTGTAACTGTAGCTGATATAAGATTCAATTTTGTCAGCAAAGTATCAAAGAAATTTTAGCATATCCTAGACAATGATTCAATTGTGTAGTAAGAAGAGAGCTTATGTCATATATAGTTTAGGTTAACATCCACGCATACCATACTAGGACCTCTCTGATGCAACAGATTTTATTCCATTCCACATTATGCTGTCAAAAACAGTGTTTCAAGTCTTACTGTTTACAACTTTTTAAACCAAAAATAACTGAGTGCGTCACAGTTGCCACAGAATCATGGAAGTTAGGAGGAACATCTACGCCAATGCTTTTCTCCTCTTAACAAAGCTGAAGAATGTGCCTTCTCCTGTGCTTATTAATGTGAATAATGTCTTACTTCTGCAGTCAGGGTAAGAGACTTTCTCTTGATTTAATGCTTTGAATCAATTTTACTTCCAACTATGTACTTGTGCTCATCTAAGATATTCACTAATAATTAGAAACAATCCTCTGTGAAATAGCTTGGGTCAGGTGTGTCACATGGTTTTAAAGTGTCCTCTGATTTGAAATCTGGCCACATCATTTAACAGACCAACAACTCTAGCTGAAAGGTGGAACTCTCTTCCAGGTTTCTGCTAATTCCCCCCGCCCCTCCTCAGCTTCACGGATTCAAAACAGATGCCTTTCCATATGTTGTGAAGATTAGTATTTGTTCACTATTTTAGGCATGAAAAATACCATAAACCATGTGTCTTTATTCTAGGTGCACAGAGCCATGCCATTCTAGGACTCTGCAATCTCTACAAAGCATGACACAGAACTTGATCAAATCTAAACTAAACCTAAAGCAAAACAAGGCTTACCGGGCCTTGAGAAATACTGTTGAAAGGAAACACTTTTCCCTGCAATATGCAGATAACGGTAGAATTGACTGTTGAAGGCTGCTGAGGGTAAGTATTTCACAAAGTGTATGATGACATCTGTACAGATCAAAAGGCTGTCCAGAGTTGCAACAGTTAAAAAATCAGCAAGAATATTAAGTGTCTGACTTCTGGGCTTAAGCCAATCTTAATGAGAAACCAAGCTGAAACTCAAAATGTAACACTTTTTTTTTTCCTTTAACATTCCTCTAAAACTGTAATGGTTCACTTATGGACAATTAGGAGGGATTTTCATTCTCATCCATCTGTTTGATTGGGCCAAGGATGTTCCAGAAAGATTGTTCATCTCTGTAGAACCAACACAGGACCAAACCAAGCCACGCTGAAGCGTGACAAGTGCTCATCACCTCTCCAGCAACAGGATGAGCTCTCAGCAGGAGCACAACACCCTGTGGCCCCAGCACCCAATAAGGAAGGTCCCACTAAACTCGCAGTGGGAAAAGGTGGAGCACAACACAGGAATCATGCTGGGCTATCAGGGCTTATCAGCTCCTGTTCAGTATAAGGCCTTTGGGACACTAATGTGCAAACTGAGGGAGACGGTGGCTCTGTTCAGGCACAGAGGCCAGCCCTGAGCTGAGGTGTCTGTGCCTTATGTACCAAAGGTACCAGAGCTTGAGGAGTTCAGTGCACTAACAGCCACGTCCTGCAAGCAGTCAGCCCCACAGCCACCAGGCCCTACATAGCTCAGTGCTCATGACAAGTGACCGCATTGCTGAAATAACCCGGAAAAGAGTTCAGCTATTCCTATACAGTGATGCCTGCAAGCTAAAAAAAATCCTTCCAAGCCAGAAGTGGCTCTGCAGGGGCAGAAGGCTCTATTATTCCTTATTCCTATTAATCTGCCACACAGGTAGCTGAGGTTGACTACCTTCCTCTGAGTGCACGATTCCAGTCTTCCTTTTCCATAACCTATCACCTTGCCTCATTGCATACCCCCTTCTCCTGGCTCCATTGACTCTGCTATATGCTGAAATCTCCATCTTTTGTCTTTCTTTATATGCTTATGAAAAAGCTGTACACAAGCAGTGTGCTAAATGATTTACATGAGTCACCAGGGATGAAGAGGGATTTGCAAGTAAAAAAGTATCATCGAGCTAGACAGATGGCTGTACTGCAGGGGTTATGGCTAAGGAAAAGGCTGGAGAGACTGATCAGAAAAGGGAGGTCCAGAACAACAAATTGCCAAGCACAGTGTTGACAGGGACTGCTGGACTGGGGCAAGATTTATGTAGGAGGCCATCCAGGTAATTTTAAGGCTGGATCCCTAGGCAAACATGTAGGCAGAGGATTGGAGAGGATCCTTGTCAGATAAGGGTTAAGTATGCCAGTTTTGCCAGTATGCAAAGTCTGGTGAATAAGCCTTGTTGCAGAGAGGGCTGCTAGCAATGGCTCCTTTTCCCAGCTGTGTGAGCCCTGTAGTCTCTGAGAAGGCACAAGATGAACATTAAAAGAGAGCAAGAGTGCAAGAAAACCATCCAGTGATGTAAGTCAGAACAATAACCTAACCTCATCACTGCCAAGTTTCTGCAGACACAACAGCAAGGGAGAGACTTCTGAGAAGGATACTGTGACTGCCCACAGAATGTTTACAGGGGCTCTCAAGAAAAAGCATTGGTGCTGAAAGAACAAAGCTAAGGAAAGTTTGCTCATGCAACTCTTCTTCTAATCCTTCCACCAATTCTCCTTCCTCCATAACAAAATCTCTAGCACATAAATTGCATGCCTTTGCTTTCAAGACCTATTCATTTCCTACCTATCATATCTCATTTCTCACTGAAATATCAGCTCCCATCTCTGATCAACCAGTCATGCCAACATTCATCACCAACTTCAGTGACAAGCTGGGACAACAATCTTTGCAGGAGCATTTTCCATGGATATGAGCAAGACTGTATTTGTCAGGGCAAGAGAAAAGTATACGACAGCAGTTGAAACATGAAAGTGAATTTTAGTTAGATGAGACGGTGAATAGAAACAGAAGATGTTTTGAAAAAATTCTAATTTCTCTGAAACTTCTCAGACTCCTCCTGCAGTTGTAATTCCACATATTCTATTGCAAAACCAAAACAAGTTGTGTTCTGAGGCTCCTGACTTTCTGCAGTCTTTTCTTGCTTTTGGCTTAATGTGAAAAAATTCCATTGTTTTCCAAAGGAAAACTCAGCTACCCAATCAGTTATAATGAAAGGCAGCAAAACAATCATATGGACAAAAAACAGAAGAGAAAGCAAAAGCTTAACAGGACCAGTAAAATTACTCCTATTAAAAGGAGGCTACTTATTGTAAATAAAGTATTATTTTGATTAACTTCTACTTCCCTTCATTTTTATTCAGACCCATTCTATGTATCAACTTGACCATGTTATTATGAGTGCAGTACTGAATGAGCTATAGACACAGTGCATGAAAACAAAAACCAAAAGACATTAGTACTTAAACTTCAGGTTTAAGTCCCAACTTGAGTTAGAACTTGACAAATACTTGAGACATCCAGAGAGCATTTAATGTTAAAGAAGACAGATGCCAAGTACGCTGCCATGGCACTCTGCAAGGGTTAAGTATTAATCTATCCTTTTACCAAAAATTCTAATTTATACTAAGCAGAGATGATGTGAGGAGCAAGCAAAAAAGTTATCACTAGCTCAGGATAAACCGCACTAGGCCATTTTACTTGCAGATGAGAAACTGTTTGCTCAAATTCTTCATACAGTTAGCACTTTACAGTGGTTTTTTGCCCCCGAAATCATATACATCCAGTGATAATTCATCTGCCAGCAGATCTGCCAGAATGGTCCTGACATAGCAGCTACTACCCATGAAGCACAAAGCCTTTTACGAGATGAAAAACAGCCATGCTATCAAGTCCTTCAGGACTGGCAAGAGGCCAGGTGGTGAGGGGTTGCCACCTAGGTTCTCTGTAGCCCATGAAGACCTGGTGGGTGTAATCTAACCAGCAGGATTTCAGCAAATAAAGAAAGAGAAATTTTTGCAGTCCATCTCATTAAACTACCAGTTCTCTGATGGGCAGAGACTCTCAGACAGGCAATGAGATGCCAAGGATATTGGACACACTGCAAGAATTCAAGCAGACTAATCATTGCAAGAATGATCATCTAATTTTATAATCCAGTCTATATTTAAGTGCTATGTTGAAATAAAGGATAAGGCTTTAATACCACATTAATTGCAAGAAAAAAAAATGTAAATGCAAAATCAGGTGTTGTTCGACAGAGGAAGTGGGGGATCCATGCCACATCATGGAAAGGTTGCTGGTTACCAAAAGGGCTTCTGACTGGGTGGAGTAAAAGAACCTTTCAAAACTCCTGAAGAATATACACTTCAAGTGTGCTTTTCTTTTGGATACGCAAATTAAAAAAAAAACACAAAACTTCTCGTGAAATGGTTCTATTTCTTTACCATTTGAAGCACTTGAAAATATTGCTCACTCTACTATTTTGACTTGAAATTTCTCCTGGGAACAAATGAGAAGAACTATACCAAAAAAAAGCACAATAATATGAGCAATCAAGTCTATAAAAATTATACAGTGCTGAAAGAATGCTGCAGCCACTCCAACATTCTGGTATTGATATTTAGGGGTTGGTTTGCTGAATCTTAAGATATTCAAATTAACCAAGTATATAATGTTATAATGCTCTGCATTCCTGGGTTAACCAAATCTGAATGATAATTTAAACCGAACAAAATAAAGCATGACCTGATTAGGAAATGGATGATGAGGTACAATTAACATCACTATTCAAAATAATGGGTCAGGTTCTCATTGCTATAGAATTTCTGCTTGGTTCAGCAGGAAGGAGGGTCAGAAAAACATTTACAGCTCCCTACTTATTTGTCCAGCCTTAAAATGCAGACAAGCCTCAAGATTCCTTTAACATGCAGAGAAAGAAAAACTCCTCAAAACATATTCAGCTAAAGAGAGCTGAAGAACTTAAACCACAGCTTTTCCCCGTCTCCAACATGCTGCCTGAAAATACCCATGTCTTAGGATACCATGAGAATGGCATAAAGACTAACTGGCTTACAAAAAGTCTCCAAGATGTATCTGAGCAGAGCCCAATATAGGTAGCTGTGAGGACAGGGACGATGATCAAATAGAAAAATACACATTACATAGACAACAATTATATTAACAGAAATAACTAGATTTTGTGGTGCTGCAAGTACATCGAGGTGTAATTTGGGTGCTTACAGAGTAGCACTGCAACCGCAAAAAAGCATACCAAGATTAATAAGGAAATAAAAATCCAAGTTGTTTAAATTCAATACCAAGCAAGTAGCTGCCTGAGAAAATATTAAAAGCAGGATTAAAAACATGAAACTACAAGCTTTTATATCTTCTCTCCTTTTTCTACTTCCAAACCCAGACAGTAATACCCTTACAGAAAAGACAGACTCATTAGGATATAAGCATGCATTGCACCAGGCAAAATTTAGCTCTGGCTGCTAAATCAAAGACGGTTCAACAGCCCATCGACAGGTAACACAGATCTGTGCTCCTTTCCTCCTCAACAGGTCTTCATATACTACCAGGAATAGTTTTACCTGCTAAGCAACCCAAACCTGAGAATATGTGGTTTTAATAAAACTTTTTCCTTTTTTTTCCTCTCAGATACAGAATAAGCAGTGCCTAGCTTCACAGTGATCTAATACAGTGTACTAGGCACTTCCAAAGACAACTTATTTAAATGGAGAAAAATTAATTCATACACACACACGAAGCTACTTTACACCTCTTCTGGGAGTCTTTATTTGTACAGTAGAAAATGTACAGGATAAGATCTTGGAGAAATCAAAAGCATACTACACAACCTACATTTGAATAAGGTTTAGACTTTCAAAGCAGAGCATTTTGTAAATTATTTTAATGACATATGCACACACACTTCCTCTCCCAACCGTTTAGCTTTCATAACATATACATCAGATGCATTTCTAATATAGCACTATTCTCCAAACAAAAGTAAGACATATGACTTAGATTACATTTGACTTATGGTTGAGAGAACGTAACCACAGTTTAGGAGAAGAAAAAAAGGGAAAAGAATTCTAAGGCATTGTAAATAGAAGCACCTTTAAAAAGCACAGACATTCAGAGTGTTTCAAGTTTGACATGAAATCTCTATGTTAAAAAGGCTTTGGAAATGGTGACAGAATAGACTCACCTTAATTCTGTTTGGTAAGGATGCCATTTATCCCATCCCCTTCCCCTCTAAAAATCCCTACAAAAACATAAGAACCTTAAGAAACACTTACAGAGGGTAGAAGGTGGTAAAACTACTTCACTCACAGTAAATTCACAGAATTTTGTATAGAAGGAGGATGTGTCAAAAAGGAAATCACAAAAGTGGTCAAAAATGTTTGATGCTATTCCCCTCCCGCCTTTATTTAAAGCTGAGGCTGAATACCAGATATAATTAAGCAGTGGTGAAGTGTTAACCAGACAAATACTTTGGTATCTACTCTTTCAGATCACAGAAAATAAAATGTGCCAATTATTTCTATTCATTCTCGGTACAGAGCTTCTCCATACCAAAGGCAACACCTCAGAATTAAAGGTGTGCAAGATGCTGCAATGCCACTCCCTCACACTTTCTTAGAGCACCGATTTTTATGCATGATACCAGAAAGTCGTGAGGTTTTTTTAACAAAAAAAATTTATCATGCAGGCTAACTTGGTAGAAACGCTCTTCAATTGCCTTCTTAGATAGCAAAGGAAACTAAAAGTAGGAAACCAACACTCCAAGAAACGTTTTTGCATGTCCCAACTTAATGCCAAACAAGTTTAGCAAATGTTTCATTTGCTTACTAACAGGCATCATCTAAAAAAAGCCGCAGTGCAGTACATTACATGGGATGAAGCTCAGGAGGTTACTTGATGTTTCATTTCCACTTGTTAAAAACCAGAAGCTCCGTGGCTACTCTGGGAAAAAGAGTGCCCCGGAAGGGAACTCAGTGCTGAACTGCTTATTGGCTTCCAAAGTTATTCTTTGCCTGAAAGGTCCTAACCAAAAGTTACTGAAGTGTTCCCAATGCAATTTAATCAATTTATCTTTTTTCAAATTTGTTTCCAACATTATAATGAAGAATTTCAGCCCTTGATTTACTAACAGGAACTTGCATCTTTAAGGTTCCAAGTATTAAGAACAACTCCAAAGAAAGTCAACAAATATTTTTCTAAACAACTCATCCATATCATACTGTTTATTGATGTAGATTTGCAAATGTGTGCAACTTAGCAGGAATTTCAAGTGCACAGGAACCAAGTGTGTTCCCACCAAGTAGCCATTGCCAATCTGAGGGCTGGTACCTACATATGTTGCGTGTGAAGAAGCTTATCATCCTGAACGGGCATCAAACACTTTTCTGGCAGAGATAACTGTCCATGACATTAGATACCAACCAACAACCGTCCAGAGTTGCCTCATCATCACTCCTTACAGGAAATGTCTGGTCTCACAGAAGACCAGCAAGGCACTGGCACTACCCCTTCAGTGGCTCAGGAGGGGTTATCAGCTGCTGGCTCTTTTGGAGGTTCTGCAACTTGGACTGCTCCTGATGCTTATTAGGAACCAGCTTCAATTTACCGACTGCAGAAGGAATTAACAAGCTGGCAAGAGGTCCAAAGGAAGAAGGAAAACCCACCCAATACAAAATCCTGCACTTATTGTGGAGCCTGCTGGAAGCCTCATATCTGTATTAGTCTCTCCCTCAATGTCTCACACACTCATCATTACAGACTATACACTGCATGATGCATTGACCCTGAATTTGCTTTTGATGATGCAGCTGCCTTTGCCTTGTGTTCTCTCCGACACTTTTGTCTGCCAATGTCTGAATGCCAGCAGGAGACCTAACTACCAAACCTGACCTAGCCAGACACAGAGCACCCCATCCCCAGCAGAAGTACCACGGGGTGATGCCCTTACTAGCACCGATGAGTCTAAAGAACACATCACGTCGGGAACTTTCAGAACAGTCCTTGAAACCCAACTGGAAATGATGAGCTACCAATGCCAGAACTGCACACTCACATATCCAGACTGAAGAGTCTTAAAGACACTCAGACCTACTTGGTAAGGAAGGTTCCTTTTTTTTTCTGTGAAAAAGTTGGATAATTTAAACCTGAATGGATGAATGTAAGTATGGATATAGTAATTGGACTTAATACAGTCTGACCTGTTCATCTGTACCTACATATATAACATCAATGTATTCCAGTGATTTCAAAATTTCATTTTAATGACTGCTTTTACCACCATCTTCTCAGCAAATAAATAATTAATTAATAATTTTTCAAAAATCAGGAACAGACAGGCACTGTTTATTTATGTGAATAAAAATTTCAAGCAAGAAAATCTCAGGAGGAATGTTTAGTCTTATCTGCTCTTTATAGACTCATATCTTACCTTCTCTCTCCTGCTTTACTAATCTCCAGTGTACATGCCACACCTCTGAACATGTGGTAGCATGATCCTTACAATAATATGAACCTCTCTAAAGTCCTGTATCTTACTATAACTCAAGAACTGTTGGAACTACAAAATCTGGCAACAAAATTCCTTTTTGAGCCATTCCGTTCCCTCTCCTTCTAAGAAGGGAAATGCTTCCAGTTGGTCAACAACAAAAGTACCTGAAGTCATCTTCACCATTCACAATGCATCTAACCCTCCTAGATTGCTTTCAGTGCTAAGAGGCTTTTTACCCAGCATGTAAGCATGTCAGAGATTACATAATAGTGAGTGAAATGATGCATCACCTAGATTCCACGAGTGACTGCAGACTAGTATGTGCCTAAGAGACATAACTTTTGTGTAGTATTGCTTTGATAAGCAAATGAAAAGGAAAAGACATAGGATATAAAGATCTGCTGCACAACTTCAACCCTTCCCTGGAACTTCAGCAATAAAGATAATTCACCACTTTAACTGCTTTAGTCATCAAATTTTATTACACTTTTGCTAGCATGAATGTGTTTTTCTCTCTAACACTCTGGCACTGAGTGATTTGTAAGGTCTCTTTGCTCAGCTTTGAGCAAAAAAAAGGTGCAAATGTTAATACTTGTTACAATAACTCCTCTCTACTCCCTCTCCCTGTACCTGAGACTTTCAGAGCCTAAAATACATTTAACAAACTGATGAAAAGCATTTGCAAGACATGGGGTGCTCTGAACAGTCATACATTTAAAGCATCATGTATATAAACTTGGGGCTACAGTTCCAAAACTTTGCCTTTACAGTAATGGCATGAGTTTTCTGTTTTCAAAAGCAGAATATTTGTCATTGGGTTTTTTTTCACCTGTCTGATGCCTCTTCTAATTGTACTTGAATGATTTAGGTTTTTTTTTTTGGCCAGGAGGAGACTTTTTTCACTTCCAAACAGCATCAGAGGAGTCTTAAGATCTGGTATTCAAACCTGAACTTACTGAAGTGCAGGCAATGTGAACCCAACTGCACGTCTAGCCACACATTTTTAATTTCATATGTATGATCACACAGCACTGTCTTTGTAGAAAGCGCAGCACAAACATTTTGAGAGTAAATTTAAAATGTGGTCCTTCAGTTAAGTAGATGTGCCAAGTCAAAAGTCAGGTTGGAAAGCAGCCTGCCAATATGATGTGACATTTCACCTTTCCTTCTATGCAGTCTTCCCCTATTCATGCACTAAAGCTTTATGTAACTGGATTTCAACATTACATAACACGTATGAACACATAACAGCATTCACAGCTGAATCAAGTAAGTGCATGCATTACCAATGGTCTAATAGTAATTTTCTAATGGTTTTAGAGTTAAAAGCTCTGGATTCCAACCTTAATGATAATTACCTGCAGAATATAGGAAAACACTCACAACCTCTTTATGTCTCACTTCATCTGCTATTTAAAAAATGGAGGTGAAATTATGTCAACCCCACTTTAACAGTGTTATCACGGTAGTTAAATTGCTATTTGTGAATTATATCAAGAGCTTCAACATAAGATGTTTCAATTAAACTTGTTAAACAGCCATATTCAACACATCATCATTTGTCTGCATATCTGATGTTACTCATGCAAAGAGCAGTGATTTGCACATGGTCACAGTGCAAAAAAGCTCTTTGCCTGAGATCCAGAAAACCTCAGTGGAAGGTTTCACTGGAAGTGACTCTTATTCACACAGATACATGAAGTCTCAGGTATGTATGATCATCAAAATACATGCACATATCTGTATCTATTCACATGAGCTTTTTACTACATTCCTAGCATCACATAAGTTCTCTTACCTACTCTCAAACACTGCACAATCCAGAAAAAAAATTACTACAGGAAGCAGCTTCATCTTCCACTGATACTAAACCATATGACCCTCGTCTTTGGGGAATTCATTAAATCTTCTTATAAATAAACAGAGTTTTATTTGAGCAAGGATAGCGATGGAGGGGATTGCACACACAGCTGTGTGTACATGGAGACAGATATACACTGTGAGGAGAGTGAGATCTATGAACACTTTTAATGTTCTGCAAATTATTACTTACTAATTTTCCACAGATAGAAGAGTTTATGAAAAGTATGTTTTTCTCCTTACTTAATCTCCCACTCAATTCACCTCTTATTTCAATTTATACTACTTTCAAGCATCCCTGTAGGTACATTCCACTGTACCTTGCAAGATCAGAAAATATAGCCTAAATAATGCCATGAATCAAGAGACTTGAAACAAGTCAGTGAGAAAAATCAAATCAACATTTTGGACAGTCTTTAAGCAGAGGAAAATTCTCTAAGGCTGGTGCCTTTTCTTTTATACCATATTCTCACCACTACTTTTGAAAAATACTGCCCACCTTTGCTTAGAGCCAAGGCTAACACGTTTCAGTAACAAAACTGAGCTTTCAGAGTTCTCTAATATGACAACTAAAAGAAAAGAAGGCCCTAAACCCCCATAAATTCTTATATGTACTAACAACACCACCACCTTAACGATGAGTAACAGCTAAAGCATTTAGTACATACTTTTTGTTTCCTCTTTAGTGTATCTAAGCACATAGGATACTGCAAAACTACTTCAATAAAACTCTGTATTCACTACCATAATATAATTTATCTAACCATCCTTTCTGCCAATTTTTAAAGCTTAAGGAAAAAACCCACTAATATAACTTTAACCTATTGTCCTTCAATATTTGAGTTACTTAAAAATCCAATGTTTATTTTTAACTACAAAATAAGAAATATGAACAAAAAGAAAAATCTACAATAGATCTTGTGAATTGAAAATCAATTCACCAGAACTACATCTGAAATGTCTTAATAAGAAAAAAGGACCCTTGGACTCTCACATCACTTGCCTCTCGCCCTGGCTCCAAACTGGCCAGAACACAGTATTTTGCTTCTAAATTGCCAATTCAAATCCATCTTTAACTGGTAATAACTGAAATAAATTGTCACCTTGAAGGCTTTTTGGCTTATATTAAAGAAATCTGAGGTCCAAGTTTAGCTCCTGGAAAAAACGTGACCAGAACATGGCCTACGACAATTGATTCAACTTGGCAAGTTCCTTTCCTGGCTGATTCACAAATACAAGAATAAATAGATATAAAAGGGGAAGTACCTTTGAGCTTTTCTAGGCAGCAGCAACTCTGCCTTGCTGAAGAGCTCTGCTGGAATGTAGGCTTGCCTACACATGGCTATTACTCAAACTCCTTTGCCACTGGAGAGCATACAACTCTGTCGATACCAACACGGCAGCATTCATTCACCCTGCATATTTCTTCAAAAGAAATGTTAAAATCACACACGGGTCTGTGAACAGCAGAACTAATGACATCTGATTTCCCAGAGCTTTCTGGTTCAGTAAGATGCAGGCACTAAAAAAGAGTTCTTCCAGTAACTGAAGCAGCCACAGCAACCCCTTGTCGCCCAGACTGCTGCTGACTAAGCAGAGGGCTCTTCCTGCAGCATTTCATTCAATGGCTCACTAACAAGGTCTCTCTGTCACGAGGTTCTCACTTTTGAAGAAACCATTCCATCTCTAATACCTGTTCCTCTTTCAAGGAATTCTTGGTTCCAAAATGGTTGCACAGGGTGAGAAGCAGGCAAGCAAACAGGTAAATGAACATCTACATGCACATGCATGCATGTGTGCACGCACATACACACATACAGTGTTCACAGTCAGTCACTGAAGCCTCATTTTAAACAGGGAAGAAATGTTTTGCAGTGGTTTTTTGTACATAAGTCTCATTTACTTATAAGTATCTGAAACATTAACAGAAGAAAATACCTAGAGTTTAGCATCATCTGGTAAACACAGCATTGTGTTAAAAAAGTGGTGTGAGCCTGGTGGAGAGTGAAAGTCGGCCAGTGCTCCCGGCTCAGTGGAGGTGTGTGCTCAGTATCCCTGTCCCCTAGAAGAGCAGGTGAGACTCTCTCCCTGCAGCTGCAGGAGTTTTCTGACCCTTGCTCTCCATCTGTGCTGGACCACAGACAACACCGTTGAGCACAGACTGAATCATGGGCAATGCTGCAGTCTCGCACCACAAACACCAGGACCTCAGCAGCTGTGGATCAGCCCAAACTTTAGGATATTGAGGATTCTGTCTCTTCCCATGCAGGCCCCCTAGAGATCTGGATGCCACTGATAAAGAATGGTAAACAAAGACTCAACAGTCTCTTCTCAGATCTGAGCTCTGCCTATTCCACTTCTGTCCGCAAAACACATGACAATATTTAAATTCCTGACATTCAACAATATGCAAAAAACCTCTTCTCTTACAAAAGGCATACAGGAAACACTTCAGTTTTGTGTTCTAATGTAATGGGCCAAGAGACTTTGTTTATTTGAAGTTGCAAGATCAGATTATCAATATCCAAAGTAGTATATGATTCGAACTACTGATAGGTAGATGACAACAGTAAGCTATAGAATTGAAGTTACACTGCATATCCATTTGACAACTGCTACTGTTAATAATACTGCTATTAAAAAAAAGGCAAGCTTGCATTTTATTTATTTGTTCCTTATTTATTGATTGATTTACCATATTTTATCTGTTTATGTAAGCAAAACAGAATAGCTGTTACATTTTAACAGCAGCAGAGTAAGCATCATTACAGAGTAAGAGCACAGCATGTGTAGGGAGGTGGTAAAATAAAACAGTTTAGTCAAGAAAATGTAGAGAGATCACAGTTCAGGGTGGAGGTGGAGGCTCATGTGTTTATAATCATCATGTGAAAGGATACCTCTGCTTAATGCAAAGATCACACCATTCATTCAGTGCATCTAGGAGTTCAAGGCCATGTAGGATATATATTAAAGAGGAGGTAACTTCGTTTGCCACCAGGTATATAGTGCCAGCCCTTTTTTGTCGTATTGACGCAGGCAGAGATTGCTGATAATGATTCTGCAATCTAGCACAGCGTCCTGTTGGCAACCTGCTACATCTGCAATTTAGATGGAGGTGTAACTTGTCAGGTCAAAACATAAGCCACAGGACAACTTCTAGACACATCCCTTTTTCTGAGTAGAAGCAAAAGCACTTGCCAAAGAGAAGTGTTGTAACCAGTGTTTTGCATATTTTTTGTCTGAGTCCTGGGATTGAAAAAGAAAATTTAATTGGGAACACAGTGCAAAAAAATTTGTTCACTCTTGAACAGTCACTGGCCAAAAAGCAGCACAGGTTGTGCTGGCACTGTACAAAACTACTGAAACAACATATTATTTTCTGTCACATCTTAAGCAATTATGTTCTTTTTAAGTGAAGAAATATTCTGAAAAAATTGAAGATTATGATCTGCTTCTGTTTTCCCTTGAGAAAGATTTAGAGAGCAGTGTCATAATCCAATGTCCATTCTTCTCATCTGCAGATGACAGAATGGAAAATGCCACTTTATTTCAGAAATAAGCTACTTTTTTCATCTTCTGTTAGTCATTCCTGTCTGCAGGCACAAGGGGAATGGAGATGACGCCTTCAAACTCATGTTTAGAGTACTAGTGTTTTTCCTATATGACAAGCTAATTCTTGTATACTTTGACTACTTAGGCAGCTCAATATTCTGACAAACTAGTTGGCCCCAACACTATGAAAGATTCAATTCTTAAATCAAGAAGCCAAATGACTTTTATAATTTAGGTACAAATTAACATCCAGAAATATCTTTGCAGTCTACTTGTACTTTCATAAGGAGAACAATCTGACTTTGCAAATCATTTACCACTTAAATAACCTTCTGAAACAGGTTCCCTATAGCAAACTAGGCCAAATCACTAGCAACAGGAGAGTGCCCTTTGTTTGACTATGAAGTATTGGAAATGCAATATAAAATGTTATTGTCTTTTATTTTGCTGAGGAGAAAAGAACCAACTGGGTCAGAGAACTCCCTCAGATATTTTGATGAAATGCAAAACTTTAACACAGGTTACTGAAATCAAGCAAACATCTTTTTCCTTCTCTGCTCTAGAGGGCCATAAGCTCCTACTGTTCCCTTGAGGAATGTCACGACACTTGGTCCCCTTTTTGCTGATGGCATCTCATTTATGCCTCTTAAACCCTCACTATTGTTTCAAGAAATTTTAAAAAAAAATCCTCATAAGCAAGGTTGAGCATCTGGTTCCTTATTCCTTTGTGAGCTTCCTTTGACATTTCTGACAGAAATGTTAACTGCCACTTAACCAAAACGATAGCCTTACAAATTAAAACATTCAGCTCTACCAAAAATTAGGGAGTAGAGAATCAGTGTCCACTTCTTTTTCTTACGATGTCTTTATCACTGCCATTAAAAGATATGGAAAAAAATTTTTAAAGGTTTTTCTCCTCCTTTAAAACACTCAGGAGACAGCAACTTGCTGCTGTTTACCAACAGAAAACTCCCCTCCTGGAAAATAAGTCAGCCATTATATAGGTTTACTGGTGCTGGACTGTACATCTTCAGTCCTCATGCCATTTCCAGGAAAGTCATGCATGTTTTGGAATACATTTTCTCAGAATTAGGACCAGTAAATATAAGGACAAAAGTTACTTCCAGAGGCCACCCAGTAGAGCAGGTCTAGTAGCAGCCACATGTGTTTTGGTAGGACAGAAAAAGGTAGAAGAGGCCAATTAGTTCAGACTTTTTCTCCATGGGGTAGTTCATCATCATTTTCAACAGCTGAGCAAACTGAAATTTAGAAATACATCCACTGATAAAAATAGATAAGAAAACTACTGTATAAATACTACCCTTGTGTGGAGTGACTTCAGATTTACAAACATCAAAGCAGAAGAATAAGAGGTTTCATTTCACTGTGACTTTTCTCCACACAAGCAATGGAGCCAAATGAAGAAAATGGACGAAGGTTGCAGAGTGTCCAGCTTCGTGCAAGTTTGAAATGGAAACAGACGTATACATGGGAAAATATTGGCGTGCCAACACCAAGGTAAAGGGGTGATCTGAAGCACTTGAATTCACAAAGCCATTACTGTGAGGACTTAAACAAATCAGTAACAGTGATATTGTATCCTAGACTCCTTGAACCTTGCTATGGAAAAAAGAGTAGCAGTAGTCAAGCAGGTGGATGCAAGAGTATGATGCTCTTTTAAAGGTGTTGTAACAAAAGCAACTGTTGTTTTTGCTGGAGGGGTTTTTTTTGCTTCACTTTGGTTTTTTCCCATTACTATTTTTATTACTACTTGTCAGACTACTTGTCTGAAATACATTATGAGGCTTAATTTTTTAAGAAATATACAGCATGCTGAGAGTCTGTGATAGAAGACACTCTACACAGGCCAACTATCATAATTATGCTATGATTTTACGCCCAGCAGGAAACTTATGATTTGCCACCCAGGAACAAAGCTAAAGAAATGATCTAAGGTAGCCAATTAAAGTTTTCATAAAGAAACACTCATCTGTTCTCAAAACCCCCAAAATCTCTTTTTATAGCACAATCCTCTTAGCACTTATCTCTCCCTTCCTCATTAATCCAGTTTCACCTAGCTGGCACCGACACATGCAGAGGTGGGAAGGGAGATATACACACACATATATACACACTTTTTTACTTCTGTTCTTCTTGACCTTTCTGATTTGGTTCATCATTTATACTAGCCCACCTGTCTGGCCGATCTCCCCTGCAACATGCCCTTCAAGATGAAAAACATAGTTTGATAATGCACGGTGACAAACCTTGCAAAGAGCAAGCGTGCAAGCAAAAGGGAGAGAAAGCACTAAGGGAAATCGCTTCTAACCAGGATCTGCTGCTGCACAGCTAATCAGGCAGGTATTCAGTTGTTCACTCCTGCAGACTTGCTTAGCATAGAAATAGGCTGTCTGCCCAGGAAGATGAGGTAATGTCTAGGTTTAATGCCAATCTCTGTAACTGGCAGGACACATCGGGTAAATATTTCTGCTGCAGGAGACCACGTTAATTTGATTTTGCTACCAATTTTCATTATTATTATTTCTATCATTATGAATATGCATGAGTTTACCTGCTAATGCTGAGGATGGAGAGAGCATGGGGCTCCAGGTGAGGCTGCCTTCACGCTGCAGCACTTCTGCCCCCCCTCACACTCCTCCCCACACTCAATGCTGCCTCCACTTTGTCATTTCATCTTCTGTATGAAGGATCAGGCATTTGTCTGCTCAATGATCTTCTCTGGTCCATTTATGTAGTATTAGATCCCCTCTTCCTCTTACAGCACTCATATTTCCCCTCCTTATTGTACTATAAAACCCACCTTCCATTCAGTACTGCAATACTGTGGTCATCTTCAAGTGCTTCTTATGCAGGCACTGCTTTACCTGCATAGTAATACAGACAGCTTTTCTCTCTAACCGTCAAAAATGAAGAAAACCTCCACCAAACAAAACTTTTCACAAAATACTGCCCATCAAATAGGCAGAGTGGTCTTTTCATCCTCTTTGCTCTCTCCCCACGCAGAAAAAATCGTGAAAGGTCAAAATGAAAAGATAAGAAGTGTGGGTCCATCTGTGCATCTCAGAGCTTCACAAACACAGCCAGAGGTCTAGAACTTCAGAGAAGTTTAAAGTAAGTCAGGAGCATGAAAGCATGCAAACAGTAGCAAGAGAGAAGTAGAACATTCCTGCAGGAACAACATGAACGAATTCTCCATGACATGGTGGCTCCAAAACAGGCAAAGAATTGCAGGGGAAAGGTCTCATGACAAAGGAGGATATTGACTAATTATCTGAGAAGAGGGCTGCAAACCAGTATTTCCCTTAAGTGACTCATTCTTGGCCTTAATCAGTTTCTTATTTCACTATCAGTCAGACTATCTGTGCCTTAAAAAAATTAATTCCCCCAAACTTTGCCCAATATACCACATTTTCACTTTCTGGATCATTTGCTTTCGAGCTCTACAGTCTACTTGAAAACAATATCCTGAGGATACAACAGTGCTTACTGTAGGCTCATATTTGCATAGACACAGAGACAAAGGCAAAAAATTTGGTTTTGGCAAATACAAAAATATTCAAAGTCTTAACGTTGTCTTTATTCAATTGTAAAAGCCTCAAATATAAATACAAACTGCTATTTTCTTCCTTTTTCATGAGGTTTCTGCAGAAGAACAGATTCTAACCACCTAAATACTATCCATATCAACTTCTTTAAAGCAGGTTACTCAACATAATGGGTACAATCAGACTTTTGAAGCTACCATGCTCCACAACAGTTGCATGCAAACTTGTTCCAGTCTGGAAAGACTGTGAGAGCACGGAGCTCAGGCTGAACACCCCTGTTCCTCTAAGGGGGTCTGTCAGCCCCAGCTGCAGGCCATGCTCACATTGTGACCAGTTCCCTGGTCAGATCGAGTCTGCAATTCCCCAGTTCAGGTCTGCCCACACAGACTTCTGCACCGAACCTTTCATACAATTATAGAATCAGATGGGTTGGAAAGGACCTCCGAGACCATCTAGTCCAACCCTTGATCCACTACCACCACAGTTACTAGACCATGGCACTAAGTGCCACATTGAGTCTTTCCTTAAATACCTCCAGGGACAGAGAATCCACCACCTCCCTGGGCAGCCCGTTCCAATGCTTGATTACCCTCTCTGTAAAGAATTTCTTCCTAATATCCAACCTAAACTCCCCTGGCAGAGCTTGAGACCATGCCCTCTTGTCTTACTGACAGCTGCCCGGGAAAAGAGACCAACCACCACCTGGCTACAACCTCCTTTCAGGTAGTTTTTCAAAATACTCATTTTTATTTGGTTGTTGCGCACAATGGTATGAACGCTGGTTGAAATCATATATAATCATTTTCTTCAGTTCAGAAGCTTAATCTGTTTAAAACAATCATCTCAGTATTAAAACTGATCAAAATCTTTGAAAACTGCTAGCAAATCTCTTGCATTAAAACTACTTTTTTCCCTTGTCTCACCTTTCATCTCTTGAATGTCAGCACATATTTTAAATCATACAGCATCAAAGAGGGTGAGGATATGTTTGAGTTCATTCTTTTACATTTGATAGCAGTATATAGACGGATGAGCATTTCAGTTTAAAATTTGTTACCATTTGTGATGAGCATCCCCACACTGAAGACTGCACTCCAGCTCTTCATTCGTTCATGCTTTAGGGCATGTCATCTTTTCAAACCATGCTGTTCCATTTGGTTCCACCATAACCACTCCTTGCACCAGACTTAATATTTAAAATACATGGTCTACCACAAGAAAGTAGTATACTAGCTCTCGTGGGGTTCAGCCAATCCAGGGCAGATAAAATACAGACTTACCCACTTTTATTACATACACTTATTTCAAACAAGTTTTTTGTAGATTCTGCTGAAGAAACTGTTCAGGCATCACAATTACATTCCAAATATGTTTCTGGTTCATCACTACCAGTGATTCAAAAACATGAAAAGAACACTTTATGTAAAGAAAGACTAAAATCTGCATGAAGAGGAGAGGCAGAAGGTGTCACGGTTTCTTCCAGACAGCTCTTTATGGCAAAGAGTGAGGAGAACCGAAATTGAGGAAACTTATGTAAATATCCTCTGACCAAAGTGAGGCATGCCTGCCTTCCTGTCACGTGTGCCAGATGCCAGTGATATTTGACAAACCTGAGACAGAGAATAAACCAGAGACCTTTGTTAGAACTAGAAAGGAACATGACTCTCTTTGGCAAGAATGTGGTGAGTATTCCCAAGCTGACTACAAGCCAAAGAATGAGGAAAGAAGCCCATTTTCAGCATTAGGGATGGGCAGGAACAGAAATCCAACCTGGAAGGAAAAACAGTGTCCCCTCACTATGAAGAAAAGCATAGCTAAAAGGAAATCTGTAGGCTTGGTTTTACTGAGACCAAGACTCTCTGCCCAGCAAGCCTCAGCTACTTGGGCTGACAAGACAAAGGTAACAGACGTGCTCTGCACACTGCTTTTCCTGATAGGAATATGTTCACACATTGCATATTCAACTGAGGCCACGCCCTGGCAAAAAAAGACCAGCATGGATTTGACAGGTGACACATTAAAATAAATTTGCAATATTTTGTAGCAGAAAAATGTGTCTGTTTAGAGAAAGGTTGGATATGCCGGCTGCAGAACAGCAATGGCATCCAAGTATTGGACATTACCAGATTGCACTGTATACCAAAGTGCTAACACATGTCCTCGCCTGCTTCTATTTGCTGCCAAAACCCCAACAAAACAGGTTCTCATCTCTAGGTCCATCAAGGTAGTATCTTTTATAAGGGACAATTTCATTTTAAAATACTGGAATTATTTTCAGCAAGTCCAATTTTAAGTCATGATGTCATTGATAGACAGTAATCAAGGACAGCTGCTCCTAAGTGCCAGTACCCTGACAGGTTGATGATACCTCAGTTTTATGCCCTTGAGTCCCTCATTCTCTCCTTCTGTATGAAAGCTCCCTCAAGAGGGTCTTAGCAGAGATTTAGCCATTTTCAGTTCCTACCCTAGAGACAAAGTCCCATGACAAAATAAAAAGAAGACACAATTCAGACTAGATTCCTGCTACTACTTGGCCTTCCCAAGGATGCCCAGGCTCAATAAATTTTCATATGTCAACAAGAACATGTTTCTATGAGTGTTTCTGATTTCATTTTTCAATAAAATGATAGCAGCTTTATATCACTTTAAAAAAAGCAGGGAGGAAGAGATGGAAAAATTAGTGTACCAGCCACAAACCAGTTCTGAGGAGAGTTAATAGTCTGCACTGGAACAGGCCAAGTTTGAGACAAAACTTTGTCCTTGGGGTGTCCTGCCAACCAGAGGAAAGAGAGCAGGGCAGACTGGTGTGTATGCCAAATTCTCTGTGACAGAAAGTACGTGGCACTTTGTGGGTGCAAGCCATAGTCATGTCCTCTGTGATCACTGGGGCAGCTGGAGAGAGGGGACGGGGCCACTTTGTCACTACTGAGTAAAGGTTTTGATAACTGAAAAGGGAGGTCTGCTGGATACAATGGGGGCACAAGGAGAATTTAGTTTAAAAAAAAAAAAAACACTCGAAGATTTTAACAAACGG
>VZRE01004770.1:78821-247870 GCA_013396775.1 Cephalopterus ornatus | reverse complement strand
CTGCTGGATACAATGGGGGCACAAGGAGAATTTAGTTTAAAAAAAAAAAAAAAGACTCGAAGATTTTGACAACAGGGTGTACTAAGGGCATCTACCGCTAAAGTCACTCAGCAAAGCTCACACATACCTCTAGGCTGATGTGAACTTTACACTGTTGCCTCCAATCTGCTGAAGAAATTCTCCCAAATTCCCTCAAGTGGTGACAAGTACTCTTACTTGCTGCCAAACCTCCTTCCTCCCCCAACCTGTTACAGTAGCAATGCAAGAAGAATATAAAAGGGGAGGAAATAAAAGAGCCTCTAATATGGCTTTCCTGAATTGCAATCACTGAAAACCAGGTGGATGAATCTTTCCCAAGAGCAAAAAAGCTTCTGTATAATTGAAATATCTCTTATTCACCATGTTCTAATTGTGCATCGTAACCACGGGACTACAGAAAATATTCAGCTCCCTTCAACTCAAACAGAAATTCAGTTGAGGATAATGATTAAGCGAATAACCAACAACAAAAAAGCTCTTTTTTAAAAAAATTTAGTATCTAAATCTTTTTCAACATATGTTGTCTTGTAAAAATATGTGAAATTTAAACTTAAAAAAATTCTGGAATAAAATGCTTTGACTACTTAAAAATTGAAATATTTCCCTAAAAAAATTATTTACCAAGTGTGGGAGAAATTTGTGACAAGATTGAATTAGCTCTAAACTGTGTTTCTCAGCAAGCTTACACCTCACCTGCTCTATGGTTCACACTCCTGTACAGCTTAGCTTCTCACTCCATCTTCAACAGCAACTTCACACCAGCAGGTCAGACTACATAAAAGTCCAGAGATCCATGAGAAAACCTGTATTGAGATTGACCTGTTGTCTTTCAGAGCATCAAGACATCATTCAATTCCCACTGATGATAGCATAAAAAGTCCAAAATTCAAATTATTTCTTAATTTGTTAACTAACTTTGTGGCAATTTCAAATGCCAAACACAAGATATCCCCTAATTACTTCCTTCAAGTAAAGCCACAAGTTTTGTTTAATGCTGAGGTTTTGTGAAAGCAAGCAAACTGGTTTTCTACCCTTCTTAAAAATCCTACTGCCTGATCTATCACCACGTATCCTTGATGACAAACTACTGAGTTGGTTTCTCTGTGATGCCCCTGATTGAGGAGCAAGATTCTGATTTTGAGAAGGCTCCTTCACATGGCTCTGCCACGCAGATGTCCAGGACTTTCAGAATTACCATTTATTACTTTTTGAAGAAAATGCCTTGATTGCTTCCTCGCCATATACTGCCACGCTCTGTTTTGTGTTCCTTTCTTGTACCCTCTGGGTAGCAGACAAGCAAGAAAAAGTATTGCAGACGTTTTCACATAGCTAATCTTTATGAACCAACAGTGTTTCTGACAAGCCATTACCAACAAACTATGGCTTTCACAAGAGGAAAAACATTTTTCAACTACTTACAAGGATACAGCAACAGCTTAAAAAAAACTCTGACAAGAACATTGTATGCATCACTTCAAAACTTTACACAAGTCTATATCATCGCCCAGCAATCTTAAGTCTCCAGGGAATAATTTTTCTTTCTGTTCTGCTTAAAGTCTTCCAGTTTGTACACAAAGTCTGTAAAACCAGGCTCTTGCCAGAAGGTGAACAAGTTAATTCACTGGAAGTAGCAAGCCTGAAGTTGTTTCTTAGGCTGATGAATACAAGACATTCGTTTACTGAAAGTTGTAAAAAAATCACACAGTAATTTTTTTGTCAACATGGAGCTATAATTTTCAAAGGGATGCCAACAGCTATACCTTGAACTAATTATCCCTGTGCTAATCAATTAACTTAGAAGGTATGATAGAAAGGAATACTACGTTAGCCTTTTCTCCAATTTCTCTTATCCTTCCATAGATCAGTGTGCTCCTCCTTGCTCATCGCCTGCAGATAACACATATAGCAAACAATGGCCACAGTGAAAAGTTACCACTAGGAAAATAATGGCTTCAGGAAAACCAGACCGACTGATTTGGCATCATTTCAACTCAGTGAAGATCATCTGAAGAAAAAATGTGAATTACGATTTCAACCACCCACCCGTGCCCACTCGTGACACTGTTTGCTCACACTACCCACGCCTCAGTGCGCGGATCGCTTCCAAATTACCACCTCTAAGAGAAAGCACCAAGTGGAAAGTTCCCCAACTGTTCCAGAACAGTACGGCTTAACATCAAAACACCTCCCTATACAACAGTACCTCCCTCATTTCTAACCACATTTCTTTCCCATACAGTTATAGGTTATCTGTATTTTGTATTTTCAGTAGCAGCTCATCATACCATCCCTTCTCTAGAATCTTTAGTGGAACTCGGCCTGTGACAAGAGGATCAAAGAGATCTGTTAGACTAAGGTCTCACTTAGCCTTGTGAAGTTACTGCCATTGAATAGATATGGCGAAAACAAAGTCAGGCTTTTAGCTGATGAAAATGCACCAAAATTTACTCTTTAAATACAGCACATTGTAGGCTGCTGGTAAGTCTCAGGTCTTTCACTAATATGATACCTGCTTATTAAACCCATTTTCTAACACAGTGAGCTCATAAAGATTCCATTTAAAATAAAATGATTTCTACTGATGACAGTCTACCATGTATACTTGACACTCAAATTCAAGTAGCCCTTATGACCAGAACTGAAGTTTCTTCAGCCTCTCAGATTTGGAAGGCAACATCCCCAAAAAACAGATCACTGGTTTTTGGTTTTTTCTATTTCACTTTGGGATATCCAGGAGAACACAGGTAAGTGTTTTTATTTCCCATTTTCACTGAACATACAATTTCATGTCAGCCAAAGAGAAAGCTAACACAGTTGGAATATACTACATGTCAGTATTTAATCTGGCCTTTCCTTTCCAATTTTTTAAGCTACAATGCGTCATTTCAGCATGATTAATAACAACTCTTCTGTTGCTTTCCCTGAACCAACCTGAGGCATTTTTGTTGCTAGGTAATGTTTTGTTGTGAGCTGTTCTCCCAACTGTTGGAAAGATTAAGAGATCTCAGATGGAACCAAAGATGGCGTGCCAGTAATCACAGCTGAAAGACGCTTGCACTTGACATCTTGAGATGGGAACAACATGTGTATTGTTTGGAGCCATCAGTCCTTTGCTATAATGCATGACAGACAAAACCACTTACCTTGTCAAGAATTGGGAACTTTGTCAAGAAGTCATTTATACTGATTGGATAAACAAAGGGGAAATCTGGAGAAGCAGGTTCATAAAACAAACAAAATGTCCTAGAAATGGCCCACATTCACCGTTACATTCCAGAGTAGAAAGGAGCTCTCCATCTACATTAACTGGTTCCAGGAGGATCCAATACTCATAATGAAATCTTGCATTGGCCTCAAGCTTCCACAGCAGCTTTTATAAGAATACAATGTGACACTGCCAAGGGAGTGGGTTTAGCCAGAGAAAAGAGAGTTTTGGCCAAGACATTCCTCCATCTGACTAATCCTTGGCTTTCCAAGAGCCTGTTGGAGCCGCTGGCAGCTGATTCAAAAAGCCTAACACCTTTTTAGTCCCAACCTATATGAGATAATATTTCAGCAGCCCTAAATCAGACAAACATGCAGTCATGCTGCATACTTCCTCCAGACTTTAACTATTCATTTCCCTAACCAGAGCATTTATTCTAAAACACTTTTTTAATGCAAGGATCAACATTCCTATTCGCATATTTACAAAAGTACATAGCCATATCTCTGCGTTTCCCAGCAGTACCCTTGGCAGAAATAAAGGAAGCCAGACTGATAGAAGAGTTATACTCCAAAATTACCGTGCTATATTCTTTGCCAAAGGGTAATTTGTCAATGCAGTTGACAAATTGAAAAAGGGGAACATTTTTAGTGCCAGCCCCAGAAAACAGCAGAAGTGAAAAACAATGCTCCATCCCTTACTGAAAATATCACTATATAGCCTATAAGATAAGTGGAAAAAAAGAAATCACTGCACCGAGGAACCTAACTCCTTAATCTTATATTCTTTAAGACTATCCAAGTGAAGTGAAACACAGTCTGCTTTTTCTCAGTTAACAAGCTATTTTCACGTTCTGGTGGCACCAAGGTTCCCATCAGGAGTCAGAGATCCTTTTGTGCTAGGCCCTGTAAAAACACTTACTAAAAGGACAGACAGCCTCAATGGCTTTATTATCTAGAATAAATAAATTACCATGACTTAAGAATCAATTTTCTAGTAGGGCAGGCAATTAAACCCTGGAACAGGCTGCCAGGTGGTACTCACCATCACATGGAGTCTTGAAGACTGTATTTCTCTTTAAAAAATAGGTTTTCAACAATCTTACAGGAAAAATTAAATGCCTAAATCTTAACAGGGAAGGCCAAGCTGAATAATTACAGTGATCAGCTCTGCCCCTTGAACCTGTGAATCCCCCTTATTCAATCTCTTATTATATTAAACCAAAGACAAATAATTAATAGTACCACACCTAGCTGCTGCTAATATTTACCATTCTGCAGAAGGCAACAATGACAACCGCAATTCAGAACTTCAGCCACCAGGCAGAAGATTCTCCCCTGCTGTGCATCCCAGTTTTACTTCCTTCTGCAAACTGGAGCATTCCTCCAAAGTGCTATGCCACAGCAAGAGTCACTGGGTAGGATGGAACGATATTCTATGGTAACACAGATAATTTTACTTTGTCAGTGTTTAATCTGGTGGGTGTTATGGCTCTACCTGGTGATGTTGACAGCATCTCCCCAGATCTGGAACCCTAATCCTAAAAATCCTAAAGGATTCTTCCTGCGGTGGTCTAATGACACTTTTGCTTCCTTTTTTAGCACAGTCTGTGAATCACTGGGTTCAAGCCCGTATATCAGCTTATACAGATGGGATGCGATCTCATTTTCTGAATGTGGCATGCAACAATTTAATCCAAATAACACCCTTGGGGTCAATATTATGAAGAGTATATACATGGAACTCCAAAGCCTTTTACATCCTCAAATTAGACAATCTAATGAAGCCCTTCAGGCTCTAAATTCTGTGAAGTCAATATAATGGCTTCTCCATGGACAAAGAGCACCGAAACCATTCTTTTCTACTATATATAACTGTTACTTTCAGTTTAATTAATATTAAACCACTTAATCTTCATTATATATCTCACTGTGTCTATTCAAATGCCTTGGCTAGTTGGAAGCATTAAGCTACTTGTCCCCAATGATTTCTTAATGAACAGCATTCTCCTACTGCATGTCTGAGAGCTTCTCTCCCTTTATTCTCTCCCTTTATTATTTACAGACCAATGTGCACAGGTGGTCATAAACAGTGTGCTACATCTATACATTATTCATACGATAATCCCATATTAACCAAACTCATAAATGCAGAGCAACAATAAAATAAAACTGATTTCTTCAAAACAGTGTTCTCATGAATTAATACAAATCTCTGTGAGACATTTTACTCCATTAGACCCCCAAAACCTTCCTGGACTGCAGCAGAGGAAAGACTGCAATATGACCTTCAAGATTGTACTGCGTTTTGTTATTGCAGCTTTAAGAAAGCTGGCAGACTTGCTTGCCACATCCCACACCCTTCCCACATCCCTGCCAGTTGTCTTGAAGAGTGAAGTCAAATTAACCTTAAAAACCTGAAGTAGTTGGCCAGCAGCTGTGGAAATACTAAAAACAAGGAATGGTTGAGCCAGCCAAATCACTTCATTTCCTCAGGCAACAGTGAAGAGAAAATGGAATGGGCGAAAAACCTTTAAGACCTGGGTGACTGTGGGTACATGTATTTGTGCTTGAGGGTGAAGTATTCCCTTCCCGAATCAGAGAAGGGAAATAGATAAGAGAAGTTGGTGTTTCAGGTTAAAAGAACCTCAAAAACCCAAGAAAACCCACCACACACAAAATTCAGCAGTTTTTCCTTCTTTGCTTGAAAGTCATTGACCGAGTATGACTTTTATTATGTTCCTATTCTAGTTTGAATTCCAGATACAACGCAAAGCACAGAGAAAACAAACTCCTATCAAAGAAAAACAAAACCAAAACCCAACAACTCACATAGCCACCACTTTTCAAAACAGCTCTGCTTATAAAACATTAAGAGAAGACTCATTTGTGTCCAAACACCATTCGAACTGGCATCACCACCCAGAAACACTGCCCAGTATAATCAATAAGACAGATTCTAACCTTCAGGGATATTTTAATCATCACAAACATCCATGGTTATCAGCTCAAATTATGTGTCCACCCCTAAAACATTCTTCAAGGAGAGTTCAGTGTTCTGGCACTAGTTTTAGGGCACGTACTCTATGATAATAACAAGTAGCTACAAGTCTAAGAGGACCATAAAGTTTCCAAAATGGTATAGGCAGGCCACCCTCCTATAAAATATAATAAAACTCCATGTCAGATCAGTGCAGGGGCTAAAGTTTTACGCAGAGCAGACATCCTCTGGCAATCACAATCAGCACAGATCCTGGTTGAACATTGCAGCAGAAACATCTTACGTGCTATTTGTTGCACAGTGTTTATGCTGGTTTCAAGCCTGAGAGAGCTCCATCAGGGCAAATAACAGCTTTGCCTAAAAACCAAAAAAACAACCCAAACCAATCTACCCTACATTACCACTCAGGACAGCTACACCTGACTTATGCAGCGTCTCTCTCTGGTCTGGAAAGAAGCAAGGAGCTTCTCTAGACAGCTCTGGAGAGGGAACCTTCAGGACAGCCCAGGCACTCTCCACAGGAGTGCAATTATCCAGGTCTGACTCATCTCACGTCTGCAGCTGAGCCGCTTGCACTGCACTTTCCTGTAACTGCCATCTTAAAAAAACCCAAAAAACACAACACCAAACCAAACCCAACAAACCTCCTTTTCAGTTGCAGATAGGCATCATCTGCTTAATATAATCATATCACTCCTTTCCAAATTCAAGAGATGAAAGGCTTCTCTTTCCAAAAGCTGTGAGACAGCAAATTAAACATTGTGATAAAAGAAGTTTCTGATCAGCAGGTGCCTCCTGTGCTGGCAGAAGGCAAAGATACTTCTGTCTGTCAGCAAATACGGCGGCCCCCAAACAAAGAGGGCTCCCACCTTGGGGGCTCTGCCAGAAACACTATCACCACCAGTATCAAATAGCTGACAGCACACGGTGTTATATGTGCACAGATTGCCCGAAGGTCACCAAACATTTACCTTATGGTTAAAAGCCAAAATGAGATTATCCCCATGGATGCCACCTAATAAACACACACACCAGGCTGTAAGGGATGCCAACTTGTCTGGAGCGATAACCACCCGCAATGCTTACACAGGCTGGCAGGAGTGGAGCGTGAAGAAGGAGCCTGCCATGTCTGCACAGCCCCTCTGTGGGAGGAACTCTAGACCCCCCTCCATTGCATACTTTACAGCCCATGCATTGTGCTTTGCTTGTTAAAGCCTTGTCCTGCGCACAGGTCAAGCGGTGCCACCTGAACTGCCTCAGTGTACCCGAAACAGCACTGCTTCTTCTCATCAGTGGGGACTTTGTTAGGTGCAGATTGGCACAAGAGTTATTACACAGAAAATCTATGCAGCAGACACCTAAAATGTGGGCAGTCCTCAAGAAAAAGACATTGTTGTCAGAGAGAGCACTGCAGAAAAGTTCACTTTGCACAGACTCTAAAGGTATTATTTTAAAAAAAAAAAAAAAAGATAAAGGAAAAAAGAAATTTCATCAAAGAATTTCATCTTTTCACAAAGAGGAAACGCATACAGAAACCATGGAGAAAAGGCTGAAATTAGATCCTTCAGTATTTTTTTAATTTTTCACTTGCAAACATAATTTCTACAATGGTGCATATATGTAAATAAATAAAAAACAAGTGGGTGCCATGCCAGGGAGGGATATTACTGCACAGCAATTCAACAAGTTACAATGGAGTGACAAATGAAGTGCTGCATAAAACTGTCATAGACAAAACCCATCCAGCACTCTGGCAAGGACCAGATGTTAAAGAAGTGCAGACCACAAAAGAAGCTGATTTCTGAATAAGGCACCATCTTGTCCTGGAACCTCCTCTGCCATCCCAATGTGAACTGAAATTCAGAGATAGGTGTTGGACGGTGATTCCACTGCCAACAAGGAGAAAGGTTCACAGTTTGCCATTACCTCTGCCTGCTCCTCTCACCTCCCCTTCCCATCCCCTCAGGAATGGTCCGTGCTGTTGCCCCCAGCTGCTGCATCCCCATTAGTAGGTGGGACACCATGCCAACACAGCAGAGGCCCCAGCACAGCACCAGCAACACACATCACACACATCTAACAACTTCTACAGCCAGTCTGGCGAAGCGCCACCAGAAAAATAAATAATCCTGCTCTGGAAGATCAGGATCAGATCACTTAAACATGTCTAACTGCTCCTGGGAAACCATCTTTCTTTATGAATTACTGAGAGGTAGGCTCTGAGTTTTTTTTAATAATTTCAGGTGCAGCCTCTAGGGTTCTCAGCAGCAACTGAAGGCAGGCAGTACTTGTCAAAAAAAAAAAGGTTAAAACTTTTTTGGATCATGCCCATACTATTAGCAAAGGCCTTTTTAAAACAACTGGCAGTTTCAGTTTGTTGCCTTCACAACATCAGGAATTAAAATGTTACACCTCACACCAATTAATAATGAGTTGACTTCACCTAGTCAGTGGACAGACATTTGTGTGGCCCCAAGAATATCCCACTGTTCACCCTACACCAGCAAAAGGCACCATGTGGCCTACTATATTGGTGTCATATCTAGTTTCTGAAATTATGTAGGGCACTCTTTCAGAGAAGTAGGTCGCTGTGATATTTTGGATGCAAAGGTCTTCCACTCTTGGAGACCTGAATCAAACTTTCATGTAAGCACAGGGCTTGTTGCTATGACATAATTGCAAGCTTGTTTATGTTATGAATACTGTGTAATGAAGTCTGCATGCAGTCTCCTCTATTCTGGGATTGAAAGTGCTTTGACTTATGAATTATGGCAAACATTTTCAGTCTGGGTATCTGCTATCACAGGAACTATTTGGGAGGCAGTGGGGCAAAAAGGCGTGCACAAGGGGAAGGTGCTCAAGGACGTGATCAAAGGAAGAAGAGTACTACTCAAAAAGCAAACCCACTGAAATAAAAAAGTGCATGAGGTAGTATGTTCCTTAGATTCCTCCCTCCTTAAGCCAGGGCTATTCCTAGTAACCCCATGCCCCTCTCCAAACTAAACTGCTAAATGTGCATGACAGCCATCAATCTGACTCAGTACATACATCAGTGTCTGAATATACATTAATTTAATTTGAGACAATACGCCAAGTCATCACTATTCCTTCCCTTCCCTACGGCTGGCACATCCCTCTAATCCTCCCAGTGGAGGGGGGTATTACCAGAGCAGGAAACACTGGCATAACCTTTTGCAGTTAATTTGCTCTTAGACCTCAGTGAAGGAAAGAAATATGTCGGTTCCTGGGCATGTATCATAATTTCCCCACCTGAGTTGGCAAAGGGAGCAGCTCTGCTCCACACAAATGCTCAAGTATCGATCTGAAGCTTAGACATATAACATGCGTTAACATTTTCTTTTCTAACTTGCATGCTCCCACTCCCAGAATATACATGTGAAAAAGTGTGTTGATTCCCTCACAAGGCCAATAAATACCTCAACAGGGTAACTTCATCCTGTAGAGTCATGGGTGAGTCTTGGCACTGTTAGTATTCTTCCCTGACCAAGACAGTATTTTTACTCTTCACAGAGATATCTGCAACTTTATTTTACATGAAGTTTCAAAAATTGTGAACTATTTTAGGTCGGTAATGGAGAACAAAAAAAAAAAAAGTACAAATTTCTTTTCACAAGGAAAAAGAACTGATTTTCTTTTCTTCCAGAGCTTCAGAAAAGGAATTTTTCGTATATTTTTCTTAAGTTTGTCATAAAAGGCAATGGCACTAAATATATAGTCTCTCTAGGAAAAAAAAAGCCAGGTGTCAGAAAGGCCACAAAACTGTATAAAATAATTCGCAAAATGGAAGAGATTAACTCCATGACATGCTCTAGTAGGGAAAAGTAATGGAGGGACTGAAGCTACATTCAAAGAGGAAGGAAAAGAAGTCGTATTATCAAAGGGCAAAGCATCACTCAAAACTACTTTAAGGTTTTGAAACCTGATTCAAACATTCCTTACCGATCCTCTCCCAGGTGCAGACACCACCACTGAAAAGCCAAACTCCAGTCACTACTTTCTCTCTAACATTAGACACAAGCACACATGTCCTAGCACGGCCTGTGCCTCCATAAGCTGACTTCCCAAAGATGCTTTTGCAGAAAAAACCTGTCCGTGATTCCAGGCATTCAAAGTAAGGGGCCAAGACTGTGAGAAGGCTTTGAAGCAACAATGACCCTCAAGTTCCTTAGCCTGTGTTCTCACTGCAAGGTGGCCATGATACAAGCCTAGGTGAACAGAAGGAGCCGGGCTCTTGACTCTTGACCCTACTTCCAAGAAATCAGTCCGCCTGAGGACAAAACACCAACAAACTGCATTGAGAAAATTTTATGTATAGATAAGAGCAAAGATAATAGCAACACCTGACAAAACAAGTTAAGCCAGAACACGGAGTGTTGAAGAGGTTGTATCCAAATCAAAAGGAAAAACCCATTTCCTCTTGCTATTCACATTTTTACAGCAGAAACAAACACACAGAGCACCTATGACAAGAGCTCCAAAATCAAGAGAAAATTATTGCAAGAGCGTGAGTAAAACACAAAGCACTCACCAACAGATTTGCATTCAGCCAAGGGAAAATCAAAACAACATGTAGATGCAGAGTAAGTTGAGCACTAGAGGGGTGCCAGAGATCCCCATGAGGTACTGAGGTATGCTGCCTGAAGTACATTTAAGAGAACACCAAGAGCTTAATACTATACTATCATACTTTTTCAAAGTCAAACTAGAAAGCTACCTTACAACAGAATTTATCTTTATGAACAAGACTCTGTGCTGCCTTTGGTGATTTGCATATTGTCTGCATTGTTTGCCAAATGCCATCAACAACCTCTCAAGGCCATTTAAAATGGGTAACTTGCTATATCTGTCTTAAATTAGCTGAGCAAGTGTATATAGGTTCTTAGGAAAAGTGGTTCAGCTTAAGCAGGAAGAGTAAAGCCCTTAGTAAAATAATAATAACTGGATGATAGACATGCATTTGAAAAAAACACCAGGGCAAGAGAACGACCTCAAGTTGCAAGTCAGAGGAGCCAGCTAAGTTAAAAGGCACGGAAGTGCATTTTGCTGTCAGCCTCTGTGGGCCAAAGCATGAGAGGTACTGTACTGAGTGTTTATGTGCCAGGGACAGCAGTTACACAAGGCCCCCTTCCTCTCCTGCTGCCTTACATAAGCTTCCTTGTCTAGACACAAGCTTGACATTGACAGAACATGCTGGTCCTACATTTTTCTTGGGACTTTCCTTACCATCTGGAAGCTACAGGGGAACAACAATGCACTCAACAGTGACTCTGCCTCCCTTCAGCTACTTATATAAAAAGTCTGGGCTTTTAAAGTACTCAGTGGAGGATGAAGAGAGTAAAAATCTAACTGTTTGGATTTAATTTCTTACTTCAGTGATATTTCCAAGAGGTTGATCTGTCATGCCAACACAGACAAGAGTCAATACTCCTCAGTTACTTCTGCAAATAGAAAACAGAATCTGGATCAGCCTAGAAAATAAGCATACAGCAAGGCAATAACAAATGACATTTTGTTCTCTGGAAAATAACATACTCTAAATCAATGATATATTGAATTCTAATTCAAAAATACACTGCCAGTAACCTACAGGTTTGGTTGAGGTCACAATAATGCCTTTTCTAGATGAGCTAAGATTGCATATTTTACTAGAGATTGGAGAAAATCTGGCATCTTAATAACTCTTAAGGCAAAATTAGGGAAGAAGAGTATACATTTGATGTCAGGAATTGGTAGAAGTTCACGTACCAAGTTCTGTTTTCCTTTGACTAAAAACATAGACAAAAAAATTGGAAAATGGCACAGCCAATATTCATAGCCACTGAAAATTTGTTTTCTGGTAGAAAACAAACAAGAACAAAAGATAACAAAGTTGATCTCTTGGTTGAAAACACTTGGGCATCCCTTCAACTTTTATCTGGGCAGTTTGACCAATACTTGCCCATCCTGATCCAGTGTCCTGACATGAGCCACTCTGTTACAAACAGATGCAGCAGAGGACTACAAATAAAAAGACAAAATTTTGCATACCTTAACATATTTCTAAACGCTAGCCAAATAAAAACTCAAAACCAAATAGGTTTATGAAAATTATCCTCTGGAGCCTGTGCAAAGTTAGGCAAATATTACTTGAGACAGGACATAAAATTATTAAAAAAAAAAAACAAACCCAAAAAAAAAATGCACACAGAAAAAAGTATGCTGTAGTTATAAAAGCCTTGTTAGTAGGGTTCAGGAGGGCAGGCGATGATTGATATCAAGTTGGCTGTCACCAGTCGGAACTGCTATAAAGGTTTTTGGCAGAGAGACTAGGATGGGATGATGAAGCATTTGCTCAACTAAGGGAAAAAAGAGAAAGAATAATGTTTAATAAAATATATATTGAAAAACATGGTTCATGGCAACCCTATAAACTCAAGAATTTTCTGCAGTTACACAGAAGGACTGAAGGAGCTGATGAAAGGTGGAACAAAAAGTATTTTTATTCTTATGTATATATCATAAATAACACCCTTGACTTTTGTAAGAAGCCAGTTAAAAATTGTTTGGCATCTCCCAAGATTCCTCCTCTTTGATCTCTCTGCCAACATGATCCATACTAAATGAAGAAGCAGAGCTTACACTATATATCTGTCAGTAAGGTTCAGCAAAGGCGTCGGGAGAGGCATCAGAAAGGCACATCATGACATTCTCACCCGTGTCATTTTTGCAAATTAAGGGAGAGCTTGCTATACAAGGAAGAGAAGGACAAAAAGCCATCACCTCTGTATGAAAGAGTGGTTAAGTAATGGGTGAATAATGCAGAACAACATGATCAAACAAAATGCCATTGTTCACTACATATGGGCAAAGAGGGGGTATATAATACATATGTACAGATATGCAACTCTCCCGGTCACAAACAAGCAGAAGAAAAGGGTGCAAGTGGTTTGACTGCCAACATGAAACTTCCATCATCCATCCCAAATTGACAGTATTCATACCAGCTGTGATTCTGGGTTCTTATCATCTCTCCATTATAGATTAAATGATAGTCTCAGCACAGCAGTCTCAAGAGAATAAGGAAATTGAGGAAAGAATAGTACAAGTGACCCTGTAACAGGAATGTTAACCAGCCAGCCGTGGAGACACTGGCCCATTTGTTCTCCCTGGCAACTTTGCAGCTGTACAGTGGCCAGGGACAGTCAGTACCTGCCACCATAAGGAAATGTGGAAAAACTTATTTAAGGAACAATAACACTGAAGTTAAACAAATGATGGACAGACCTTAATTATTCTGCACTTAGCCAAAGAAAATGTCTGGCCATAGAGCTGTAAAAAAAAAAAAAAAAAGTGATAAACCAGAGAGATCTGAATGTTCATAAGAATTAAGAGGCAGAAGTGAAAAGCCGAATATATCCTGTATCAGCATCGGCTTGAACAGTGTTAAAATTGTTGCAATTGGATAGCTTTTGAACAGCCTGCATGAGATCTCACCTCTCTGGGTATTGTACAAGCGTCCACACTACAAAGCCATCAGCCCAGCTGGCACTCTGACTGTTAACAGCAAAGAAGTCGATACTTCAACCTGACCCAAAGACCAGCTACATAAAAGGTATTTGCTGCCGAGACATTAATGCTGGGCAAGCTCATGGTAGCAGTGTCCATATGTTCTACTCACTGAAGTACTGCCAAAAACAAATACTCAAGAGTATGAGTCAGATCCCATGAAATTTCACATTTGGCATAAAACCAGACATTTCTTTTAATAAATAATGGACTTGAACATTTTATTTCATTCTAACTTCTGAGCACTTACAGCTTCTAAGCATTTTTCAGGAATGTTACAAATGCATTCTTCAAACCCAAGAGTTGAAATCTACATGAAATCCCAGGATGCTAGCAGACAGGCTTTCCAATAGAAAAGAACAAATAACATCAGACAGGATCAAAGTCAGAGAGTCAGCAACACCTTTGCATAAGCAACTCCAAGATCATCACCCACAGAAAGTCAAGGGGAGAGAAATGCATATCCTTCTAGCCCAAAGTCCAGAGTTCAAAGCCAATAACTCATTTAAAGTAATGCTATTTTTCAGCTCTTGTACAGTAAGTGGTTTACTTGCACTTCTTGCACAGTATGTGATTTTGACACTAAAATTTCATATTGCCATTGTAGGTTTAGAAGGAAGACTGCACTTCTGCGTGCAATCAACACTGAATTATATTTACCTGCTCTCACTGAGGGGGCCAGGGAGGGGGAAGGGTGTTTCTATTTCAAAAGGAACTGTAACTCAAACAGACTTTTAGTTTTGGAAACAAATTTCTTATGAAAGTACCAAATGATTAGAAAGCAGCACACCATATCAAGGTGAGCATCACTGCTCTGGAGATCACTAGATCTCTGTCTACCAGCCCCGCTGCCCAACACCGGCTTTCCTCAGTGGACCAAAAACTGTTCATTCTTCATTCTCTACACTTCTTCAATCTGACAAACCCAAGACTTGTAAACCTCAATTAAATATCCTCTTAGTGTAGAGAGCTGACATCTCTCCCGAACTGAAGATGCACTATAACTCTGCTACCTTAGATCTCTGTGACTCAGCATTGGGAAATTTTCAGTTTCACAGGGTAGTGTCTCTTTAAATGACTGTTTTTCTTGATTTCACTAAGTTGTGTATTTGCTTTAAGGAATATTTCTTCCCTGTAGACTCAACGGAATACTGTGAATTATTCCTCAGCGATTTCTCATCATACAGACGGAAGCGCTTCCACCAACAGGCAGGTGGTTGGGCAGCAAGTCGTAACTCAGCTGGCCATCACCATCCCCGTGGGAGCTGCTCTCATGGGAGAGCATGCTCCCCGCCCAGCAGAGCAGACACTGAGGACCTCCCAAGCAGTGACCCAGGGGCTGTCTGTTGCTCAACTGTTGGTGACACTGACTTAATCCACAAAGAGATTCGCTGAGATAGACTAATTTGGTTCTCCTCATCCTTGTACGAGCACTGTTACCACTGTGTAGTGAACGGAAGACAAACTATGATTATGTCCGATCCATTATTAGCAAGTCCACTTCTCCTCCTACTCTCCTCACCCAACACAACCTATTTCCTCTATTATTCATTACCCCTGTTCTCAGTGGTCAGACCCAGACAGAGAAGGGACAGAAGCAGAGCATAAACAAACTTGAGGAAAAGCGATGGTAAGAGCGGTCACTTGTGGATTATATAAAAGCATGAAGGACTGGCAGCTACCCTGTGCTTTCTGTCTCTTACAGACCACCTTGAGGGCACTTCCCATTCACTACCTTGCTCAGCTCCTCTCAAGTGCTGCCCATCTCACTATCCAGGAGCAGGGCCATCCCAAGGCTTCTCTGGTGGCCATCTACCCCTGGCAACTTGGTATCTGCAGGGATGGCTACAGGATTGACTGCAGGATCCTCCAGCACATCCCTGCAAGCTGTAACTCCCAAGATCTGAGCTTTAACACTACTGCAGCCACAGAAAAAGGTCTGAATTTGAGCTGGATTCACATCTTCAAGCAGCTGGGCTGAAGCTAAGCTTCTCCAACCTCCATTTTTTCCAGAGACTCAGCCCACGCAGGTATCTGCACCCGTCGCAATTAGAACCCCAAATTGCCAGGCAGGCATCACAGTGACAAATCTCTCTCCGTGCCTTTACAATCCCCTCAGCCTTTGCCAGATCCAGCAGAGCATGTGAGATGCAAATGCTTTCACACCTACATGTTTTGTTTAATCAACCACAGATGCTCAGATTGATTGAGCAGTGATTTGCATAGATTAACGTGATGTCAGTATTTATAATACAGCAGAGATATCATGCCAAAATCCACCCCTGAGGAGGTAACTACTCATGAACTAAACAATAATTGGATAGATTTTATATCAGAACAAGAGACCAAAACGAAAAAATGGAGATCTTCAAGTCAGATTGATCAGATTTCCTCAATCTTCTTCCCTCTTGCAGGCTTCTTTCTTCTAGTCTGTCTGGTGACATTGGAAATTTTCTTCCACACCTTCCCTAGAACAATTACAACAGCTGTCAAGGCTGTCACTGTGACCAGATCTACCCTAAATAAAGAAGACATACAGTGCAAAGAAGGTATTTCTACACATTGTAATTAGTATCTTCCTTGGAGCTAGTTGCAGGTAAAAATCATATTTTTTTCCTATTAAAATCTTCATGTTTTAACAAAAGAGTGAAAAATAAAGTGGAAATTATTTCCAAACTTCAGTTTAAAATCAGCAAGAGCTGTCCAAAGGAGGTCTGAAATCTGTAACAGTTTTTTGCAAACAAAAGTTGAATTTTTAAAGAAGACTTAATTTTAGACAAATAGAAATTGTTAGCACTTCTAAGCAGCACTAATCATTTTTCTCCTGGCTTAAAATGCAGACAGCTACAAGATTTACTTTTGTATTTCAGTAATTTGCATGGTGACTACCTCTATTTAAAAAGAATTTAAAAAAAATATCCAGAATCCATAACTCAAGTTAAACATTTTGTTGAAATATAGTGATACACCGTGAATACAGATGACTTCAGATAGGCGATAATCCCCATTTTAACACATAAGAAATTAATACCTATTTAACAGCCAGCCCTAGTAAACATCTATCAAAACAGCAGTGTAGAGGACTTCACTTGCAATGGGAAGCAGTTAACATGACCAAAGGAGGCAAGTATAGTCAGCTGTCAGATGCAAGTACTACAAAGAGCAACACAAACCCCAGGTACTTCAAAGAGTAAATCAGATGTCTTTTTGCAGAGCTTCAGAGCGACTGGCAACATTACTATCACTGTACTGACACAGAAAACTAAAGCTCCCCCCTCCGCCCCAGAGTTTCAAAATAAAATTAGGCAAAAGGTTTGGCACTGATTTATCTATTTTACTGCCTATTTCCAATGACCAATCTTTTTTTTCTTCTTCTTTTTTTCCCCCCTTTCAAAAAAACATATCCCAAACATCATACCACTAGTAGGCACCAAAATCCAGAACCACCCAATGCAGCTTAGACGTTACTGGCATGGCACATCACCTACAATTTCCTTTCATCCTTGGTTTACCTTCTCAGAAGATGGCAAATGGTTTCCAGACCACTGAAAACTATCTTGGGATTGAAAAACACATTTAACTTGTTTTGAAACCCAAATGTAACTTGTATTCTGGTAAGGCTGAACAGGAGTTCAATCTTGCATCTGAAAATTCTTATAATATTAAGAGAAATACAGAAACATTTTGTTTTCTAAGCTGGTCTTTGTTTTATGTATTTTAAATAATAAATACTGTGAATCAAGAGTTAATTTGGAGTGTATATTAATTAATGCCTATTTGAGTTTTACTGTATGAAGCTGCCCAGTTCAGTGTCCTAACACTCAACTAACCTAAGCATTCCTGGCAGTAACAGATACTACTGACTGATTTTACTTACTATTGCAGAGGTTTTGCACCGAGATGTTTGGTTTTTTCCCTGCTTTTATATAGAAGTTGTAGTATTTCCAAGAGTAGCAAGTTTCTAAACGTGATTTTAGCCGGCAAGTTAAATGTACCTTTTGCTCCCACTAATTTTCATTTTTCATGCAATATCTGCATGTGCTGATGAATCTTCTCATACTTCCACTAGAGAAAGCAAAGCTATTAATAAACTAAAAGTGAAGAAAATATGAACAAAAAAATTCAACGAACCAAAATCTCGAAATACACGATCCTGTCTTCAAACACAGGACAACATTTAGAAGGTGCAAAAGTTCTTGAGGAAAATGCAGCCAGGGTAGGCAACTACTTTGGGTACAGTGATGCTGGCAGAAAAAGCATGCATTTACTCACTGTTTCTGAAGTACATGAATATGCACTTTCCTGTCTATAAATTGACCAATTTACCATTCGGAAACTGCAAAGCGATAATTAATGTACAAGGTTAAAGAGAAAGGAAAGGGAAAACAAACTCTTTCAAGAATGCAGCAAGAGAATTTTCTGCCTGGGGCTACATTAGCCAAAATAAGAACGTCCACTGTGCGAGATCTCATTTCATGCATGAATGCAGCTCTGGGTCACAGCTCTCTCCCTCTGAAGCTTCCCCATTCACGCCTCTACCCCAGCCTAAAATATTGCTATTTATAAACCACTTGGAAAACTGGTATCCCCTCAGCCTCATAGGTTTTATAAACAAATGTGTCTGTCTAATCTGATACTGAATTTGTAACATTTTTCAACCAAGAGCAGTAAACAAGATGATGCAGAAGGCCATTACTTCCAGATTCAGGCAGAATGCAAGAGAAGTGCTATTGACAGATGAAAAATTGCTCCTATTTCTGCCTGCAAAATTAAGAACTCTGCTGGAACAAAATGAAAGTCCTTCCAATTTCCATTAACAATTTCTTTTTCTTTAATAACAGAACTCAGGTTCGTTTTAGGGAAACCATCTTCCTCGGGGTCAATTAAGATATGGTTTATCAGGACAAATACTGTTATTTTTTTCTATTTCAATTTAGGAACAGCAAAATTGTTCAAATAAGTCCTATATTACATCCCGGGGGACTGAACTCTGTTGAAATAAAATGAGGGCAGATACCAGACCCCAGAACAACAGCTTTAGGACTGGCTTACACAGGACAGTGTAGTAACATACATGAGCAATTAATTACCTTGGACTTATTTATCCACATTAGCATGGCATTTTCCTAGGCTAACGCAATCATGCTTCTGATACTTAACAAATTAGCTGGGGTATCTCAGTGATCATGACTACATGCCCATGAGTGCATCTTCTGATGTTAGGTTGTATAAACACACTGATTCACAAGTTTCAGCCATCAGTGGACAGTCTGCATAGGCAAATCAGGCACACACTAAGAGGGAAGGCAAAATAAATCCAGTACAAACTTGCTCTACGCACCTGTGGAATTGCCATGACTGCAAGTCAGATAAGCTGCAAATAACAGTTTTATCTGTCTAGATTATAAGTTTAGATTGGCTTGCAACCAACTGCTTCAAATAAAGCAGATCTCTGGGACAGGAAGATAAAGAAGAAGAGAGGAAAATCAGTATTAAAGAACTCTTTTAAAGATACGGCATAGCTGCATGGAATCACAGAGTAGTTCAGGTTGGAAGAAACTTCTGGAGGTCTTCTGCTCCAAACTCCCCTGCTCAAGCAGGGCCACCCAGAGCTGGTGGCCTGGAATGTGTTCAGGCAGCTTCTAAATAATCCCAAGGACAGGGACTCCACAGGCTCCCTGGGCAGCCTGTGCCAGTGTTCAGTCACCACGAAAAAAGTGGTTTCTGATGTTCAGAGAGAACCTCCTGTGTTTCAATGTGTGCCTATTGCTTCTAGTCCTGTCACTGGGAAGCACTGGAAAGAGCTTGGCTCCATCTTCTCTACACCCTTCCTTTAATGTATTTAAATACACCGGTGAGACCCCTCCAAGCCTTCTCCTCTCTAGGATGAGCAGTCCCAGCTCCCTCAGCCTTTCCTCTAGGACAGATGCTCCAGTTCTTCATCATCTTCACAGTTCTTCGCTGGACTCTCTCTGATAGTCCAGATATCTCTTCTACTGAGGAACACTAAAAAACACTTCCCAAAAGACACTTTTCCCAAAAGACATTTTATCAGTCTGAAAGTAGCAGATTTCTCCAAATTCAAAACAGCAGACTGAAGATTTCTTTCAGATGGTTAATATCATTCACTTTCTCACTCAAAGACACTAAGCCCTTTTGTTTTAAGGGGTCAATACTACTATTAGACCTACAAAAACCCACTGAAGTCTCTAAACAACAAAAATGTTGATGCATACACCAGAGACATAATGTCACACAATTTATAGCTGTCTTCTAGAAAAGGCTTGCAAATAACTAAAAAGGAAAGTTTATTAAATTGTTTACTGTTCAAATGCATTCTGAAGCAAAAATAAGTGTCTTGCCAGCTGGTGTTCCTGTACTCTCTGCAAAGAAGCAGTGTTCAACACTTATCTCATAGGATCCAAAATTCTTCTGCCTTTTTTCCCCTCTATCCTGTCAGGATTTTTTCTTAAATTTCCTCTTTAAAAAAGCAAGATCAATAAATAAATCCTTGATGTAGCTGTTTGCATAATGTCATCAACATTGTGGGAGAGCACAAAAGATCTTTAACCTATCCCTCACTGCCTGGGGAAGCTCAGGCTGGGAGCAATGCCACAAGAGGGAACAGACCATTGCAGGGCACTGCTCACAGACCCTCGTGTCCCAGATCTGAAGCCTTAGGCACCGAACTTCTTTAAATGCGAAGCTTCCCTAACCCTTTAAAAGCCCTGGTATCTGAAGCTTGAAAGAAGAAGGAGGCGGGGGGGGAAGGAGAAAAAAGCATATGCTTGAGTCCTCTCCAGAAGGAAGGAAGTAACTTGATAAAGGATTGTTAAAAACCAACACATTTGTGAAACCAAAGACAGGATATCAACTTCTAAACTACTCCTGTGCACAAACTTTTCCAGTCTTTGTTGGGGAAAAGTAACAGCAAGAACATGTTAATGTTGTTCTGGCTTACCAGTAAGTTATTTATAACACACTTCAAAATTTTGGAAGGTTATATTATGGAATAGGAGTTGTATTGTCTATTGTTTTACAACCAGGTGCAGGAAACTCAAGTAGAGCCAACATGCTTACTGAAAAAAAACCAACCAACCAACAATCAGAAACCTCTGGATTGCAAAACTTGCTCTTTGTACCTATTCTCACATATTTAGCAAATGTAAATATGCCATAAACTAATATTTACTAAGAATAAATGGAGACACCATCCCATTTTCCTTATGTTTGTTGGGAAACTCCAAATTGTTTTATCTTTCTAGATTATTTGCAATGATTCAAGACATTTAATTTAAAGTGGTTTTGATAGGGAAAGGCAATTTTTTTGCAATAGGCTGGTCTCTGTATACCAAAGCAGAGGCAAGAAGTCTTCTTGATTCTCTGCACAGACAAGCAACAGAAAATTAAGTGGGCTGTTCTTTTTTTCTCTACTCAGTTCTTGCTGACCAGAATCAGCGTAACCTATTGAACACATCTTACCTCATTAGGGAAGGCATTCCCCAGGTTTTATAGAGCAGGAGAAATCCAAGTAGCAAGAGTACAAACACTATGAACAAGAAAGAAGTCTCTATTTCAATCTAGGTGAAATAACACTGTAAAAACAGATGCCAAATGTGATACCTTTTTCCAGCAACAGACTGTGTTGAACAACCACAACATAATTATCAGATAGATGCCACTTTTGATGGGGATGCTTGTCTGATCTTGCACAGTAGCAGCCAAAATTTGCTTAAGTTTAGCTCTAGGTCAGGTAGTCCAACACAAAGCCTGTGTCTGGGGAAGCTATATTTATGTACCACTTATCTCTTCTTCCCCTCTGAAAATTCATTACCCAGTCTTCCTTCCTGCTTAACCTTAACCTCGACTTCCAAAAAAGTACCAAATTCTGCTTACACAGTGTTCTTTATAATTAGACACAAACTGTTCAAGACTGTTGAATTACAACATTTTCTGCTCTAGTACCTAAAACCACTGGATATTAATAAAAGCTTTAACCATCATGAAAAAAATACTATGCTATCACAATTCTATTCTGCGTTTTAAATTCCTCTGAGTAGACAGAAATATAAAGACCGATATATTAATTATTACTATTCACATAACTGTCATTCCATGAATTTTAAAGGTTGGGTTATAACAGTCTTACAGTGTTTAGAATACATTCATCAATTAAGTTTTCATCTCTGGTCTTGGATACAGTAAAACTTATTTTATAATATACAATATTTATATTATTCTATATATTGATTTAAAAAATTAAATTTTATGTAACTATTGTATTCTTTTGTTTATATTACTTTTGTGTACATATATATTATAAAATACAATACAATAAACGTGCATATGTGAATTCATATACATATATGCACATAAAACAGGCAAAAGAGGTGTTCAGATCCCTAGTAGCCTTTGACAGGTAATGCATGCAGCATTACGGTGAAGTTCCTTAAACTATGCAGCTTAAGTGTTTAAGTACTGGTCTGACAGAAACACATTGCAACATAAATATATCAATTATCATGTAAAGTTAAAACAACCTACGACACCACTGGCTGTGGCTTACGGAGCTTGTAAGATGAAAAAAGTCAAAAACATATTCTTTAACTTCTGACGATTTTTCCACAATAATATACATTTTCAGCCCAATACAGGCATTGAGGAAGTTTGTTGTCTTTATATTTTAAGTACACATGGTCTTGTTTTTCTCTCTCAATTGTCTCAAATCTTCTTCCTTTAATTCTGCTATCTGCTAGCGGGTCACTCTCCCATTCTCACTTTACATGCTTCCTTCTTTGGTCATTCACTGGCACTTGTCAACAAAATTTACCCACTCACCTGCTTGCTGATGTTGACCTTTTCCAGGAATATGTGCGTCAGTGTACAAGGAACTTAAATAAAATGAAAAAAAAAAGCAGATTTCCTGGAAGATCCTAAAAAGTAAGTCCCTTATGCAAAGTTGCTTCAGTTACACAAAGTCTGGGCACCAAGTGTAAAGTCCTGGCAGATAAACTCAACTACTGCTCTTTGCTCTTTCACATCAAGTGCCTTTTTCCATCATCAGCTTCTGCTTCCACATGCTTGGGTTTGGGAGCAATCTGTGGCGCTGCTGGTATTGGGGAGGATGTTTTGGTTTGGTAAGCAGTTAAAATGCATGAATACAGTACTGGATCCCTGTATGCTGGAGGGCCTTCTTGTTCCCTATTAAGGCAACCCTTCTTCCCTGTCTTTTTAAATTTGCTTCAGGAGCTGCTGGGTTTTTCCCCCTTTTATTTCACTTCTGTACAGCTGGGTCTGATCATTAACAACAGTGGAAAGCAGCAGGTGCTTAAGAGCCAGCTATGTTTTCTTGCTTTTCAACATACCTCTTTGTAATTTTCCATCAACCTATATATCTTAGCTTGAAGAAGACTGATTTCATGATGGCTTCCCTAAGAGATCATTCCAAACCTAAAACAGAAAGTTTCTATTTTAATACATGCTCTTTGATTCCTTTCCACGAAAAAACAGGTGTTAGATCTTCTACAACTGGACAATCATTGGCGGATGATGGGTAGGGTGGTCACAGATCCAGGAGACTGAAGGCTACTTTTCCAGGCACCAAGAACGTAACACCCAATCTGAAGATTCTCAGTGCTTTTGAAAATAGTTGGAAGACATGCATGACCCTATGGAAATGAGGGATGCAATGACATCATGTGACTGGACAGATTTCTATTTCCAGCAAAGAACTTTACATCCCAACTAGCACTGTTGCACTTACTCTATAGATCATAATCACACCTCCAATACGAAAAAATTTTTACTGCTATGTGTTGAATATATCACAGTTTACCAGTTTAGCTAATGTGGATATTTTTATGTCAATACAGGCTTCAAAATCCTAATCAAAAAGTTTTTAGTCTTCCTGTTTAGCTCAGAATACATACAGATTTAAAAAACAACCTATTTTACAAGGTCATATAATAGGTCACATTTTTCTTTAACAAATTCTTACCTGACCAGAATATTATTTTTTTAAACAGTAAAGGACTGGGACCTAAGTCCAAACCTGAGGACTCAAGAAACCAATAAAATATGAGGACTCAAGATAAGCCAGATCAAACAATAATTTTGGGGCACTTCACATGGAAGGCTCTTGGAAAGAAGATTAGTTTCATTATAATAATTCTTTTTTGGAAAAGCATATTTTTTTTCCAGTATACTTTTAGGAAAGTAGTTTTGTTCTAAAGTGAGTGTAAATTTGTCCTTCTTACAGTCAGTAATTAAAAAAAAAAACCCACAGGAAAAAATATAACCTATAAATACTGAAGTGCAGCTACATGAATAAGAGGTGAAAGATGACACTTCTCAGGGAGCAAAACCAGTCTGTGCTAAGTCAACTTAGAAAAAAATACCACGCTGTACTTCCTCGTAATCAGCTGAAGGAGGCAAATCTAAAGAGAGAAATGAAATCCAACCAACACAGATGCAACGGAGTTTTCTCAGAAAAGAACAAAGGAAGAAATTGATTGTGCTCATTTTATTGAAAAATGTTAAGAAGAATTCAAAGAAATCAATTTCCAGTTGTTGTTTTTTTCTTTCTGGACTGGATGACTAAAATCTAGCAAACAGGAACACTGATGGAGGCATGGTGAAGGAAATACAAATCCACTTCTTCATGAGCAAGGAGGACAACTTAAATCCAATCACACTTAATTTTAATTCAAATTAGTTTATTAGTTTGCTTATAGTAGTATTTAGTTTATCTTGATTGTGTTGTCCTTTTGCATAAATAAACTTCATTTGACACACTCTGAAATTTTTTTTTGTTTTTTTTTTTACCCCTCTTTTCCTCTCATGCCCTTTCCAATTTAGCAGTTTAATTAGTATCTATTTCTAAGAATAAGTGCCATCCTTGAGAATTTAACTAAACATGCTCAATGAACCCCGTTTCTGAGAAGACCTATAACAACACAAAAAGCTTCAGCTGAGTTTCATTTCCCAAAGTACAAACCTCTTCTTGAGCTCATTGTCACATCTGACTTATCACTGGGAATGTACAAAGTTTATATTATGTTCTGTGGAAAAAATTTGTAGAACTCAGCTCAAGTTAATAAAGACTCAAATGACCTTCTCCAAAAAAACCTTCTTAAGCTTCCAGAAAACAGCTCTTTGTGATAAACTGGGTATTTTTTAAGCAGAGTCCTAGCTCTGTAGAGCTCTTCAGTAAACACAGCCCCTTCCAGCACACTGTGGAGACTATCTCTTACTAAGGAGATAACATAAATAAGTTTAAATAGCATAAATATGTTTTAAAATAAGATATAAATCTTTTAAAGGGGAACTGTTCATTAGACAGCGGCAAATTCATGCAAAGCAACCCTGTGACCTGACATAGGTCTATAAAATCCAGACTTTGACCCTGAACCGGTTCCCGAAAACTCCTCCTACAGCAGCCCAGGAGCATGATTTTCAAGAACAGGAGAGTGGAAAAGGAAGTGTAGTGGGTTTTCAGCAGTAGCCAAAACACTAGTGTGTTATCAACATCCTTCTAACAATGCAAAGCACAGCACTATGAGGGCTGCTATGGAGAAATGAACTCCATCTCAGAGGAAGAGAGAAAGGAGAATAGAGAAGGGAGCCAAACTGCCAGATAATTTTTTTCGTTAGACTTCACATGGTTCAAAACCTGGTGTACAACACAGGGACAGGATAAAAATCCAGCAGATAAAGCATGAATACTTTGTTATTCATTTTATTCTAATATATTTTGCCAGAAAGAACAGAAGCAAGACGGGAATATGTCACTACACTTGATTGTTTTATCTGAAACTGAAGTCTAAATTACTCCTTTTATCTTCCTTGCTGGCTCATTGTCCCTCTCCAAGTGCCTGAATAAAGCAAGGAAGCTCAAAGCTGTCAAACTTCCAGATGTCAGTGGACATCGTAACACCCACACTTTGCCCAGAAGGAAGTGGATTGATTAGATAAAAAGGATTTCAGGAGGCAAAACATCAAAAGATGGCAGGATGCAAGAAGAAGGAGGGGAGACTGCTGGCTAGTTCCAGCCTTGGTGCCAACTGAATCAACAGGAGACGAAGACAGATCTAATGAGCCTCTTTCACTGCTTTCCTCAGCAGTGGGCAGCTGACACAGTAGGTACAATTCAGTGAATGGAAGCAGTTTACTTAAGTTTAGTACTTTTACTTACAAGCACGAATTCAAGTCTTCACCACTGGTATCACCATACTATTTGTTTTCAATATGTGTATTTCCAGCATCAGTTCAAGTTGTCAGTGTATCTCTCCACTAAGAGAATCATTATCCTACAACCAGCAAGTCCTTACATCCTTCTCTTCCAGCTCAGAATTTGCTGAAGCTAATCCAATATATAGATTTGCTGTGATATGTATTAGCTACACCAAGAAACTCTTTCAAAGAGACCCTTTAATGCTACCAGGTTCCAATTTTGCTACTCTGAATGTCCACACTAAAAAGGCCTCCCTGGATGTGTTCTGTGTGTCTGGTTCTCAACCTCTTTTGAAATTAAAATGAAAAGCAGTAACCCCTTGTACCGTATTTGCTGAAGTAACTGAAGACATGAAAGAACTTATACTACAAACACAATTAAAAACGCAGCTTCCTCCACATTCATGCTATTTAATCCTCCTTGCCACCAATGGTGCAAACAACCTCTAACTCGTCCTTTTCCCTAGTCCTCAGGCCCATCACCATGATCAATGGAGCTGCAGCTAAACCAGAGCCATGCCGAGTCCTTGGTATTTAATCTGACAGTCATCCATCCATAGGTCTGAAATATACACCATGCTGGAAACATTCTATTTTTTTTTCCTTTTCTTTCTTAATTTAAGAACATTTTCTGTATTTAGTTCTTATGAAAGTAACATACAAGATGAATCATTAGATATCCAGCACAGCTAAATCAACAAAGCTTCTCTGGACTCAGTTCACAATGCACATAATTTCAATGCGAGGTTCTTCTCACCCAGCCCTATCAAAGGGCCCCTGACAACTCCAGTTATAGGTCCTTTTAATCACTGCCTAATTTAGGAGCGAAAGGAATGGCACCACGTAAGAAAGAACAAGGTCTATTTTCACCACTAACCTGAGCTGAGGCACTATATATGAGCAATTAGGACCCTAATCCTGTAGCACTTAATTTCCCAATTGCTTTTACAGGGTTTTTAAAACGACAAATTATTGCTTCTTGTTTTCTTCATGAAAACACAGCAAGCACAGTCAGGTGCTCTAAATAACCTGTATCTGAATAAATGAGAATCTGTGGTGCTCCACCTGGAGCAACATCCTCATTATTAACACTCTCACACAGAGCAGCTGATTGCAAAACCAGGACCATAAGCCCCACAGCTGACTATTAGGGTTTGGCTACACAATTCCTGCAGAAACAGTAGGAACCAAAAACCCAAGGAGCTACAATAAATTGACTTCAAGACAACCAGCACATGTTGGGTGGAAGGAAGGGTGGCTGGGACATGTGCACACTCCATGTGAGTTTCGGATGGCGATAGCTACGCAAGGCAGGGCGATGTCTTTGCGAACTCCAGCAACTTTTTCTTCCCACAACCAGCCACACCTCCTGCTTTCTTCCCACCGACTGACTTGTCAGGCAGCCTCACTCTGCCTACCACAAGTTATCCATCTTCCAGTCTCTCTCCCAAATCTCACCCAATCTGTTCATTCTCAGATTAGCATTGTCCCTGTTTCTCCATCCTTCACAGACACACCTAGAAAGCCTCAACTGCTTTTTACAAGGATTGTCACTGTTAAAGCATGTCAGCGGGGTATTTTGTGGAAGTCTCAAGTCTTTTAAGGGACCTCCTCCAGGCAACATACACCACAGACATCTAATGCAACAAATTAAAAGTTCTGTCAGAATAGAGTTATTCCTATAACCAGTGGAAATACTGTGTAAAACTGCAGTGTGTGGTGAGGGCTTCATGTCATGTAATGTGTTTTATCCACAACTAACTTCAACATGCTATGGCTGCCAAGGGCCAGCAATCAGCCTGCGAAGGACTCAAATGAAGGCTACAAAGTCAAGGTGTGGCTTTAATTTCTGTTAGAAAAATAAAATATTGACAAGATTCACAGGACAGTGGTAGGATTCAGAGACCAGGGCTGATGCCTTCAGTAGAGCAAGTGATTCCATCACATGGAATCACACACCTCTGCAACTGAAGGGATTAGATGCTTGCTCCTATTTATACCTAACTACCATGAAAAAACCATCTTCTACCTTAGCCCTCTATTGAAGAAAGAAAAAGACCCCAAAACATCACTATTCTGCCATCTTCAAACACTTGCATATTTGTAGCTGTTTTCATTTCAGTTAAATTTCCCAGTGTTTGCGGCCAGCAAGCTCTCCCTCACAACTCTGTACTTCATCACAGAGTGAGGCACTGTTGGCAAGGAAATATTATGCCATGTGAAATATAAGGGGGGTTTCTAAATATTAAGAGATTAGGAATGCAAGTTGTTTGGTATCATCACCTATACTTGTCCATTTGTAAGTAACTCTCTAAAACCCGTTTCCAAAACACAGTGCCCTGCCTTCACCTTGTTTCCCTCAGAGTAACGTTTTATCACTCTGAATCCTGCATAGATGCAGCTTCAGACAAAACATGAGGCAGAAAAACACAAGTATTTTTCTGATTTTTTTTTTTTTTTACCAAGATAAGGAGATCACTGAGAAAATCACAGTAACTGCATTTCTCTTCCAGGTTCATGTGATGATCACATATTTTTAAACCTCAAAAACCTATTTCACATCTGCAGATTTCTAGTGGTTGGTGGCCCCACTCTAGAATTTTCTTTGGAAAATCACCTCTGGAGTTGTTTCTCCCCCCTCCTCCACTGGTTAACAACTATAATTAATTAGAAGAAAGGTGTGTCTGTCTGTCTGTCTACCTGTCTGAATAATGGAATGAGACAGAGCTGGTAAAACTAGCAAAGCATAAATGTAATGTCTTGACCACTTGTCACTATTACAAAATCCTATGGCATTTTTCCCTTGTGTATTAGTCTTGCAATAGGGATAATTACATTCTGTCTACTTAAATACTTCACTTAAATAGCTACTATGGTCACATATAGAACACATTTGTATGTCTAGCTTCTTACTTTAGACGACTTAACTGCCGTTAAAATCAGGGACAACTATACCTTTTGACTATGGCATATAACATAATTAAAGGCAAAAATTTCTATAAAGAACCTATGCAGTCTGTAGTTTACTAAGGTAAATTTTCTATTTAGATTTAAAAAAATACATGCATTTCCTATAATAAACATTTATCCACCTAGTTAAAAATACACTATAAAGTACGTGATTGTTCTTTTTTCAGTCAGAGACCACCAGTGTAATGAAAACATGCTCTGCAAGCAAGATCTTGATGTTGAAATAATACTTCTGCTTCTTCACTAGAGAGGCCAAAATTTAGAAATATTTAAAAAGAAACAAAAATCTAACTGATATGGTTCAAAGCAGCTAAGCTGAGTTAGCCCCGCAGAAAGGAGAAAGGAATCCTATTTATTATTATTACTATTATCTAATCCAGTGCAGTATATTCCAAAGTACTGCAAAAATGTGTGTCTGTGGGTGCAATTCAAAGGTCTCTGAAATCCATTTTTATTGTGCATAAACATTTTTGTACACAGTTATTAGCTTGACAAATTATGTCTTTATAGAATCCATAATAGAAAGCGTGGCCAAATATATAACTGAAGTGTTCCAGCCAATATGGAGAAACAGTTGTGCTCACATAGAAATTAGGCTCTCCAACAGAGATCTCTAAAGCTCCATTTGTACTTGAAAGACATGTCTCTTGTTTCACTTTATTTTTGCTAGCCAACAAATATCTCATCTGTATTCTGCAAAATACACCTTTCAACTGTGGCAGGAAAAACAATGTTTTAGCATTCGGTGGGGAGGGAAGATAAAGAGGGGGAGAAGGGGAGGGGGGTAAAAGGGATTATTTCCCCAGTTATCTGGAAGATTAGAAGCACTCTTTTAATTCACAAGCTTTTTCATATGGATAAAGAAGGAAGATTTTTCAGGAAAGCATGAGAAACATTTTACAAATGCAGAAACTGGATCAGAGAAAAATCATCTCTGCATTTATGTTCTGGCATCAAATTCAGAGTCACTCTTTCTGATCTACAGATGTGTCTTTTTACCTGGAATACAGCACTGTACAGAGTAGTAGATAATTTATACCCCCAGTGTGGCAACATAATTGTCTTGTCTGGTACTGCCTGTTCCTATCACGATGTGCAGGACTGAAATATGTCATGGATCTGGACTTCACAAAAGAAAAAAGTCTGTTCTAAGAATATATGCGCATGTATGTGCATGCATGCATGTATTTTTAGGATGTACAGCAATTGGAAATACTAATACTTTGTATCAAATACCTTAGAGATCATACAGTAAAATACAAACTTCAGATAAATTGCAATAGTTTTCCTAAGGAGCCTCTTGTCATACAGGTAATATTATCAAGTAATTCCCCCAGCTATGGCAGCTCAGAAATTGGCTGCTTTTGCTGACTCGTCACTGAAAGAGGTACAGTGAGAATCACCAAGGGGATACTTTAAAGTTGAGATGACAGAGACTGGGTTCATTAGCGTGACAGGGAGAAAAATGGATGAGTCAGATTTCCTCTCCAGTGTTAACCCAAATGCTGGCCCTTCGAGGGTATAGAAAGCTGATGGCCCTACACTTACAGTAATCTACACCAAGAAATTAATCTGTTGTAATGAGGAATTTCTAGATACTGCACTTTCAAAACAATTTTAATTGAAGCATGTTACTTATGGTACTGTGGAGAGAATAAGACAAGTGTGAAAATCAGATGCAGAACTGCACTCAAGCAATCGCACAAACACAAACGTTATTCAACATTCCAGCGGCTAATTAGCAGAGGGATGGTATCTGAGTAATAGCTGGCTGGTGCATATGCGACCACACATCTGTTTCCCACCTCTCTGTATCACTCTGCATGTTCACAACCTACATACATTTCTCTCTGAAAGTCCTAATTAATAGTTTGTGTTGCAATAAGCAAAGAAACTGTTATCACCTCCTGCTAGAAGAGATCTACAAATGTCGTCCAGCACTGTTGAATTTTTACATATGAAGTTCAGTACATCTTGTTTAAGGAGTAGACATTTCTGAAGGTCTGGTTTATTAACTACATGACCCTAATGGACAGAAGAGCCATAGGAATCTTCAAAGAATCAAATACCAATCCATATTGCAACATATTTAATTCCAAACCTTGCTTGCTTAAACCAGCTTCCTCTGCAATTCCTAGTATGCTATTCCCATCATTGTGCTCTCCTGCACTGGGGATGCGCTCAACACCCCTCCCAGGGCTACAGTGTGGTGTGCAGTAGGTAATCCAGCACAGGCTGACAGAGAGACCACAGTTTTCACCTGTTGAGCAACTTGATGTGCCAGCCTTACCAGTTAACCACCTTCTATGAAAAACAGATACACAAGACAGTCCAGCTTTCTGCTTTATAAGATATGACAGAGGGTTGTTACGTGCAATATCAGCAATTACTTAAGTCAGAGAATCTGCACGTAAGGACTTTGATCATAGCTGCCATGAACAGTATTCCAAGCCCGTTACCATGGAGTTCAGTTTCACACCACACTTAGGAACCTATGTGCTTGTCTTCCTGGATGAGGATGTTCAGTTCTCCAAAAGAATGAAAAAATGTCCTCTCGAGCTCTCAACCCAATCTTATAGAAAGAAATTAAATTAATGCCTGAAACCTCAGCCTTATACATTTCCTAACTACTACCCTCCGGACAGATTACACACAAGTGGACTCAGCATTCAGAGGCCTCCTTTCTTTAAATATTGCTAAATCCTGGCCTCAACAGCATTGTATGGTAATGAGCTATACAGCCTAAAGACAGAAAGCAAAAAAATTTCTTTTGTATCAGCTCTGAATTGTACTGAGTGATCTTCTAATCTTACCACACAGCCTAAGTGCCTGAGCCACCTCTGTTCCATACCCATAGTTCTGTGTACCTTTTTATTTCCCCACCGTTTACCTGGACTCATGGCCAAACAATTCCAGACTTTTTGGGTTCTATTCATATCCGGGTCTGTTCACAACTTCCTTCTGCTGTTTTCCTATGTTTTCTACATCCACAGCATGTTTCTGTGCTCCAGCAACACTTGAAGACAGCATTCTAAATACAGGTGAAATGTTGATTAATGTAGCAGCATCATAACATTTCACATCCTATTTTTATTGACTCAAAATACTTTATCTGACCACAACTATATTCTCTAAAGAGGTCTTCATTCAGCCTTTCATAGTGATGCTTTTTAGTGGTCCTTTTCCTTAAATCACACAATTAATTAGGACCTAATAAAATGTATTCATATTTTGCCCTCCAGTATGAATTACTTTGTATTAATCAAGATTGAATTTCATCCATCATCCTGTTGACTGCTGACCTTATTTGATTAAATTCTTCTGATATTCTTTCTCAAACTTCACTAAAACACCACCAACATCATTACATTGCATTACATTCACCATGTTTTAAGATATTCTGCTCTAATTGTGGAATTGTAGTTGACTGATGAAAATCCCTCCTCTTCTTCTGTCTTTAGTCTCATTTTAATGCAAATTATGTACCAACTTATAAACTATCAAGCATACCCATTTCCTTGCTCTTAGATGTTGACATACAAGTGAAAAATTTAATACACATTTCTTAATATTGGACAGCAAGTGTCAATGTTAATGTACAACACAAAGCACACACTTTCTAACTTTATTCTCTCTGTCAGCTTATAATTGTATTTTTTTTCCAGTACATAACACCCATTTTCTGAGGTTATTACAGCTTAACATCTCTTTGCATGTTTTTTGACCACATAAAAATTTAATCTTCTTTTATTACTTCTGCAAAGTAGATGAACATCATTATCTCAGTTTTTAAATAAAGAAACTAAGGAGAAAACAAATAACGATTTCATCAGGACTGTACAGGAAGTTTGTGGTAGAGATGCCGGGCAAACTTGGAACTGTTGGAGAGACTTCTTCACTGATTGACAAGTCTTCCAGTCCTCATATCATTTCAGTCCCTCCTTTAGTTTTCTAATATTAGTGAAATTTTTTTTCCTCATACATTATCTAAGAGACTTGTTAAAAGGGGATGTGGTTTGCAATCTGTGCTACATAACACAGCAAATCCATTTGCTGGAGGAGCACCACCAGCCCCAAATACTCAGGGCCACTTGTCTGATCATCTAGATTGTAACAGCCTATCAAAAGTGACAGGTATTTGCAGTGAGACCAGCAGCTTATCACACACAAAAGCCACATGCACCTTTCATCCTGGTAATTAAAACAAACATGCCAGTACTTTTGTCAGGGAGGGGGGGAAAAAGAGGAGGTTTACAATATAATGACTCCTGACAACGTCTAGCAAATCTTTGACTGGTAAGAAAGGTAATTTCTTCAGGAATATCTGAATCGCCTGGAAATAAGATTGTTTTCTATTGATACAGCTGAAGGATTCTACAAAAATAGCAGTATCATTCTTGCATTAGCTGCAAAGCACTGACCATGAAGAAAGAGAGTGAACATGTGAAACGCCATGAGATGGGTCATCAGGCTGACGTACTGGAGTGGAATACAGGCCACTGTAACTGCTCTCCAGGAGACTACTGACTCTCCTCTGGAAAACACAGGGAGATGACCTTTACATCACACCGTGGCTCTACAGTTTCTCAAAGCAGATGGTTTATTCTAGACAGATGAACTATGTTTTGAAGCCAACAACAATAAAACTATCTGAAATTTAGTAGGAGATATAGAGCATGAACTATCCACGTATTGAAACACCAATTCCCACCACCAAACACAGGTGTGCACCAATTCCCTCAGAACCCCCGTGTGAATAAAGATGAGTCTGACTAGCCTTAGTGATACCAATTTGTTTATACACTTTTTATCTTGGACCACAGAAAAGAACATTCTAAATCTTAGTAAAATATCAAGAAAGGAAGATTGTTTTGGAGGACTGTGCTGCCAAGAACACAATAATATCACCATCAGCCCCCACACATTTGTTATTGCATTCAGCACAAGTGTCAGATGAACATCTGTACTGTAAAAATTAAGCCCATTAGCTCCTTCAGCTTGTTAGCATATTTTAATACTGTGATCACAGCTTTCTATTTCTATCAAGGTGCTACTAGGTGTCAGACTCAGTATTCACGTAGTTCGTCACTATTATCTCTACACCCCCCCCCCAGATCCTTAATCTGTCTTGCTTTCATGAAACTATTAACAGTGATACCAAACAGCATGAAAGAAGAAAGAGAAAACTGAGAAGGAAAGAGGAAGCTACTAGTGTAGCAATACTGCTGGAAAGATAAGTAGAGTGGTGATCTTATCATGTATGGTTGGACTAATGCTGTGTTACTTTCATCTCTAGTCCCTTAGACTGTATTATTAAGCTAAAAAAGTCATCTAACACATACAAAACACAATTAATTTAACAACTCACTGTCTTGATGTGTTTTCCTTTAGCTTCTGACAGTGGTTCGGTATACAGAGTTGGTCTCATTTATGGTCTAAATAGAATGTGAAATTCTACTTTAGCCTTGCTTTTAATCCTAAACCTGTAATTAAACAAAGACAGAAATTCCAATTTGTGTTTTCATAGAAGCTGACATACTGGCATACAGATATTTCTACGCTGCTGATATTTTTCTTAACACTAACCAGTCTGTATTCCCTCCTTAGGTTTGCATACAACATTCATGTGTATAAAACAAAAATGAGTGCAAGTCTGCTGTAATATACACATGTACTCCCACAGTATTTAATGCCTGTGTGCTGCACAGTCACAGGTGACAACTGTGTTTTCTACATGCAGTAGGCTTTGTGCATGCATGTGTTTTCTTAAACAGCTCAGACAAATTTAAGCCTACTTTGATCACAAGATGAACTTGATTCACCATTAAATATAAAGCTGTCACACAGTCCAGAAATCCTGACTAAAAAAACCCCCAATATCACTCAGAAAAAAACCAGTAAGCTTAGAGAAATTAAAAATACCTGTTCCTCACAAAATAAGAGAAAAGATCCAGGCAAATAGTCTTTCTGGCTAACATGAATTCAGCACCTTCTAGCATGTGTCCTACATTCAGAATGCCTTATCATGAAAAGTATGTGCTGCATATAAAAGTAACAAATCCACTGCATATAAAAGTAAGCAATCACACATCTACTGGTTAGCAAAGGGTTGGTCAATCTTCGCTCATTCTCACACTTGTGAAACGAGACATTTTCTCTTTACCTCAATTCCTGCCCTTTCTAAATGCCAAATTCTCTCCAGAGGACAAAAATCCCATGCTCCTCATGCAAAGCAGTGTAGCATTCCTCCAAGGAATCAGGTTTACTGGAAAAAGTACAACTATTAATCTAATTTGCTTATACTGTTTCACTTAGCATCTACAACTGGCCAGTGCCAGATTCAATACTGGCCTAGCTGGGCCTTTGATCTGAAACAGGACAGCTATTCCTATGTACCCATTTAACTAGCTAACATTATTCCAATAAAGTCCCATGACTTAAGCCGAACTGGACTTGGTTATCAGAATGGTATATTACATCATCCTAGAATAGAATTCATTTTGAATGAACCCAGGCCCATGGATGGTCATGAAAGACCCGCTCTGATGCTTCATTCTTCTGTTTCATTTCTCTATTACAAAAAGTGACAAATTATAAGATTTTCAGAATTGGTGAAAAAGGAAAGCAACAGTTAGTTCTTAATTCCCAAACTCTTTTAGCATATACTGGAAAGGTCTTTTAGCATATACTGTAGAGAGGCCAGGACTAAGACACAGAACCCTTAAACCAGTCAAGGATAAAGCACCACTGAACGGAGCCACTTGTACTTTCCTCGGCTTTGTGCAGGCACAAGAGTTTGCACAGCTGAGCTGAGAAAAGAATCAAAGACATGACACTAGCCAAAACAAAGTGGAAGTTTCTCTTAGTTCATCCAAATCAGAGCAGTCACCAATCCAACTCCTGTGTGTCTGCCCAAACACTTGCACAGGGTCAAGCGAGGGAGCAACCACAAGAGGCAACAGTGGCTTATTCCAGTTTCAAGAACTTGCAAAACCATAGAGCAAATAAGGGTTTCTCAGGCTTTCCAGTCTGAGAAAAATAGCTGCACACTAGCGACCAAAGAAACATGCTTTGGTTGAACTCTACATGATATGGAAAAACATCATTTCACTCAGAATACAGACCACTGCAGAGATCACTGAACAGCACGGGCATCAATTTGAGCATTATCCTGTAGGTTAAACGACATAGAAACTTCAGAAAGTTTTCAGAGTGCATTTATTCATACCAGAACTTACAAGCAAACTCCCAATTCACCTTAATCTCAGCTGTTCCTTTAAAGCAGAAGGAGACGATGAGCCTGCTCAAGAAAAATTAAGGTGGTTCATTTCATCAGGGAAATGAAGAGTTTCTGGAGATAAATGGTCAGACACGCATGCAGAATGAAAAGCACTTCAAGAAACAAGACTGCACTATAGGCTGAAAACCAACTGGATTTTCTAATTAAACATATCTATTTAGTATTTAGTTACATATACACAGAACCGAAATCCAGAGCGATATGGTTTGTTCCATAATCTGAAACCCAGAGAACCTCTTGCTTTTTATATTTGTTAGCATATGTATCAAACTGACGTTTTGTTAAAACTCCACTGGTCAAAAAATATTTATCGCTCCGTCTACATTAGAAATCTCTTTATCATTAACTGTGCTTAGTGACAGAGAAGGGATAAGTACACGAGAGATCACTAAACAGCACAAGATCTGCCCTAGGCTATGGGTCTCACCTGGTTACCACAGCTTCTCCTTTTCAAACTGTAGGTAGCCTCATGTAACCTCATCTTAACAGCCAGGGACATAGGGAGCCCCGGGTAGGGACAAGAGATGAATCCTTCTGAACAAGTGGGCCAAATAAAGAAAACATCAGCAAGCAAGTAAGCACTTTCAAGCATATACTGTGACTAAAGCAATCGCTAAACACAGGTGACTGTGCAGACTCATGCATATGCTTTATGGCCAGATGATGGCTCTCCCAATCCACCCCCTCCCGAGATCTATACTCCCAGCTAAATCACCCCGCGGTCCCTTGGCAGATGCAGCTGAAATCAATACAGTCGTAACAACATCCCTCTCCTTTCCCCCTTAAAGCCCCATAATAGCCAAGTTTCAGCTGAGATCGGTATTGACCGGCTCGCAGCACCGCCGGGCAGGATCAGCCCGGATCGCTATCTGGTGAGAGGGGAGCACGTCCTGACTTTCCCCAGTCACTTAAGCCGGCGTCTCACTGCTTGTCCTTAGAGACCACAGCTCCACTCAGGCAGAGAGCGTCTAGACAGTATTCATGATCCATCTGTCTGGCACAGCCAGGCTGATGACAAACTCTATTAGAGCCGAAACAATTTTTTTTTTTCCTGCTCTTCCCTCCTCCCATCTCCCTTTTCCTCTGAGAAGCAGTAATCTGACACTGAAAATTACTATCATTGTTGCAATGCTCAAAATAGCAGTGCCAGACTTTCATTAACATCAACGCTAGACTGCTAAATATTTAAAGAAATGGATAAATTTCACCTGAAGTGGGACAGCCCGGCACACATGAAAGCAGAAGCACAATCAAAATGTAAATCTAAGCTGTTGTATTTATCTGCACAAATTCGGTGTCACAGTCAGAGGGGGATGCCAAAGGTCTCTTTAAACAAAATATTTTCCTTTGATTGAGCTTTTTGTTTTTAAAACAGAATCATTCTCCAACCCCCTGCAGATCCCTACAAGGCTCAGAGCTGACAGCAGTAGGTGGGGGTGGTGAAAGGGAGAGCTATATATTTGATTTGTTTGGGTTTTTTACCTTGCAGAGGAAAATGAACTCCTACAGCAAACTCTTCTAAGCCAAAACAGCCATGACACATCACCTCCATCAATGCTGACAACTTGAAATTTGATGTAGACATAATTTGCACATGATAAGAAGGATTCATTCTCACTTATTTCACTCTCCTGTAAATTCTCATGCCTGTCAATATTTGTGTTTGATATGCCCACCATCACATACTGATCACAGCAAAGATAACTACCTGTACTATTTTCTACCAAACAATTAAATAAACTAAAATCTCCACCATCACAACCCTTCTCAATGAGACATGACTTGGACACTGCAGTCTGCAGACAACAGACTACACTTCCCATTTCAAAATCTAATTTACTTTTAGCAGGACAAGGCAGGCTGATCATTTGTTGTGAAACAAAGGGAAATGCTCAAACAGATGAACTGTGTCCTGCTAGAAGCAGCCACATTGTTTCAGTTCTTCGGAGTCCAAATTTTTCAGGTTACATGGAGCAGCAAACTGCCGCCAGGACCGAATCTGCAATGTTTAAAATCCTACTCTTCACCTCAATTTTCCTACCATGCCTTTGTGCTGTTTAATACACCCTTGACCTCCAAGTAGTGTTAAAAGAACAGTCATCTCCATTATCTCAATCAGGAAGTCTTTATAGCTGATGAAAATAAACACAAGTAGCCCTACTGACACGGGCTATGCAGAAGGTGACCTGCAGGGAAAGGTGCAGTAACACTGGGGTGTCCTCACTGAGGAGGGGACGCAGGCTTCAATGTGCATCACCAAACCTGAGTTCCAACACATACCAAGCAGGCAGTTACCCTATCATGTTCTGCTTAAATGCCTTAGCGTGTATTTTGACCAACTTGCTCAACTGCAGCTTGTGTCATCTAAAATCAGACTCTTAACACACCTTGGATGTGGTGCAGATTTTCCCCAGCTGCCCTCTGATTTCTCTGCGCTATACAGAATAAATTGTCCACACAGCAGCATAAGGAAGCCCTATGTACAAGTCAGCAAAGAAAAATTAATAAAACAAAAGGGCTGCAGAAATATACATTTTGTTTTACTTTGCACGTGTGAGGCACTGAGTTCAGTAGCAACATTTTTACAAGGGCATGTAGCAATAGGACAAGGTGGCCTGAAAGAGAGGAAGTTTAGATTAGATATTAGGAAGAAATTCTTTACTTCAAGAGTGGGAAGACACTGTAACAGCTTGCCCAGAGAAATTGTGGGTGCCCCATCCCTAGAAGTGTTCAAGGCTAGGTTAGATGGGGCTTTAAGCAACCTGTTCCAGTAGAAGGTCTCCCTACCGTAACAGGGCTGTTGGAACTAGATGATCTTTAAGGTCCCTTCCAACCCCAACCATTCTGTTGTTTAAAAGATGGAATTAACAGTTATCACACTGAATATATCCAAGAATGGCAAGGAGAGAGGAACACCAGGTCTGGGGGATCTAAACTTCTCTAACACAGTAAGATAGCATCTCCTATAATCATGAGATCCAGGGAGCAGATCACCCACAAAAAATATCTTTCTATACCATTGCCTATGGAACTTAACTAAACAAAACAAAAAGTTCCAAGAAGACATTCTGGATTTGGCTGCTGGCAAGAACACAAATGAGAAATGCTTCAGTAGCCGGGAAATATGGGCTACTGCTAAAATGGCACATACTGTTTAAATAAACTAAAGCAGAATTTTCATATGAAAATTTATTTATCTAGACATTGTTTGGGGGCAGTCTGTGCATAACTGTGAAATGAGATGAATATTTTTTCCACCACAGGAGTATAGAAGGTTTGAATATAGCATGAGAAAAGGATTCTTTGAACAAACAGCAGAGGGGAAGGCATACCACTGTAGTGAAAACATGCTGTAGGTGAAGGCAAGGGCAGCCCATGGGAGAAACAGGCCATGCTGCTTGGATGTAGACCAGCAGAAACTTAAAAGTGGCTCCTTACAACACTTTCCTTCCCATTAAAGAACTGCACACAAGCAAGAAGATGCAATAACAGAGTTGATATAACACTGACCAGAAAGAAATTCTTGGTTTAAAATTCAAGTGATTTTTTTTTTTTTAACACTCATTTTCTTCTTCTTGAGCTGTATTAGTGTCCTGTTACTAATTAGAGGCCAATGAATGCATGTAGTTCTATGTTGAGAGGCAGCCTCCTCAGCTGGGACATTTCAAGAGCATACACTTGGGCGTACTCTGGTAGGGATCCCCATTAAAATCATTGAGGAAAAGCATGCACACATTTCTTAATTCAACATGTCATCCCTCTAAGGCCTGGGGACCTCACTTCAGCAAGTATTCTAAAAACATCTTTTCAAAGCTGGAATAAGCCAACACAACCAACTGACATGTCCGTAACAATGTTCTTCCCTATTACTGAGTGGCACTGGTTTCTACCATGTAGTAGTCTGTTTAACAGCCAAAACATGATAAATATAACTTAAATACTGTTTATGGTTGTATTATTTTTCCATCTGGCTTCGATCTTTTTTCTCTTGGTTTCACCATTAGGATTCTGTTTCACTTGGCTTTGGTTTTTTTTACTTAAAACCAAAGTCCCTTTATTTACCAGCACTTGTCACACAGTCCTTATTGCAATGAAAAAGTACAGACACTGTCAATATCCCCAAATGCAACAAATAATGAACTTCTTTCTCTGCTACAAGGTAAGCAAAAAGTTACACACTTCCAAATCCTCCTAGCAATACATCATATATTTCCTCTACAAAGTCCTCATTTGCAATGCTGTTGCAAAACCAGCAAACACAGTTCTTGAAGGACTTAGTAAGACTGTTTACCTAATTATTCCTCTTTACTCAGCACCTGGGAGGTCTCAAGTAGCAGGACTATTGGACATCATATTTTCGAAAGAGTCAGAAAATGAACGAATACAACAGATTTAAGGAAACAATTAATACAAAGGAACTTGGGGTTTGGGGCTTTTTGGCTTTTTTTTAAACTCTCACAGAGGGTAACTGACAGATGGGTGGTAAGAGTCCTCACATCTGTAAAAGGCTGATTTGAGGAGGAAGCTATTTTTCTCCAAGTCCACTGAAAACTAAGAAAAATGCTGCCACCTTGACTTGCATGACTTTACAGAAACAGGATCATGAAACACACCAACTGCAATGAAAGCAGTAGGAAACCTGCTGCTGTAGGTTTTTCAGAGACGCGTTTTGTTCAGCTTGGTCCGGATAAACTTTATGTTGCTGGAGGGGAGGGGATGACTAGCCAGCTGACCGGCACTGCTCCCTTTCAGGCACGCCTGTCTTCAGGCACAAACATGCCTATTCGGGATCTACAGCAATGCCTGAGGGGACAGATGTGACTTAGGGGAAGACCAGGAAGTTTGCAGATCCTGATCACACTGTTGTGATTACTGCATGACTGCCACCAGCACAGAGGAGTCCTGAAAAAACACCGGTGTCTGGGTTATGAGACCTCAAGATTAAAAAGGTTTGGGAAAGTTACATGTAGGAGCTCCACCTAGGAACAAACAGGGTGCCACCGTCACACTGCAGCTGTGCAGGGCTGCCCCAGCTGCTGCTTGTCACCAAAGCCCTTCCCTCCACCTGCTGCCACTGTGGTTTTCATGGTCCCTTTTGGACAAATGGTTGTCCTGGCTTGGTTTAAGAGAGGAGCTGTACAGCATTCTAGTCAAAAAAAATTCATCTATTTGAACTTCAAAGATATACTTGCAAGTTTCGAATGAAGAAATATTAAGTTATAACTTTTCTGTGACTCAAAAGCCAAGGTTATAGGCAAATACATGACATTTTGATCTGGACCCATCACCAACTTGTCCTGGGGCTTTGGAGAGAGTTCCAATCAAAACCAAAGAAATTAAAACAAAAATAAAATTAAATAGCACAAAAGAATACATAGGTGGTTTTTATTTCAAAGCCACTGAAATCACTGCAGAGGTACCAAAGTACCAGAAAGCATAAAAACATTTAAAAGAATTTAGAGTACATTTAGGAACATGTTCACTTAGAGGTTAGACGCAAAGGAGGAAAAGCATATGTTCAACACTTGATTTGACCTTCTGTTATGAATCCACTCCACTGATTTTATCCTGCTTATAGCCCCATGCATTCATTACAAAAATTACAGATACATGCTGCTTACAATTCCTATTTTTAATAACAACACAGATCTTCCTAAGCCATAGTCACAACCAGAAGTGAAATAGCATGCTGAGGGACGTCAGTATTGGCAGAACCAAACCATCTGGAAAGTGGTAGTAACATAACATCACTTCTGTTGTACTTGTACATCAGAAACATCATTGGAAAGTTTACCCCCCACCCAGAATCCAAGGAATTGTGGTTTGAAAATAAATTATTGCCAAACAAACAAAAGCAAAAGTCAAAGTTTGAATTCGGTGTACATCACTGAGGGTGAAGCACTAAAAAAGCAATTCTAGTGATAAACTTTAGCACTTTGTGTGCAATATTTATGCACTAAAGAATAGCAAGTAAAGCTATTTTAAATATATAAAATATATACCTACAGAAAGTCAGTGACCTACCAAATGATGCTGATCTCAGCACCAATAAAATGCATTTGATTAATAGGAATGATGACTGGAAAGATTACAACTTTCTTTATAGTCTTACTAGCGTATAAAGAATGTTGCACAGACAAAGCAGAAAATGCTTTTTTAGAACCTTGGAAAACAAATTATTTAATTACACTGTCTTTCTCAGAGGCCACACATGATCCTCATGATCATAACCTCAGTGTCTGCAGCACAAACTCCCCTTGCATAGGTACAAATTTCCATGTTTAGAAACCTAGAGAAAGCATGCTAGTGCAGAGAAAAACAGTATTTACTTTCTCTGTCTCACCCTCCCTTGATATCATACTGCAGACCAAGTTTCCAAACAGACTTGTACGTACATACATACACGGATGCACACAAAGAGCCAGTACTTACAGCTGAAGATGCCTGGAGGTGGATGCTCTGTTACAAGCAGGCAGTTCTCTTCGTCACTGTTATCCCCACAGTCATTCTGTTGGTTACAAATCAATGAACCAAGATACAAGCATTTACCACTGGCGCAGGTGAATTTGCACTCTGAAAGGCAAAAAAGAAACCAAAAAAAGAAAATGTGTGAGAAAATTGATGCCTACCCTTCTTCACTGCTAGAACGATTGATACTAAAGACAATATATTTTAAGTAGGTGCAGCACCAAAATAAACAATATTGTATTTATAGTACTGCATGTATAAATATACACGTGACACATTCCTGATCACCAGAATCAATCCACTGGTAAACCAGATTTGCCATTTGGGAAAATTCAACTGTTTTAAAAATAAGCAATATTTTTTGTTGTTCATGTTGATTACAGTTCATGTTGGACACAGACCACGTTCTCATACGTGTTTGTGTGGCACCCTACATATTTGGGGAAAGACAGTACTGTGAATAATAATAACTGACTCACATTAAAAAAAAAAATAAAAAAAAAAGGTCTTGCTTCAGCTGTAAAGCGACAGTAACCAGGACCAATCCTGTCTGGACACAATTATTCCCTAACTACCCTCCCAAAGCCAATTTGCCAGTCTCCCAAGTAATTACAATCAAGCGCTTGGTGCTTGCACATTGAACTCCCACATGCTACTGTTCTTTACAAAATTAGTAAACTTCTAAAACCCCTATAAAGTGAAAGCTATATGCAGGCATGCTGTAGTTTTCATATTTTTTTCATTAGACAAAAAAAAGAATGATTTCCCCTAAATACGATCCTGTCATGAGAAAAATTCCTATGAGACAAAGTACACTTCATAGTAAGTATTGAAGTTGCAATTGAGAAATGTTCACAAAAATATACATGCAATCATAAAAAGCTTTCTCACTAGGCTTGTTCCAAAGTTAAATACACTACACATACAGAACAGAGGACACATTATATCTAGACAAATTATAACTTAATGATTACACTACCAGCATGTTGACAAATTCTGGTGATTGTTATTCACCAGCAGAAGCAAAGCAGACAGAAACACTCACAAGTAGTTTATTGAAGTAGTGCTGTGCCCTGAACCCTGGGCTTCCCTAAGGCTGCAGTTTGGGTTGGCTGGTTCTGCTTCAGAAAGATGATTTTCTGGTTCTTCCCAGCAAAAAGACAGCATTTGTTAATCTTCAACAAGATCAGCAAGAGACTTTCCTTTAATCTTAACAGCACTTGCACTTACTCTGAACCGATATGACAGGACCTCCAATTCTAAAACATCCCTAAACCAATTACTGTGGTGTGATACTTGCTCACATGTATCTGTTGTGTAACGTAAGCAGGGTAATAACAAAGGAGAGAAAAAAAATCGAGAAAGGGAAAAAATTATTTTTCCTTAGCAAATTTCTTTTTTAGATAAAAGTGATTTGCAAACTTCACTCTGAACACTTTTCAAGAATATTAATGACATTTTTGTGTATCAGCAAGAACCTGCTGCAACAAAAAATGTATGCATCAACATGTGTAACATATAAAATGTTACTTAGGAATATAAATAAAAGGCATAAAATGCTACACAAGGAAAACAAGCATTTCCTGTGAGAAAAGAAAACCAACCTTATCTTTCTTTTTCACTTCGTAAAACTGCACTTATAAAATTTAGTATTTGCCTAAATAAAGTCCTAAACCTTAAGCTTTTTCAGTCCAACTCTGTAGTACCTGAACTATTAAAACTGTAGAATAAAATACTGTAGAAACAAAGTATTTTGCCCTGTTCTTTTGTTGCCCTGTCCTTCCCTGCTACAACAAAGAACTTAAGAGGCATTGAAGGGTTTAGATTTTATGTTTTGAGTATATACTATTAAAAAAAAATTCACAACCAAACGCAGTAAGCCTTTGAAACCCAAGGAACTAAGAGGGTCATTAACAGTTAGTTTTGGAAAGGAAACTTAAAAGACCAGCCTCAATATTAACAATACGATAATTACAATGTTTTAGGACTGCTTTCTGCAATTTCATGAAGAAAGTGGAACAAGAAAAGGAGTATAACACAGGATGAAATCAGAGTGGTAAAGAACATAATGCTTCTATTTGAAAGACAAATGTCAAACACCATATTGCTTGAAGTTAGAACATTTGGCATGCTACTCTGGCTACACTATTTAATGCTTTCCAGTGCCTTTGTGTTGAGTCCTAATGCAATGCTTTCCATGCTTCCCCCGATGGCTGATAGAAAATGCTCAAGCAAGATGTAAACTAAAAAGCAATTAAAGCTATGAATGCTAGGTTTCTGTTTGCCACCAGATTATACAGTTTTCAGACAAAAGACTAAAGCATTACAGTTTTAGTAGCATTATTAAAGTCTTAAAGTTCTGGGTTTTAACTAACATTACCGTAAGAGGACTGACCAGAGGAAAGAATTTGTGCTGCAAGATGTTTTGGTTTGTTTTGGGCTTTTTTTGTCATAGATAACAGATCACATTGAAACTTGGATTCAAAAAACAGACTCAATCAACTTTTCTTGTGACATATTATGGCTACTTCCTTCTTCGCTCAGATATGTGAAAATTGCCACTGCCAAGGTGCATAAAGAAAAAGAGTCATTGGGCCTCTTGTCCTCATTTGATATGCCCACGTTGACTGGAAAGTTGCTCATGGTACCACGGGAATTGTGTGTTGATTTTAAAATGGCACGTGTTGTCAAGAATCATATCGCCTTGTGATCTCCCACCAAATCTATTTGCCTAGGAAGCAGTCATCCTCTGTTGGCCTGGCTGGGATGGAGTTAACTTTCTTCGTAACAGCAGCCTCTACGGTGGCAGCTTGGATTTGTGACCAAAACAGCGTTGATAACACACAGTGTTTTGGCTATTGCTGAGCAGTGCTTGCACAGCACTGAGATTTCCCTTTTTTTTTCTCACACATGCATGTGCAAAAATAACTTCTATGGCTAAAAAAATGTAATATCTAATGGAGGACACAAAAGCGCAAACTTAGCCTGCGTAAGTTCTGTTGAAGTCTGAAGGAAATACTCCAAGGAAAAATGTATTGCAGAAATGCGACAAATTAATTAAACAGATTATTCAATTAATATACAGATACTTCTGAATACAGAATATACTTAGGATCTGATATTTGTAACTTGTAAACAAAAATTCAGTGCCTTAAATTAGTTTGCATAGTAAATGCATTTAAATATTGTGTGCTTTTACTAAAACCAGAAAAGAACCCTTCCTTGTAATGCAAGGTGGATTCAAAATTCAGCTTGACAGAGATAGTAGAAAACAAATATTAGAGTTTCATCAAACTGAAATAAACCTGTAGAAGTCTGTACCAAAATACAAGGAGTGACCTCAAAACACTCCAACAGGGAAATCCAGACCAGTCCAGACTAGACCAATATGCCTAATGACACATGAGAGAGCCCTTTTCAGTACAAAGTCTTGTACTTGGCCTGTCTAGACAAGAACAGAGGTAAAAGCTCCTGTTCTGAAAACAAGTCAGCATGATCCTTCTTTCATGAATAATGTTTCAAAGCTAGACAGTTTCCCTTTTCATTTTCAAGTGGCAATTACTGAAACATCAGTCAGTTGGTCAGCAAGACTGACTAGAGCTAAACCTGAAGCACAACGACAGCTACTGGAGGTTGAAAAAAGCAACCCTTATTATAATTATGTCTTACTATATTCATAATTATGTCTGGAGCATAATTTAAAAATTTATCTTTATGATATAGTGATTCTTCAACTTAAAGTTTTAATAAACATACTTCCAGGTAGAACTAGACTACCCTGAAAAAAAAAGGAATGCTAAGAATACTATTATGAACATTTCCTATTTTTTAGAAACTTCATGCAAATAGTACAAATAAGTATATTGCACACATGTTCAAGGTAGATGCTTGTATGTATAATTAAATACAATTACCAATTAACATGACTTCATTTCAAATAGTTTCAAATAGTTAATTGAAGGTTATATTTCTGTTGAACAGCTCAATATAGGTCTGCATCATGAATACAAAAAACTCGCCTGATCAGACTTTTTATTGTGAAATGCAAGATCTGATGCGTTGGGTAGGTTTATTTTACACTTTCTGAGCCTAACCAACAAGATAATTTTATACTTGCATTCAACTTAATTCTTTTAGACTTCATTTACACTTGACTTCATCCATATGAACAGCATTCCCATTGTTTTGTCATTCCACTTACCATAGGGCATTTTTAATTATAGCTAAGTGCTGTTTGTTTTTCTAATGTAAGTCCAACCACAGGCCAAGGAAATAAAGCAACAAAGTGTCATATTGAAAAAATATGGTGGTTTAGGCCACTGTTATGATGCATGTCACAGCTACTTATTTAATGGGTCTGAGATGATTATCTGACCCAGGGGCAGAATTCTGTTCCATCCATTCAAATAAAAAATAAAAAACTATATATGCAGCCAGTGATTTCAAACTGTTGTGACTAAACTGCAGTAACGTGGTTCAAATGCACAAAACGAAATCCTAAGTGATGTCTGGGACTTAACTGAAGCGTAAAGGCACTCTCCCAAAATCTAATGGACTGGCAGCAGCCCGGGCAGCACGGCCAGCAGAGGGTGATCAAATACCCTACTGAAGTCATGTAAGTGGAAGGTGAAAATCTCTTTGCCTCTGGGTCGATCTAGATCTCCAGAATAAAGGTCTAATTTCTAATTTCTTACATAACGACTCCATTTTAAGTATGTCATCATGCTTCCTCATACTCCTGTTCATACTGAAGCATGTAAGAGCCTAAAAGAAAATATGTTTAAAGGGCATCATCACCTGATAAAAGGATAATAAGAGACAGAAGCACTAAATTGGGGAGGGCGGGACGAAGCACACTTTGCTAGAGATTAAAGAAATATAAACCACAAATACCAGAGTCAGTACAATAAAACCCTGTTCCTCCTCTCATAAACATCTGTCTGTGTATTATTTTTAATATTGTAGATTGTCGCTTTATAATGGGAAGTAAATCATAAATAGGAGACATGCACACAAGGAACATGTTTATTTGGGAAAAAGCTTGGTTAATAAGGAAGATGGCAGGCTGCCACACGATCTAATAAACCTTCATTGGTGCACGGAAGGGAGGGATAAATAGGTCTTTACAAAACAAAAAAGCACTTCACAAAAAGAATGCCAAGCAGAATAGCAGCAAAAATGAAAGCGGATCAGCTTATGTAGAGTAAGAAGCAGAGCTGTAAGCCACAGCCAGAGGCCTGCCCTCAGTGCCCACATCCTCACGCAGGACCGGGGCTGTTCTCGGAGCCACGCAGCGTGGAGACAGAGACCTTCTCTGACCAGGGGAGATTACAGCCTTAAAACCGAGATGATTGAAAGAAGATTGTTACTGGTTCACAACCAGTCTCATTTGCTGAGCTACTACACTCTTGCAGTCCCCCATGCCCGCTTCCTTATCCAGCAATTATCTTTTCATCTTCTTCTTAAGGCAAAGCCCGGAGCTATGCCCTTTAATGAGTTACTATTTATGTCAGTAGCTAAAGGAAGCAAACACAGTATTCTTGCACACAGGTAGTGAAATCAGTTGTTCGGTTCACTTTTAGGGCATTAAGACATTTCACCAAGCTTACCTTAATTAATCAAGGTAACAAAATTATGCCAGGAGTCATGGGGGCAACCAAAAGACCTCCTGTTTTTTGAGATTTGTCAGTGAGGTTGATTTTTGCCTGTGATCTTTCTTCACCATATATACCTGCCTCTGGTGTGAAAAGAAAGGTCTTGTCTTGGAAGCCATTTAGGCATTATGAAAAGAGTTTTCATCAACACTGGAATCTAAATTCAGGAGACTTGCTGTCACTTACCCTCCATCCTGCCCACGCAGTGAGTCTCCACAGCTTCCCTGAGCATGTCTCCCCAGGAACGAGAAGACAACACTTCCTATCACAGCACTCATCACAAACAGACAAGCCTCTCCAAGGTCATCTCAGAGACTGTCAGGCTCGCCCAAATTGCCAGTTCTGCCAGCATAGGAAAAGGCCAATAAAGGAAAGCCTCCCCTATTGCCACCTTCATAAATGATCTGTTCTATTTACCTTTCCATAAAACACCAAGGCAGTATGAGTACAGGTTTGCATTTTCTGCCCATCTGCCCACTTGCTTTTCCTGATCTGGCAACATTCTGCCCGCTTATGCCCACAGAGCACTGAAACACCAGAACTTCTCCACAAAACTGTGCCCCCTATTCCGCATTTGATGGGAGTGTAAAGATCCTTTACACCCTCACCAAAGCACCCCAACACCCTCTCCAGCCACAAAGCTGCTGCCAAAACGTCCTTCCAGCACAGCATGCCTGGCGCTCCCCAGCCTGGGCACTTGTGTCAGTGCCGACAACTCAACCAAGTCAAGGTCTTGACACTGACCTGTGAGGCATTTGGGTCAGGGCCCACAGAGAGAAGGACACAGAGCACCACAGCAGACACTCACTCCATCTTATGAGAAGAAATGATCTACGAGGGGTGGGTTTCCAGGAGCCATGAGAAGGCCTTGTGCTTCTCCCTGTTCAACGCAGTGGCAAAGCGGGGTCCGCTATGGCATGTCAGGCCCACCCACGGGCACAAGTCCTGGCCCATCACCTCACCCCAGGGAGGTGCCCGATGCCCGGGGCTGCAGCTGCCCCAGTGCTCCCACTGCCCTGCTCCTGGATGAGACAGTGGGACGGGCACTGGCTGCCAGAGCCTGCCCTGACAAACCCCTCAGGAGCCCCACCGCCCTCTGACATTTCTATACGTACTAACAGAGTTTTCTAAATCAACTATGGGGAAGGAGGGAAGGAGCACTGGTGACTCAGCTAATGACACTCTCATTTTCAGTTGAGAAATTACGTGAGGAGACGATTAAAAATACATTAAATATGTACCTTATAATTTTTGTCAAGCACAATGTCATTATCATGGGCAAGTGCAGATAAGAAGGGTATATGCAAATGAGATTTTCTTAACATCTCGTTCTCCTTAATCATAATTCAAAGAATTCTTGAATTATGGTAAATATTTTAAAATTATCTTAGTTGGTTTTCATCTTAAGAAATCTTTAATAATCACAAGCAGTGCCACTTACCACATTAGTAGAGTACTGCAGAGGTAGAGGAATCTAAAATAAAAAATTATGGTACTGTAGCAGCTTCTTGTTTTTTCTTTGAAATATTGTTTGCATTACAAATAGCTCGAGACTAGACCATTTTATCAGGCAACTTCACAACCTCTGAATCCAGAGAAATATAGACTAAACCAAGTCCCTTCACAGATGCATTGCTAAGTTTTGACTGCAGTCCTAAAATGGGCTCAGATGAGTACACAACAGTTACTGCAACACCCAAGGATTATCTGGGAGTTGGGGGGAAGGGGAAGACTGATGGGAAAAAGTTCTGTCTTTATATTCTCTGTTATTAAATTAGGTTAGATTACTTAAGACTGTGACTCCTGTAGGGCAGGAACTGTTTTAATTTAGCTCTCCTAGGAGGTACTGAAATACAGAATAAATATCATTCTCACCTGCAACTGTGTAATGATATTGAACCAAGGAAGAGTCTGAGAATATATCCAAGAACGGGACTTTTCATACAAGTAATGTATAATGCAGGCAAGAGTATACTGGGTCTCAGGTGGCTATTCGGAAGATGTCAACCTAATACTGATTAAAGTACTTTTTTATACCTCTTCCTGAGCATAATGTGCAGAAAATATAGCAGAAATTAATAGTTACTATGTGTCAAGATGCAGGACAGTTATGGAGCTTCTACTGTAACATGAATTCCAGATTTCAATGGACAAGAGCTCTCCTTTCATTTCTCAATGGCATTTGAATTGTGCAGTGAACACTAATGTGAGTAATAACAAGTTTATTATCATCTGGATCATGTTCTCCAATCCACATCTGCAGAGATTTGCATGTTCCTGCAGTAAATACTTCATCACTCTTAGGTATTCTACTTTGAAAGTGATTTCACCTAAAGTTTAAGTAGCTAAAACGTGTCTAACTCAGGTCACTGTGCCTCGGTGTTCATCTAACAAAAAATACAAGCAAAATAATACCCAGATTACAGGGAAACAGATTAATCTCAATCATTTGCATCATACAGCATAGACAATGTTTTTTACTAGTACTGTCTGTATCGTTACCTAACTCTTCCCTCATTCATCTCTATCTAAAAAATTAGTCACACATTTTATTCACCTTAGTATCTTTCCCAGAAGGCTGGGATTTTATGGCTAAGCCTTTAAAAAAAAAAAATAAATAATATTTTTCCTATTAGAAAATTTTTTCCTTTCTACCAATTGCCATGAACGCGTCCATTCAGGTATGTCTTGCATTGCAAGTGTATACAGACCCTCATCTATATGCACTTCCGTATAGAGGAGCTGGTAGTCATTTGGTTTGCCTAACTATAAATTTCCACTATAAATGCCTTGGAGAATCCCTCCCATGTTCACTGCATGCCACAGGTCTGTGAAGCTGGGGCTGGTAGAACATTCCCCAGGCTACAGAAGTGCCTCTTCTTTGTCCCAGGAAATTTTCTTCTGCTTTTATGGACATAAAAACTGTTTTAAAAAAACAGCAGTTATCGTCCCATTGTCTGTATCAGGGGAGTCTCTGCCAACACTCCAAAATAACTAAAAGGTGCAGACACTTTGAGGCTCCAGCAATACCCCCGGCAGAAAAACAGCCCAAATCGTACTGGGACAGCAGGGGAAGAGGCAGATTAACTGTGGGGGGGAAAGGAGGTGAGCTCTGCTCCCTCTCACTTTCACACAAGAATTCCACTTCACTTCCAGGTGCTACAAGTACAGCCATTACTACAACCACCAGGTGCTGCTCTTTTGTCCACGAGTGCTCCCAATGTCAAGTGCTCAACACAGACAGACAAGAAGAAGGAATGTGAACACACAGCAGAGTAAAAGCAGTATTTTATGGGTTAAGAGTGCTTCATTTAGCAACCTAAGCAGCAAAGTTTCAATAAATATTATTTCAGACTACAATTATGCAATTTTGTTTAAGCATCAGCAACATATTTTACCATGTAGCAGCTATTTAACCAAGATTATTTAACAATTTCCATGGCTAAAGTGCTTACAAAGTAGACTGTGCAGAAAACACTGATACAGGCATCCCAAGGAAATCTCTACCATCTCGATCTTCCTGTTATTGAAATAGTATCATCTAAAAAGTGACAGTGCATTTAGGACGGTGCACTTCTGGTTGTGAATGTGAACATACTATTAACGTGATCCTGGGTGATGCTGAGTCTATCCATGCACCATGCATAATCTTGGGAAACTTTACGGTACAAAAAACCAAAGCAAATAGCTTTCCTTCCCCAAATTGCATTCAACTTTGCAGATACACTGAGTGTTTAAGTGAAAAAGTACCTAATAAAAGTACCAGCCTGACACAATGCAAAACATCAACATGAACAGAGCCTCTAGTTCACAAGCTCAGGCCATGACTACATTGCATGTGAGAACGAACAAAAACAAAACCAAGCTGGAGCAGTGTCCCCATAACCAAGCACTTTTGGCCAGCACTGTCACCCAGCAGGTGGAGGGAGGACACAGCCTTCCTGCAACATCAGCTGTGGTTCACATCCACGTGCAGGCGCTTCTCAGGAAAGAGACAGAGCAACTAAGGAGGTTTTCGGCAGGTCTGTTTGACCCAAGCTAAATGTTGGGATGATGAGGAGGGAAAACACTAGAGTGGGGCACCAAGGGAGAACTGATGGTGCCTGGGTGTCCAAGTGTGATGGTAAGGGTTTGTCTTCACAGGTGACATCTGCATACATGGTTTGGGTGAATCCACACAGCCTGGCACTCTCCTGGCTCAGCTGGGTTTGGGAAGTTAACCATGCTCGCCTCTTCCGAAACAGAGTTTGGCAAAAGGAGCTCAGTCTAGTTTACACTGGCACCAACACACTTGAGCAGTGTTCACCTGCCAGGCACACATGCAGGTATGACATGCACTTAGGGCACCACTGATGGTTAAAGCTGACTTTACTGACAAAATATGCAGCATGTTTGTGATACAAATAGCACTTGATCTACAAGCCACGCCCCAAAACCCTGACACATTATCTCATGCCTACGGCTGTTCTGGACATTATTTCTGTCCGTGGGTTATCTTAATATGCTGGACTTGAAACTATTGTGGCTGACAAGCAGATCAGTCATGTCAGCCTTGAGACAGAACATCTGTCAGAGAGGCAGGGGTAGGTGGCCAATAGCGACAACCATTTCAGCCATCTAATTTAAATCTGCCACTGTATATCTGTCAGAAGCCCTACAGAATTTTTTGGGTGGGGATGAGAGATGGGGCTAGGACAAATCTCTGGTTACAGCTCCAGTTATCAGTGTATCGATGACAAGTAAAAGCATGTTAAAAATCATATAAATGATGTGCTGAACACAGAGAACCACCCAAAACCATACCAGAGCCATGAAAGAGAACAACAGCCAGAGGATCGGAAACTCAAGAGCAACTAATTGTGTTTTAAGTGTGGGCAAGGTAGTTTGTAATATTGTACCAGCACATTATCACCAGTCTGTTCAAAGATGGTGCTAATCTATTGTGTTTTTATAAGTCAACATAACTGAATCAAGGTCAGTTTCATAGCGCTGGTCCCTTCTCAGAATACTCTCAACAGGGAGCTCATACTAAAGCAAAAAAGTCAGCTAATACAGCACACTGCTAGTTTTCAAGCAAAACCAAAGGAACAAAGTATGTGCTAGTGCTTCCTAACATCCCTCTAATTTAACATTCCTATGCTTAAAAAATTATGTTGAGACACTAGGAAACACCATCTAAAGGCATTAATTTTTCTTGTCATTAGGATGTATGTCTTTAAAAGATAAAATGTGTTATTACTGAATGTTATGCTAACATAGGGAAAACACTTCTCCAGAGAAGAGACCATTCCAAAATCCAGGATACAGATGAAGAACATTTTATGATTTGCAGACACTGTGTTCAGGTAGATGAATATAAGAAGAATGATCACTCATTCTCAAGAAAGAAAAAGAAAGTTCAGCAGCTACCAAGACAAGTTAAAGAACAATATAGCATGCAAATATTTGGAGATCAAACTTAAAGGTGAGAGAAACTCTACAGTAGTCTAATACAGGGCTCTTTGATTTTTAATTAGTCCAATTCATCTCTCCGCTACTTACTGATACATAACAAAGGCTACGATTAAATGAACACTGTGAACATGTTAGTACATTTTAATGTTTGTGCATCAAATCAGTTTTTTCTAAGGTCTGAGCTGAAATGTGGCTTCCAGTCTGCAAATATCTCCTGTTCTATGCAATATTAAACTAAAAGCATTCACCTAAAGTACTTCAGCAACAGTTTACATAAACCTTTTGTAGCTTGTATTACAGTGGATTAGGAACAAACTAGCTAGAGAAGTTATAATTAACAACAGTGGGGAAATAATATTGAAATATGTCTTTTTACACTTCATGCAGTAACTCTTTGAGTTGACAGCAAATTATTTAAATGTGTCCTGCTGCCTAAGAGACAGAAGCAGAACAACAGACCCTGATAAAAGGTCATTCAAAAGGGTAGGAAGCCCCTTTCATAACAGATCAGGATTACACAAAACATAAGAAAAATCTCCTTAAATGACCTATGTGTAAAGGGGCTTTCAGAAGTTTACCTGTGTTAAACAGTAAACACACACTCTCACACTTATTGGTACATGCTATGCAGTCATCAAAGCCTTCAAAATGGGATTAACCATTTAGAAGAGATGAGCATGTTTATAATAGATATGCATGTATAACAGTAAAAATTGACAGTCTTCAGAACATATTGCTGTTGTTAAATTGATAGCTGAAATGGTAGCACTTTTGAGAGAAGAATATGGTTTTGTTTTATACATGTTTTCTAGAGTTCCAGATATGACCTCGGACACTCAAGTTTTATTTTGTCAAAGCTTAAAATGAATGAAATGAAAAAAATCTTATTCTACAAGCACACATTAAGCACACCATTAATAAAAGAAAAATTACATTCTCTTGTGACTAAAATATCAACAGTCATGTGATACGACACAGCAGAGTATCTAACTACTCTACTTGAAAGGCAAAGTCGTGGCAGAACTGCTGTTGTCAGCTGAGATGGATGTAGTTTGTTTCGAGGAACCCTGTTCCTCAACGTTATTTCTCAGGACATTATTTTTGATTTCCATGGTGATTTCTAGGGAATGCAGCTGTAGGATGATGTTCTTTGCAAAACTTAAATAACTAAGTTAGGGCAAACATTTTAAATGCCAGATATTAGAGAGACACTCACAAATGAATAGCTGAAGAAAAGAATTAATTCTATTTCTGATTTCCAAACAGAACATTGGAGTCCTTCAGAGAATCACCAGCCGACAGCTTTTTAGAAGCGTAATTACATCAGGCAAAAATTGGGTAAAATATGATTCTATTCGATGACACCAACATTGGGAGGAATTCACATACCTAGACTGTCAACAAAACTAGCATTAAAATTATAAGCATCAAAGAAATGGGCAATGGATACAGCAGGCTAGGCATCTTTCTAATAATACACTGAAGTTTAGTGGATCTGTCTCATTTTTTACATTTGGGCTAATCACATGCATTTTAATGACAAGTCTGCTTCACTGAATTCAACTCCTAAGCATGTATTTTAAATATCTTGCTTACTCTTTTCTTTGACGCTAAAGGTGACCTACATATATTAAGATTGTGGAGAGATACTATGAGTATGTAGAGAGAGATATAGGAAGACAGAAAGGTAAGATTAAAAAAAGAGAGGAATGTTTTTCTCCCCTTCTTATTTTTTAAAAACATTAAGTATTTCATTCTCTCATACTACAAGTACCTAGAGATGAAAGAGGACTACTCCTTAAATCACTTTAAAACTCTCTCGATAGTATCTTCAACTTTAATGGGGCTTCATGTATTTATTTCACTTAAAGCTTATTTATATCATATGCCTAGCAATCAGCAGCCTACATCTTGTCTTTTGCATAAAGATTTCTGCAAGTGCCTTCTAAATATTTTTTCTCTCTTAAGCCACATATCAACAGGAAAAGAAGGAAAGCATAACCTGATTAACAAAAGAATCATGACTGTTCTTTTCATACAAAAATTTTTTTTTATAAAATATAGGTAAGTACCTTGCAAACCCAAAGCATAGGCATTGTAGGCCAAGGTTTGAAGCAAAGTATGACCTAAGACGTATTGATCCAGGGATTCCTTCACAAAGTACTCAGCCTGTGAATTATTTCATACTTCTTAAACACAAGGACAATGTAGAGTTCAAAATCTCAATGCAGAACCATCAAAAAAATCATTGGCTTGTTTCATATGGAAATTTCCACAGGTCAATAGAAAACACATTTTTTATTTTAAAAAGAGTATCATCTGATTTTGAATCCATGTATCAACAATATATTATATAACGTATGATGTGCATTAGGCAATGCAGGGCACAAAAACACATTCCAAACACACACGGAATACTCCTGACAGACTGTACTACAATTTTCCAGCTTCCGTTTTAATACTTGATGTCTGCATACAAAACCAGCAAGCCAAACAAGAAGACTAGCCTCAATTATTTTCATATAATGTTCAGGAGAAAAGAGATTTGCTGGATATACTGGTTGCTGCATAAGAGAGTTGCCTGCAGAACTGCACTATTACATTTGCAAAGTATTCAAGACTCAAGTCTTGTAAAGAACCCAACATGGAGCAGCATGAAAGGAATGCATAAAGTTGTGTACCAAAAGATCCAGGGGAAAAAACTATTATGCTGTCTTAAGTAATAGTTCTAGAAATTTTTCCTTCAGAAAAGTCACAGGAGATTTTCTAAGATCTTGAAACAAAAAGGTTGCAATTCTTTTCTTAGCTGCAGTTTCCCAGACTCTATATAATGCTGGGCAAGATATTTGGTTCTTCTCAGAATATCTAGTGTAATAATAATCATAATGATAATAAAAATATTTTAGAAGAAGAAGGAGGAGGAAGGAGGAGGAGGAAGAGGAGAAAGAAGAGGAGAATAAGACAAAGAGGAAGAAGAAGTAGTAGTTAGGTTTTTTTAAATCTCATCAACTATTAATTCATGTCTGTTATCTGCATAGATTTTCTCAATGGAAACTGTTTCAATTATGCCACCCTGAGAGCTATCAGATGAGATATAATGCTCTCGCTCACTTCCATTTAGTCCAAACATTTTCTCTAAAGAAAAAGTAAAACAAAACATTTTTATGTCTCATCTTGCATGACAACTCACCTTTTTTTTGTTCAGTCGTGGTTCTAAGCATCTCTTTTCAACAATCTACAGAGAACAATTAAGTCAGTATATAACTAGCACTGCTGCAGTGGTCAGTGGGGCTTTTCCTTGTTTATCTTTCATTTCCTGAGGCAGATACAGCACCTGAAGAAGAAACCCTGAGCAATATTCTCTTAGAAGAGTAATCCATATTCTTCCTTGCCAGGACCTAATCTCTGTATTGAGTGAAGTCGGTAATAAAGCAGATATTCAGTACAAGACTGCAAAGATCAATGAGGAAGAATGATTATAAATTTCTTGCACCAATATACAATGATGTCTTTGTCCCCAGTGATATCTTCCCTAAATATTTTAAATTAAAGTAGTCAGAAAAATGAAAATGCTTTATCTTTGCATGAAGGAAAAGAATACTAGCAGGGTATGTGAGGCATCATAAGTATGGAAAGCTGCCATGAGCTCTGTCTAAAACACTATGCGTCACAGTCTATGTCAATTGTCCATGACCCTGTCACCTCTCCACCCTGGAGACCATGAAATTGGACCTGTCTCAGACAGCCATCATTTCATGATGGCTCTGGGATAGTTCAGAACAAAAAAAATAATTGCACTGTTAAATTACTAATTTATCAGAAAGGTGTGAAGGTTTGAAAGAACTGCTCAGAGACTTCTGCTGAACCTGAGAAAGGTTTTGAAGAATAAAAATAAAAGCACAATTAGGCAACTGAATCCAGCTTCAGACTGCCTTTGGTTTATTATTCTATTCCCCAGCATGTTAGGGAAGGATAATTTTAAGAGGACCTACATGTGAACAGAGACCAGTAACTCTTGGCTTAAATTGCTATTAAAACCTTAACAGCCATTTTACTTTATTGCCAGTTCAGCCACTAGTACCAATGGGTCAAGGGCTCAAATTCACTTCCCTTTGACACTGTGTCTTCAGTCGCTAACACAGTCATGATAATACGTCTCTCAACAGCCCAGTTTTAATAAGAATGCAAGAGGACCATAACAGGAATTTCAACAGGACATAGGACTACACCTCAAAACACGGACCACGCATTTCTGCAACTGTGTGCCAGTCCTATGCCAACTGGTGCTCCTCAATTCCAAGTGAGCAAGCAGCGTCCAATGCTGATGGAAATGAGCCTGCAGTAATAGTCATAAATTGTGCAGATGTATTTGCAGCACATGAGAGATCCAGGTGCTTCTCCCAGTTCTCCTATTACAGAACAGAATAATTAAGCATATTTGGATTTACTGAGCTGGCAGATTTAGTACTGAAGGAGAACACCTTGTGCAGTAAGCAAAGTCCTGATGCATGCTACATTACCTGCAGGGCAAAAGGAGACAGCCTTATTTGAGTGTCAGCTTCCCCTCCATCTTGCATCCAGCAATATCCCTTCTTTCTCTCACCACGCAGAAAACACCCTCATGAGACACAAGTTTTCTGACTAAACTAATATCGATAAGGTCATAATTTTGCTGGCAATGCCAGTCAGCTTCTGAAAATGTATGAGTTTTTCCTTCCTTTTTACCACACCCAGGCAACAGACATTGGTCTTCCAGAATTAAAACTAGTTCAACCTTAAAAATATTCACAGCCATTTTTTAAGGAGTCACACACACACACAAATTATTACCAAACATAATGAAAAGAGGAAAATCAGAAGATTTTGTGCCTGAGCTGTTGAATTGCCATAGCTGGTTTTTGCCGTGATAGAAATAAGGCATATTATATACAAATGTTACTTAGAAACTGTGTCCACTGCACTCATTGTGAAAAGCGAACATTTTAATAATTGATAAAAAGTCTATCATAGATATTAGTACATTATTTGACAATGTCATAAAATATCAGATGTAAAATTACACTGAAATGTAAACTTTAAGTTTCTTAAAAGTCCTCAGTCTACCTGCACTTAGTACTTTAGACACATCTTCCTTATAATTGATGTTTCTAGATCTTTCATAGGTATCCTTCCTTCCTCATGAAATGTGAAATTTATCATATGTTTGCCTTAAAACCCTTGTTTCAGAAAAGCTTCCAGACTACTACTTCAGTGCTAAAAGAAAGTAAAGTTACTAGAGAAACAAACAAAAAAAAGCTATTTTATCAATAAAATTTCCTTTCTTATAAAAAGTAGGTTTTGGAGCAGCATTGGGAGAATTTTAAAGGTAAAATGTGCTTAAGTAGTTGCAAAAACCCACCAAGAACAAAACCCTCTTAACATGATGGCTTTTGCAAGTTCTCCATGTATTCTCTATTAAAAAAAAAGAAAAAAAAGTAACTGAAGAGTAACACATGATGTTAAAGCCCAGATTCCAGGATTTCAAGATCTGGTTAGGAGCCATTTCTGCTCCTAACTGGTAATGATGAATTTTTATCACTTTACACGCATTTGAATCACAAATACTTGTATACCTTGCTGCCCCACAAGGGAAAGTGTTAAATGGCATAAGCAGAGCCCCTTTAGACAGTGTGATGACAGAAAGAATCCTGATTTTGTAATAAGGCTCCTTACACATAAATTGTCCAGGAGGACAATTTATGTCCTCCTGGAAGAGAAACAGTGGTCTTAAGAAAAAATAAAATCTTACTCTTCTTCAAAATGTCTTGTAACTCAACACACATACACACACCAGTCCATGCACTGCTAGAAGGGATCTTCCAATCACTTACTCCTTAGCATAGCTCATCCACAGAAACCACTACCATCGGCTTGGTCAGGTCCTGGCAGGACAGTCGGAACTGGCAGAAGCCAATCTCTCTGGCTGTTAGCTGGAGCAAGAGGGTTTTCACTGTTTCTGATAGAGCCTCCTGTGTGACCGTTGCTCCCCTCTGCATGAGGAAGAGGCAGAAACCCATACAGCCAGGTTCTCAAGCTACCAGCTGGACCACAACCCCTGAGAGGAGATGGTGAGCCTTATCCAAAGGCTCTTCCCTCTTGGATCAGTCATCAGAGAGAGGTGAGAAATGTGACATATACACAGGACAGCTGTCAGGGGATCAGTACTTCTGTTCGGTGTCTTGAATCCATTGTGCGCACTGCCACTGGTCCCCAAAAGCTTCCTGTGGCAAAGTTACAAGTGGAGCACAGGCAGAGCTCTGAGAGGAGTCAGGGATCAGGAAGAAGGAGGAACATTCAAACTGACAGAAAACTGCAAATGCTACAAAGAAGAAAGTGACTTACCTGCTCTAGGAAAATTCCCCTCACTGGGATGCAAAGCTGTATGGTGTGTCCCTGAAGCCAAGGTGATTTGACTGAGAAGCATGAAACTAAGCTTTAAATAGACTGTTTGAATCACATATGACAGGCCACAAAATAAATAGTTTGGCTACCAATAAGGTCTGTAGTGAAGTCTCAGGGATGGGAACAACACAAAAACTGAAAAGCAAATCACAGGCTCAACTGCTTCATCGGGTTTTTAGCACAACTTGATTTGAGCTTAGGTAGAAGAGTCAGCCCTTCTGGCTATACCCAGAGTGAGAAAATGTGAAGGGAGAACTTGGCACAACGTGAAATGGCTGAAAGTAACTTTAACTCAGGCACTTCAAAGAAAATAAGTGTATGTGTCCTGAAAGGCAAAGGCTGAAAATACTAAGCTGTGGTTTATTGTAGACATGGCAGTTTAATCAAGGTAAGCTTCGTAAAGAGACAAGTTATCTTTTAATTGATCAACAGATACAAGTGGAAAAAAACCAGGCAATGTTTGGAGCATGCAGGATCTTTCTCAAAGACCCAAACAAGGAGCTGCTAGGCACGCATCTTGTCTATTTTCTTCAACTAAATTAGATGGTCTAACAAAAGAAACTACCACCCCCTATAACCTACAGCTTGTAGAAAGTATTAAAACAGGGATGTATAGCTCCACATGATATATTTCACAGCAAATGGAACAGCTCTTCTCAGTAACAAGAGTACCCATGAGATCATCGGAATTGCAATGTCTTCCAATGTCAGTACAAGTCATTATGGGGAAACTGAAGCTCCAAAGATCTAATAAGTCCAGCAGAATAAATCTAAGGACAAACATTACATTTGACACACTATGCAGCCACACACCTGCTAGTATCAATATCTAAACTCTAAATCATATGCAATTTACTCTTCATGACACCTACAACAGTAGGTGAGGAGAAGATGCAGAGCCATTAAGAAAGTAATCATTCCATATTTTAATCACATTATCAAAGGAAGTAAAAAACAGTCACTTTTTTTCCCCCGAGAAATGACACTGAGAAAAAGCAACTACTGAGTAATAACTATGTTATTACTACTGAGAATTAAAAACCAAAGTTATGTCATATCTTCAGCATGATAATCTCATAGCTTTTCCAATCACCTTTATCTTGACCTTTGTTCCTTCAATTTTTACTCTTTTAATTTCTTATTCTAATATAAAACTATTTGCTATTTTAAGGATGCAGTTTCAGTTCCTCTTAATTCTTCCTGATATACAAACTCAGACAGTTAAACTTAACTCATTATTACCTGTTCAGAATACAGAAATCTAATAACAGATGCTATAACCCCAATAACTTCTTGTGGAGTCTGCTTCTGTTGTAAAAGTTGACAGAAATAAAAAAAAACAAACAAACCCTAACAGTCTCACTTTCAGTAAAGCTGCAGAACAAACAGAGGGGAAGGGGAGAAGGATGGGGGGAAGGGGAAGGGAAAGAGAAGGGGAAGAGGAAAGAGGAGGGAAAGAGGAAAGAGAATGGGGAAGGGAAAGGGGCAGGAGAAGGGAAGGGTTATTGTTTCACTTCACACTAAAAAATTCAGTCATTCTTAATCAACAATGATAGCAGTGTCAGGTAAGACTACTAACTACTATGTTAGAACATCTGCACCGTGGTTGGAAAATACATTTCCATAGTGGACCAGAGCAGTAATGTATCTTCCCCTTGTACTAAAGGCATATCTGGTCCCCCTTCAACATTATGAGACATGGAATACTCCTTTCTAAATGAACTGGACATATTATTCAATTTTGTCTCTTTTGGTAGATCCATTTAGCGCAACCAAGCGTTCTTAACAACTGTTCAAGTGCTACTAAAATGGGATCTCTTGTACCATTTACACAAAGACTAATTTGTTCTTTGTTTCTAATTTTCAAAGATCAACCTTGAAAGATTCAAGCACAATAAAGGCATGCCTGCTGCAGCAAAGTCTGCACGTATTCTACACATTATCCTCACAGTTTAAGCTGCACTTTCTAAACCTCATAATAGTAATAAGATATTGACGATATTGCATAATAATAATCAATAAAATAATTCACTTTGGAAAGCCTTTGTAAAATGATTTCTGCTTTTATATCTCAAGGATTACTGCTCCACTTAATTTAATGATTCATTATTACCACAAAGGTAAAAAGAACATGTGAGGTTAACAGCTATAGCTATTAGCTGTAATGTAACCGGCGTTATACTGCATAATTGATCTATTTTCTTCAAGAGTAATATTCAGGAAAAGCGAATTACTACTGGTGCCTCTATAAAAAAAGTACAGAAAGCCTGGGGGCAAGCGCGTGGGATAACAGTGAAGACAAGAGAAAGGAAAATGGGAGCGCACCAAGAGTTTATTTATAGATATCTGGGAACTCATTGCTTGGCATCATGTAATGTCTACACAGTCTCACATTGATCTAACTTTTTGACTGTGGCTCTATATTTAAGAACATAAAAACTAAGAATGAGCACACTAGACTTGTGATACTCTTCTCGAAAATGAAAGTAGCTCTTTCCCAGTTGAAACTGTTTCAAGACTGTCAGTTTAAGGATAAGATTTCCAGAGTTTGTTCCCTGTACAAGTATTTAAAGGTTTTCCTAATCCACTGTTGGCAGAACTTCAGTGTGGTTGAAATGACAGCAATCACCGTTAAAAGAATCACATTAACCACTGTACGCTCATCTAATTTTATCTTCAGTTTTACCTTCTGCAGCCATCACAAGTCTCTCCAGGAACACGCTTTCCAGGTGGCAGGCTCAACCACGTATTTCTTTGAGGGTGAAAGTTTTAGATACTGTCCCTAGGTCTCACTTCTCTTTCTTTCTTGTGTTAACACATCCTGCATTCCATTGCCTCTTTGCTAGGTCACAGGTACTGAACAGCTGGAAAAAAGCAACTCCACTTTCTCCAGCCTTCTGTAGCAGTACTGGCTACTCTGGTAGCAACAAAACGGTACTTTGAGCTGAACCACAGTGCCACAAATGCAGGTAACTGGGGGATTTTGTTCACAACCACAATACTGACTGAAAGCAAAATGCCAACAGCCAATTTCACTTGCATGAGAATTGTCTCCTCGCTGGTTGTCCATGTCTGGTTTTTAATGCTGTTTTGCTTATGCAGCAGAAGATGACCCTTAGCAAACTGAAGAATCTTGAATGCTTATTTAAAGATTTCCTGGAGATGAAGAGCTCATATGCCTGAATACTTGTGGGTTTTGGCATCTTGTTTGTTTGCCTTCAAGCAGACCACTAGTTGTAGTATGAAATTTGATCTTTCCATAAAACCTGCCTTTTTTCCTTCAGATAAAGCAAGTTACATAAAAAACAGGCCTTTGAGGCTCTTCAAAATATGTCTTCAGATATCACGTTGTCTGATCCATAAAGCAACAAACCAATAAGTCTGCCTGCATTACATTAATTAAATCATATATTGCATTTAAAGATCTTTGAAAAAGAAGTGAAACTAATATGGACAGCATTATTTGTATTCATCTCATTAATTTTTTTTCCATAAATTTCAATAATCCTACTCTCTAGTTGGCAATTCAATGACAGATTTTTTTTTTAAGCCCTTAAGTAATACCCCATATCCTTCGAGCAGTCTGGTATCCCAGCACTCCCTTCTTCTCAATGCACAATTAATACTTGCAGATGAGAAGGGTTGTTTGTGTCACATATTTTATGGGCAGCTGTAATTCTTCTTCACAGAAATTCTTTCCAGCAATGCTGGCATAAAGGAAGCCTGCAGTTTCCACAAGAAATCCTACTGACTTACGTTGTTCTCCTCATGGCAGCAAGTAAAAACATACAACAGAGGAAATATGCGAAAATAGTGCATTAGGTCCATCAGTGCTTTTGGTTATAATCTCACCCTTCATCTCGGGTTTAAATTCAGAGGCTGTAGCTTTTGTTCTCAGATCTGCGAATCTCCCTAGCTCACTCCCTGCCAATATTTCATCTGTTACTTAGTTGTCTATCTGTAAACACAGGATAGCGATACTTTTTCTTTCTGCTTCTATCTTGCCTTTTTTAGATGCTGAGGTTTTAAAAGGAGCTGACCTTCACTGTTCCGGCACAGCAGGTCCTCATCTCAGTTGAAGGTTCTCTGGTGCAACACTGATCATTACAAGCAGGAGTCATACGCCTGAGAGAACATTAACTTGTTTATATAAAAAAGCAGAATAACACGGTTTTAAAACAGTGACATACTTGAGAGATTATATAAAAGTCACTAAGTCAATGCTATGGCACTTTTTCCACGCATGCACTAGAGAAGGCACTGAATAAAAACATCTTCAAGAACCATACTTACTGCCTTTCTTGTGTGGGCTTATCCCTATTCCTTTTATTACATAGAAACTTTCCAACAATTCATATAAACAGCACTGGTTTGGGCACAAAATGATCACTACAGAAAACAAAAGAAGTGTCTTCAGTTCACAGATGTCACCTACATCCTGAGTTAAGAAGAGTGAAGCTTTTCTGAACTTATTCTTGCATTGTCGTGGCAAGTCACGTGTCTCTTCAAATTCTCGCTCTGAGCAACTGGAAGCAGATATTATCCTGTAAGTATTTCTTTTGAGATAAACAAATCAAGAATAATAAAGCTCAGAAAGGGGAAAGAACGGATACTCATGCACACATTCCAATTTTTTCGTTTAAATCAAGGACTGACTGAGTACACAGGCAGGCTGTGAATCCATCTTCAGCCAGTATAAATTACTGGTTTGTATAATCTGAGCCTCCAGGATAAACAGACAATTCACGAGCAACTCATATCCAAGCCAATCTTCCAGGCTTTTCTGAGGACCAGTACCTTGTCCTGGGTCCTCCTACCATCACTTCAGCATATGTACACCTACAACACAGGCATACAGGGTTGTCAGCCATCAAATGACATTGAACCAAGTTATTTTACCCTCTAACAACAGAGAGAAGTTTATCCTCAGAGACACGGTCTAGAGATGCTGCTTAGATGCCAGCTGTAGATTAGGATTCTTTTTGGGTGTTTTCATCATAAAAAAATCTTTGTTTTTAACTCCTCACTCCTCAAACAAAGCTTCCTCTATTCTTGCCCTTAAATCAAAAGGGAGAGACTTTCTAATAAAGAAAGCAAGAAAGAAGAGGACATAACAGCATAAAAAATTTTAAGAAATAAAATCAAAACCCACAATGTATGAAAGACATATTGCTCAATGTGTTCTCCATTGCTAGCAGATTGTTAATCCTGGCATGGGAGAGCATGGAGACGAACCTATGGTTGTGGAGAGCAGGGGGAGTGTCCCTGCTTGCTTCCACATACTAATACATCTGTTCAAACCCCTGGGAAATTCATCTTGATCGCTTTCAAAGAAAGTTTGGGGATTCAGCAGGCCAAACTACGGGGTAAGTTTTATAGTCAAAAGACAGTGGGGTGATCATAATACATTATAGTGGAAAGGATTCAAATATGATACAGAGGAATTTTGGTTTGATATCAAACTCCAAGTTTCTGGGCTCCAAATACTGTCAAAGTCCTCTTGCTCAAAGTCCCCTTGTTCACAAATCAGCACAAACAGAGCTTTGGAAAACAGGGGTCTCAGAAAGCAGTCGTGTTACTACAGCTACATCAGAATGTTGTGACATATTCCCACAGGGAAAAGAGTGTCTTTGCGTGTTTGTAAGAGGCTGGAAGGGCTTGAAGGCTACACGATATTATCAAGTAATGATCTTCCTAGAAACTGAACATTTTGGTTTTTCACTGTTGCCGAAGGCTGAGTAGTAATTAAAAAGGGTGTGAGTATCCCTCTAGAAAGGGTTTGGAGTAGAGATTTGGCAACCCCCAGGGAGAAAACCAGGGAGAGGCACAGCGTGGGGTGCGTGCCTGGGTGGATCCATGTTGCTCCCTAACGAAGTCCTTCTGTGGAGAAGCCAAACCTCAGGATGAGAGATGTACCCGATAAAGGCATTGGAACACGCACATTCATAGAAAGGCTCAGAGGAAGGACTGTGTCCACCTATAAAACTCAAACCAAACAGCAACAAAAAAAGGCCTAGTAAATAAATTAATACCCACGCCTCCTGGCCTCTTTTGCTAAAAAGCAAAAGGTTGTAAATATCAGAGAATTAAATGTAGCATTTAACTCTGTATATAGGGTATTATGTTCTCCTCAGTAACTTTTAGGCTTTTTCACCACATTTATTCTGCAATGTCAAATACTTTCACTTCTCTGTTTACCCAGACTGCAGTCTCTGATTTTTAAAGGCATTACCACAGCATACAACAAAGAAACATAATATTAATCCATAGTATTTATTTTATGGTAACAGAAAATTGATAGAATATCAAGTCAAATGGGCCTGCTTGACATTATGGAAAAACCAAGCAGCAAAACATTAGACCAAAGCTTCACCTCATGCTATTCACTCAAAACACCACCACCTGGAGCCAAGTGCATGGGAATATCCGGCATCATTTTTACATGAATGAAATTAGGTTTTGGCTAACATCGCTTATGTTTCCACTTGGCCACTGTACCTCCTCAGCTTCCAAAAGGGCACGGTCAAGTGTTTCAGTAGCTTTGCACTGATTTGGGTTTTAGGCCTCCTCTTTTAGTTTTTTTTTATGTCTGTAACAAAATGCATTTCCAGCCTGCCTCAAGCTGGTGCTCCAAGGCAAGGCGGCAGCATTGCTCCTGCTGCTGGGGAACACCAGCAGCATGTGAAAGGCCTTTTTAGCAGTAAAAATAACCTCAGCCAGCCATGGGCACAGCCCAAGTCTCATATCCCATTTTTTCTCAAAAAAAAAAAAAGAAAAAAAAAAGGCTACCTAGTTAATGAGAATGAATTAACAGAAAGCATACACTGCCAAATTAACAATCAATTTTCACTGCTTTTTATTTTCTGAGTTTTACTTGAGGGACTATGCATACATTTTGTCCTTTCAAAAAGTCTGCCTTTTTATTATGATTAAATGCTGAAATGTAGCATATTTACAGCTAAATTTATTGTCATATTCAGTCTGGAATTGGCCATTTGGCTGATTAAGTTGTACCACACGAAGGCACCGTGACATGTACTATTAAGAAATGAGAAATGGCAGATGGGCATTTCCAAAGAACCGTCAGCTTTGCAAATGGTAATGCTACAGCTGAATATCATCTGCTAAAAATGGTTATCAAAGGTGAGGATCCAGGCTTAACATCCTCCCTGAACATGCTGGAGCATTTTCTCCCACTTTGGGAAGAAGTTTGCCATTTCCAGCAATACACTACTTCATAAAATAATAGCATTGGCCATGATGTTTCTCTCAATTTGAACCTTCTTTTGCCCTGGTGTGCCCAATCCACTGCTTTTCATTTGGCTCTGGATGGTCAGAAAAACAAGTGGACCATGCACATGTAGCCAAGACTACATCTATGCTGAAAATTATAGGACTTCTAAATGGAATTTAAATTAACTCAAATATTAATGAAAATTTATTTTAAAATTATAAAAATAATCTTTCCAGGTCAGAGTAATAATTTTAGGATGATGCTTGATATGACTGGAGTAAAATTATGCAGTAGTCTGCAACTCCAAGCCTGAGGAGGATCCTTTTCCAAGTCCAGTGACCCTCAAGTTGTTTCACAGGGCACTACACCACTGTGTTTCCTCTAGGGTCATTTTGCTTTTTTTCTGCCTTTTTTCTGACTCCCCATTCACTGAGCTCCAGGTGGCTTCACAGGGCAAGGCCACCTTCAGGAAGTGACTGCCATCCAAATTCCCCTTAGCAAGTGGAAAAGGATGTAGTGCTTCACTGAAACAAGCAAATAGGGAAGAAGGTCTTGTATCCCAGTTAAATATAAATTTGAAAGGAGAAACGTTTAAAATGTGAAATCCTTTGCCTCTGTAACATGGCCCTCTATTTGCATAAGGACTGCCACAGTTCAGTCTGCAAAGGCAGTACCTGGCAAGTTACAGACCAGTCAGTTCTCCAACCAGACGTTTGAGGAGAACTATCTGTTTTCTTGAGGTGAAAGGAAATAAAGAAGAAAACACAATGATTCACCTACACAAAGTTTGGGATCAAAACTCAAAAGCCGACCTCCTAGGTTTGAGGAACAACTTAAAAACAGAAAGTATTTTTGTTCTAATCACTGATCTATAGGACAACAGAAGAACTCGTTTGTGACCAAAAGCTATCACTGTCACTATGCCAACAGTGCTCGCGAATTGATTTTCAGTTTCACACTCTTCTATAATTCTATTAGAAGTGTTTAGCCCTGAAGAGGAGACTTCCAAACTATGCATTACTATACTTAAAACAGTACTGCTGAATGCTGCTAAATGAAACATATTTAGATAGCAAACCCTTAGAGACTAAGGTTATATCTTCTTCCGTGTATTTTTGCTGAGAAAACTATCTATACTTCAAAAATTGCACACCCTAAATAAAATATCTAAGGAATACAATGGAATGTGATCTGTTATTATCTGTGTGCTGAGTAAAGGGCATTGCAAAAAGCAATCTGTTTCTCCCAAGAACTAAGAGACAGTCAGAGTTAGCTGTAAGTGACACAGTAACCTTGAAAATCCATAAAATAAGAATGCAATTGTTAAGAAAACTGCAGAAATTTTAGTAAGGCCAGACCAGCTTCATGAGGCAGATGAAAACGAAACTGGAACAGAGAGTGGGGAGGATGCTCTGCTACATATTCAAGTTGCATTTTTAAAATGAAATGTTTATCTGTACTCAAAAATCATGCAAATAATGATAGCAGCAATGTGGGAGACCCATATTAATGTATAAATGAGTTTTCAACTGCTTTCAATATTAATTACATTATACGCTTAATAGAAGGCATCTCAAACCTGTTTTGCTATTTTACATTGAGCCTCAATTATAATTCTGAGGAAGAAGGCTACTTTCAGCAGTAGATATACCAGTTATATATTTGATGCTAAGTAAATTTTACACAGTTTTATTCATAATAGGGTGGTTTTATTCATAAAGGGGTGGTTACTTTAGCTTTGTCCTATTTTTTATTATTCTTAAAAATTACCTTTTTAATATGTTCACTGAGAGTAGCAAAAGTGTTTCTTAAAATACTTGCATACTGTAAAATGGAAGAATAGATGCAGTATTTCTGTAACACTAAAATATTTCTATACAAGTTGCACTGACATAGAAATATATGTCACACACCGCAAAAATAAGATGTCTAAAGAAGGCCAGGCTATAAGGAATGCAATAAAGCAATGCTCCAGCAAAAAGAGAGTTAATACTCTGAACATCCACGACTCTTAATCCATCCTTTATCAATTATTCCAAGAGCTCAACAGAATCTGCTTAAACTCTGAGATGATAGAGTAGTACAGGTGGGTTACTAACTTTAAAAATGTACATTTAGTACCCAGGGAACCAGCAATAATAGAATCACAGAAAAGTAAGACTGGAAGTGCTCTCATGAAGTCCATTCCCCTGCCCCAGGGCAAAATCAACTATACATAAACCGCTCCTGACAGATATTTGTCTAACTTGTTCTTAAAAACCTTCAGTGACGGAGACTTTGCAACCTCCCTAGGCAATCGGCTGCAGTCCTTAACTATCCTTACCATTAGAAAGATTTTCCTAATGTCTAACCTCAATCTCTCCACTACAGTAAGCTTGACTGTTACTTCATGCTCTATCCCCAGCAGAACTGGAAAACAGTTTCTATTACTTTCCTCTTTGCATGAAATTTCCATATATTTTTAAATGGTTATCACATCTTCCTTTGCTCTTCCATTCTCTAAATGAATAATAGCCAACTAGGTCATATGCAATCTGCTGGAGCAATTTATCTTGTCTCCCATGTAATCCCCTTCAAGGAGACTCCCTATTCTAGCACTACCACCCCCATGCCAGAGACATCTCCACTCAAAATGCCAGCAGTTAAGCAAAACAAGATGCAGAGGGAGAAGCCAAACTGAATGGCAGGCTCTCAGACGGCCTTCCTGCAAAGAAAGGTTCCACACAAACCACCAGAAGATATATGGAGTGCAGAAAGGTATTCACCTCAGAGAAGGGTGGATGAGGAGAGGAAGGACTGAGTCTAGAAAAGAGGGGAAGAGGCTTTTACACAACATGGAATCAGGTTGCAGTGAGTTGATCTGGAAGTGGGAGAGGTCTGGAAACAAAATAAGGTTAAGGAAAGCAGTGAAAAGCAAGAAGATTACCAGAAGGGTAGGGAATCTGGAAGAAAAGTGAAACCAGATGTCCAAACAGGGAGGAATGGAGGAGCCTCATAACAGAGAGAGGAGATGTGAGCACTGATGGGAGAAGAGGCAAAGAGAGGTTGGGACAGCATGAAAGACAGGACAAGAAATGCAGCAGAAGTCCTGACTGCTGGGGGATACAGCACAGAGGTGGGGGGACTGGAGAAGCTCCACTAAGCAGTATTTCTGTGAGCACAAAGATCTCCAAACAGATGAGTTCTGTTTCTGTGCTAAAGCAGGGCCTGGGAGAGTATCAGCCAAGCTGAGCAGTTGCTCCTTGGGAGTAAGTTGGTCTCTCTGGATATGGGCCAAGGTCAAGCTTTGGTGACAACAACCTTGAGACATAAGGCTGCAAGGGATTATGGAAAGATTTGAGGGTGCCATCCCTTCCACAGGGAAAGGTATGAGGGAGAAGATAATGCAGCTATGGCAGAATGGGATCAGAAGATGACAGGAAAAATCAGTGCTAGACTGAAGGGCAGGGGCCCACTGCACAGAGCAACCTCTTACTATTAGCTCTGCTTTCCATGGTGCCACAGCCAATAATCCCTCTAGCGGTGCTGAGGGTCACAAGGCAGGAATGCCTTCAGTCAGCCCAAGTCTGACAGAGCTTGTGCTGAGATGGAGTTAATAAAATCCTGATGAACCTAAACTGACCCTGCAAGGTCAGGAGGCTTCATACACTGATTCCTAATCCATCACATAGTGTTCCCCTTATCCTTTGATCATCCTGGATGTCCCTGTGCCACACACTCCCCAGTGATCGAGAGCTGATTTCAGAATCACGCTGTTATCCTAAACCAGCACTCAAAACACTACTGAAAATAAGTGGCTGATTTTAAAAACAGACCTTGGCTGTCCAGAATCCCCACCACTGTCATGGCACTGAGAGTGGCCAAGGCAAAAGATGCAGAACTTCACAGCAATTAAGAAGAGTGCAAGCAAGGAGGTCCTTCTGATGGTCACTCCAAAGCACTGCTGTATCACGGTCACATCTTGTCATGTAGCTCAATGCATCAGACACAAGCCCTGACACAAATCTGCACTGCTTCTGGGAACCTAGGAAAAACATCTTCTGAAAGTTTGAAGTTACTGCTTTTTTCAGTTCTCCAGGCTCATGTCTTCCAGACGTCTGGCCATTCATTCTGCTCTTCTCTGGACGCTTCCAACATGCCCCAAGAGTGCTGTTCAGAACAGAAATAGTACACAGGCCACACAAATGGCAAGTAGAATGGAAAATTATTTTGCATACAGACTCTTGTCCATATATTCTAGCAAAACATTCATGGCACAGTATTGTTGATTCATAGTCACTTTAAGAACTCATCCAACCGCCCATCTGTTTTCTGCAGACCCGGTGTCTCACCAGTTGCTCTGCATTTTGATTTGCACAGTTGATTGTTCCTGCCCAACCACCAGTCAGAACTTGTCCTTGATGAACTGCATCATATTTATTTTAGATCAGTTCTTCAATATACTACATTATTTTGAAGTCTAATCCTGTCCTCAGAGGGCTTACATGCTCTCCCTGGTTCGTGTCATCTGGAAATTTTGCATGCAGATTCTATCATCTAAATCATTAATTAAAATATTGAATATTTTCAGGCAATCCAGGGAAGAATCCCACTTGACAGATCCTTCTAGTTTGACTATGAATCACCAGTAATTATTCTGAGAACAGCTTTCCAGCCAACTGTGTACCCACCTTGTACCCCATATTGCTACCTTTCTTATGAAAGTGTGAAAAGACTCAAAAACCCAGATACACTATTTTCAAATTACAGGAAAATTAGGCTCCACTGGTAGGAGGAGGTACAAGGTACCTTCTGGGGGAAAAAAACCACCAGGCAAATTCATTTATCATACTATTATCTACAGGCTATTTATTTAAAAAATCAGTTGACTATTTGATTCAAACTTTTTTTCCCAAAATTTCAGATAAGCTAGCTACTCCAAAGGGCACAGCAAAGGACCCAGAAAAGTTTACATGTAGGTGCAGTGTTTGCCCTTTCACAGATTTTTTAAACCTAAACTGTTCTGCAAATAATCTCCAGTGTAGCTACTAATTGCTCAGACATTGCTTCAACTGTTTCACCCTACATTGCAGAGATAATTTAATAAGCTCCAGCTTATTCTAAAATACCTATTATCCTATCTCATTAGTTTATAATCTGTTCTTTTCCTGCTCTAGTTGGAATTCTTACCTTTCTCAAGGTGGCAGTTCTTTTCGTGCCGCTTTATTACAGGCCACTCTTTCTGGCAAAGAATGATGAAAAAAATTACATGAACTCTCGATCCTCTCTGCACCATGAGATCATGAGTTTTGTCATTCCCTCTCAACTAGTAGTCCAGAAACTCAGTCTTCCTCTTATTACTACTGAGAATATAGTATGTTTCTTTGTTACCATGCTGTTTACTAGCTGTACTTTGTTCTGTGAGTTGGCCTACCTGATTTGGCCCTTGCATTTTTCTAATCATCTTCTACACTCATCTCTAGTAGCATGTCTAGTTTTCACTTTCTATATGAGTCCTCAATTTTCAGATCATATAATTCTGTCTCCTCTTGCACTTGTCTTCTGGGATACCTTTTATTTGTGCTTTTAATATTCTTTATTATGACTGGAAAATAAAAAGTTAATTCCTTTTAAAATTGCCAGAATTTCCTAGGTTTGTTTCCCAAAAAACTTTACCTATCAGTTCTGTGAGCTGAATGCAATTTTTTTCTTGCATACTATTCCTTTTATTCTCAAGTTCTCTCCTCTTCTGAAGAATGATAAGCTCACTCTTTCATGATTGCTATCACCCAAATTACCTTTCACCATCATGGGCTCAGCCATCTCTTTCCTAATCAAGCCTAGGAGCACTTCCCTTCCATTGCTTTTTCTACACTGGGTAATCCTGACCCTATTATACTTGCATGGTCTACTGAATTTAGTATTTAGCCAGTAAAGTGAAAGGTTCTAATCAAACGCTATCATTTGGTAATAGATGATAAAACAATTGGATGAGCCCATCTCTTGAGACAAGAGCCATCTGCTAAAAAGGGCAGCTTTGGCAACCGTGCCAGTAAAATGAGCATATAGACAGGATCAAAACATCTCCTAGCCATAACTGTAAGCCTTTCCAGGTCACAGCAATTAGCAAAGTGGAAAGGAGATTTATGAAATACTCCTAAGGTGGCTACACAGTGGCACTGTCCTCCCAGGCTTCTCTTGCCAGCTGTAAATTGAAACGATTACTCTGGTTGTTCAAATAGCTGCTATCACTTAGCATGGCTATATTCAGTGTTGACACCGCACAAGTTTCAGATATCAAAGCTTTTCTGTACAAATTAGCTCCCTTGAACATGTGGTCATGCCCCCTCTGCCGCTAGCAGCTACTATTCTCTCCTACAGCTGCATTCCAATAAAACAGAAGGAGCATTATAGCAAGGATCAGAGGAGCAACCATATGCACACCTGTCATCACACTTTTATCGCAACTCTTAAGTTAGCATAACTCTGTCCAATGAATTTCTCTAAGAAATACATACCTACCCACTGTTTATTGCTGAATACATCATATAAATCTAACCAGGAACAAGAAGTATCTCCAAAAAGCAAATATGGATATCAGTTTGATACAAGTTGGCAGTTTTCTCCTCATATAAAGAAACTATATTTCAACCTGCTTCCTTTACAAGTCTCCTGAATCTATCATGCTATTTAATGTTTAAGAATTCTTTAGTATAGCTGCCGAGATTTTAATATGTATATTAACATCTTTACCTGAGGGCAATTGCAAAGGAATATAAGAATTCCTTATGAGAGACCAAGCAACCTTCATGCTATTAAGTCTCCAGAATAGGTCTGAATCTGCTGGGTTGTCACCACAGTCTGACTATTCAGGGACTCCAGTTTCATCTCCCTGAACTTTATGCAGCACTATCTGCCAGGTCTTTTCCATCCACCAGTGGTCATGAGGTTACAAATCTTTCTGACACCTTGCTGCCCAAGCACCCTAGTCACAATGCCAACAACTCCTAACTTCTGGGAGCTAAGGGATAGCAAACATTGAGGCAGAAGAGTACAAAGCTGAAGAGAAAATAATCTAATATTCTAAGAATGCTAGAAATAATAGGGTTTTCAGCAAAGGAGAAAGCCAGGCTAAGGAAGAGAACAGATATCCGCACAGTAGGAGTTTTGGTAGAGAGCAAAGGAGCAACAAAAACTCTTAGGAGTGAGCTGAGGGCTGGCAGAGAGCAGCAAGGACAAACAGAACAAGAATGGCAGTGGGCAGCTTCAGGAGGGTGCTGCTAGCTAGACAGAGGCAGGAGGGCCCTGCCCTTCACACAGCACTGCAGCACATGTGGAGAAAAGCTTCCTCTTTCCTCTCCTTCAGGACACATCTCACTGAGAAGCACGGAAACCATGCTGTAAATCAACACAATGCAGCAGAGACAGTTCAGAACTGCACTACTGCTCCAAACTAATGTGCTGGTGTGCACAGCTGGACACAGAGTCGCACCCACTGCTGCCAGAAGGGTGAGAGCAGCCTCTAAGGGAGGATCTGCTTTGCGAGACTACAAAGTAGGAGCCTGCCCATATGGAAATAAACAGTTTTGGGGGTCCTTCCTGGGGAGAGCTCCTAGAACAGCAAGCAGCCCAAGACAGAAAATGATCTTCCCATACATACAACCCAGAATCCAAAAAACTTCTTCTAAAGGCAAAAATTTTAAATTAGAAAAAAAAAATGTCTTGCACATCACTAATTTTCACTGTGGTACTAATCCATTATTTAGACCTACTAAAACAAGTTGATCCAGTCGATTTTCTATGCATTTCTCCCAGCATCTCAGCTGGCCAGCAGACGTGGAAGCAAAGCAGCAGAATCTTCTGACCTTCTTTTCCTCCTCCTACCTCTCAAATCAGAAACCATCTCAAACCGTTAAAGCACTGAATGAACTCCAGCAGACTTCACACTAGAGGGAGCTTTCCTCAGAAGGACACACCACCTTGGCATTCTCTTTCTCATTACATTATTTTCAATACATCTACAGGGAAATACACCAGATTCAGTTGAAACAGTTATCATTCAAACCCTCCAGTTTTGCCAGTTCAAGCATTGCAGCAGGTCAGTGATGTGGAGCAGGAGGGAATACAAGGAGAGGGTACCTGGCCAGTTCTGCTCAGAGATGTGCTCTGGCTGACAAGATAAAGCTCAACACTGACAAGTTACGGAGAAGCCTCTGGATACGAACCATGTCCATTCTGCAGCCTCACCAAACTCCAGTGTTGAGCACAAGAGCAACTTTACAAACTACATTTTATACTGACTCAAGAGACCACTCAGAGTTAAGCTGTTAATGAGTACTTCAATGAGGAAAGCTGAGTTAAACCTTCCCTAAGGTTTGTGGCCATGCATGTCAGAAGGCTGAAATCTGGATAACTGTGTTCCTCTCTGCTAATACAAGAGTTGAACTGGTCTTCAAGTGAATTGTTTTAAAACATTATTTAAACTGAAAGTACTACAAGATTTTAGCAACAGTCAGGACGTACTCCATTTATTCTCCAAACTCCAGTATACTGTCCCAAAACTGTAAGCCGAACTAGAAAAGAAATCCTTACCTGTGAAAGCATTTGTGGCCTGAAAACCAGCTTCCTGCATACTGCTCTCCCAGCGAAGCTTGAGATTCCCGTCTCAACCTGTCCTTACTGGAGACAACTGCTGAGCTTGTTGCCGTCAAGTCACTTCCATCTTAGCTCATCAGAGTCCATTTCTCTTTCCATTTCCATATTTGGCACCATCCAGTTACCACCTGATCCCAGGTCTTTCGATCTGTAAGCAGGAGGGATCTGCGCTGAATCTAAGTAGGAAGCGTTGGGCAGTTCCATCAACCAGCCAGCCAGAGGATTTGTGCCATGATGAATATGAAAATGAAGCAAATCGCCTGTCAAGACTTTCTTTCTCTTTTACAATTAAGTTCTAATCCTGTGTTCATCCAGCAACATTTTTTCACGTCTCGGCCAATGGTGATGTTCAATTGTCTCTCCTCCCTTGTGTTCCTCTCCCCTCAGGCACACTCACTGAGAAATTAAAAAAGAAGAGATTATGTTTCCTGATGACCTGTAGCAACACTAAAATTAACAGACTCCAGGGAACAAAAACCCAAAATACATTATCAGGGATTGATTGTACACATTAAAGGAGATCTTCAGAAGGCAAATCTTGCGATTTTGCTGAGATGCAAAGTGTGACCACACAGCTCTTTGAAGTGCAAAGAGGAACAGTGCTGAGGGTGTCATATGCATCTCTGAGAACATGATATGATTTACATTTCAAAAGCCATATTTAGCAGAGATGGGGGCAGCAATACAATAACAAAATTGCAGTTAAAAGGGAAAAGGAAAAATACTAAAGGCTCTCACGTCTAGTCTATTCAAAACCACAGTGAAATTATTAGCATTTCATATAGCTGCTTCCCTCCTTTTCTGGAGCACGAAAAGAGAACACTGTGTGCCAACACTATATATGCCATTCTTACAGTCTTCTGCGGTTAAAAACCTTTGTATGTCTTGCTGTGGATTATCAAACTTTGTATGTCTTGCTGGTGTTTATCTATTTAAAATCTCAGTTGTAAAGCAGATGACGCAATTGAGATGCCTTCAGACATTTGGTAAGGTTAAAAACACCCACAGGCTACACAACAGAAAGGTGGTTACGTTTTTCTTGATACTGCTGCTTCTGCATAGCATGGATACCTGCAGCTCACTGAAACCTACAGCTGTTCCACAGCCAGTTTTTAAAAACCAGGATACAATTAATCTCATGGGGTGAAGGCAAACAGCAGACAGGTACATGTTTAGGGAGAAATTTATTTTAGAGAACAAATAAGAAAGAAAAGAAGACTTGAAGGAGAACCCACTCACTCCCCAGATATCTCGTTTCCTCACGTAATGATGCTCAGCTCGCTGTCTCCCAACTCAGTGGCACAGGCAGGTTGAAACTACATCTGTGATGATCTGGATTATAGATATAAGTCCAGCCAGGACTTGCAGTGCCGTATTGGACCCAAGGTCCCCCAGCTGGAACAGCCCACATCAGAGTATGCCAGTGTCACTGCCAGTCCCAGCACCCTCTGCTTCGGAGAACAATGTAAGACTCAGCTCAGAGGGCAGGTGTGAATAAACCAACACTTGCTACCCAGGCCCACTTCACCCTTTACTCTGACCTGCAAGATCTAGAGACTAGCTTATACCTGAAGCTAAGTCTGAATATCCCAGATGGTCCAAAACTGCAGAGAGGATTTGCATGCTCCTTGGGGTACAGGCAGCCAGCCCTCAAGGGCTTCATTAGGGATCTGTCTTGGGGGGAAGAAAGGATCTCTTCTCAGGTGTGTCACTGAAGCCAAGTGAGCCTCACACCTGATGAATGCCATTTCCCTCGAAACACAGTGAATGAAAGCTAGCTACTATCAAAGATGAATCTTAATGATGTTGCTGCTTTTTTTTCCCCCAAATTTTGTTATGCCAGTATTACTGAAGAACACACGTTTTTGTCTCAAAACACAGCACAGGAATGACTGATTAGTTACTTGTATTCCAATCTAGCAATTTGCATTCAAATCAAAGGAGGTTACAGAACAGATTTAAGATGTTTTCCCCATTTCTTACCCAAACATCTCAACCTAATAGAGAAGACAGTGGAAATTAAGAAGGAGAAAGAAAAAAAAAGCCTTTACTTCTATCAAAAAACACCGCATAAAAATTTTTAGAATAGTGTTTAAAATGCCATTATTCCTGAATGTTATGTAGGTCCTTGAGATGCTTTTTCAAGCCTTTGAAGTGCTCTATGCAACTAATAACCATTTCATATGAGGTTACTTTATTTTAAAATACATACAACTGAACAAGTATAATATACGTACACAGCAGCACATATTTCTTTTGGGTCTTAACGTTGTGCTAACTATTCTGTAATGACTACAGATGGATGCTGCTCTCATTTCCCAAGCTTTTTCTCTAGAGGCCCGAGTTTCTATATTTATAAGAGCAGGTCCATATTTGCATTCACATTTCCAGTCTTGTAACTTCTGATTTTGGTTTACAAATCCACAGTTTTGATGCCTTCTGTTTTCAACATTATCATTTCCCCATCTTAGAGATGCTTACGAGATGTGCACTAACACTTTAGCATCCAGGAAAATTCTCTTATTGTTACACCTATGTATTAGACATAATAAATTCTGATTCTTAGAAGAATATTTTTACTTTCCAGAAATATTTTTACTTTCCAGAAAAATCACATTCTATTACAAGAATAATTATTTTCCACATCTTCAGCAGTTCCGCTGAATGAGTTAAGAACCCAATAGTGCTGAAGAAACTCTATGACACAGGCACTTTCAGTAACCACTGCTTCTTCAGACAAAAAGATGTAATTTTAACAACATTACGGGACACTGAAACACTTACAGAGTTCGTTCAGACCCGAACATTTAAAAGATAGCGCACTGCATCAGGTTTAAGTCCTCCCTTAAGGACTCAAGTGAAAGTAGATACTGATATCTCTTGATTGCCTTAAGTGATCATTTTCTATCACTGCAAAAGCACTTTTCTCCTTTGGCAGATAATGAACTCAGAGGTGGCTGGCAGGATGTAAGGAACTGGAGCTTCTTGGGCCTCATCACAACTCAGAACCAAGTCCAGTACTTACAAAAAATTCATATTTACAGCCATGTAGGCTATTTAATGATCATTTTCATGAGGCAGACTTTAATCAGTCCCATTTGCACAACAATTTCAGGTTTCTCAGATTACAAATGCATCCAGACGACAAAGCATCCCAGCCAATACCACAGCAAATCAGGAAAACAGCAAATTCAGCATGTAGGGCTACAACCTTTCTATTGTACTTCACATTACCCAGACATTTTCCATTAAAGCTGAGCTTATGTTTAAAGGGAGGAAGTTAGTGTTTGTTTCCTAACAGACTGGCATGTTTGTGTGCACAGAATGGGTCGGGACCTCTGCTGACACATTTCAACGTGGCTCAGCCAGCTCCAGTGAAATTATGTATTTATCCTTTTATACCAGCGTGGTGCAAAAATGCTAAACCAACCTGTTTAAAGGGTCGAAAAGTGAAAATGCATATCTGAAAAAGAGAGTAGAAAATAAACAATACTGGTAGAATTACAATAAGGTGTGATCTTTGATGCTACTTTTATTTTTCACAGCCTGCAGAGACCCCAGTGAGAACATATCCCATTATACTGATTAGATGGTGAGACAAAATGTGGACTAAAAAGACTAGAGATTTTCTCTTTGCTCCATCTGTTGCCTCCTTTCCAATTGCAACAGGAACTCGGCTTCCACTTCTGCTTTTATTCATCCACTGCAGTGTTACATGACTCTCAGAAGCAAACCAAAGCAAGCAATTGTGTCGTATCAATATACAGCTGTGTTATAAAGATTTTCAGCTACTACGCACTTACATGATGGAACAACTAGAGAAAAATCAAATCCACTTTTCTCAGATTTGGTCCTGAGAAAGACACCAGCATCTGAACCTCACATAAACTGCAAATAGAAAATATTTTGACTATTTAAAACCTTATGTGACTTTTATGTTCTTATGGTATATTTAGCTAGTAAACCTGTTATTTCTCTTTTCTAAACATTTGAAGATGCATTATTAGTAAAGGGTCACTGTAAAAAGAATCTGAGAGAGGAAAGTAAGCAAAAAGTACAATTAAATCCTGCAATAATATCTACATTTTATGAAGTATTGTGCAATCATCAGCCAGGACCAAGCCTGGAGGAACTTGCACTGAAAGAAGAAGTGAAATACTGCTTTTTCCAATACTGATATTTCTGTAATGCCTTGAAAAACTCAAAAGCACTGGCTGACATGCAAACGCTGCAGACTGGGGTTTTTTCCATTTCCTTTCCCTATATACAATCTGTTTCTCTGGCCACATGCTTTTGGTTCTCACACAGGCATTAAGAACTCATCGTATGTGCTGCCAGAGGGGCTACAGCCACGGGAAGCATTTCCTGTGATAGCCCTTGGCATCCTTTAGGATACTAAAGTACAGCATTTCACTAAGGTGTATAACACATTTCCTAACAAGCCCACGCATTTACATTTTCGAGAAAGTTACTGAACAGCTTGTGAGCAGTGGTTTCATTTAATTTAATCGAGGGAGGACTCGTGCTTGAATTTCTAGCTTTCGGGTGAAAGAAGTGTAAAAGGGGAGAGAGCTTGAGCTACCCTGCCCTGCTCTCACTGTGGTCACTGCAAAAGGCAGGGGCAGACCCCAGTGGGAGGTCGGATGCTGCCGGCACCGACCTGCTTGGTGGATGAAAGGAGGACAGAAGATAGGCGGACTGAGCTGGCAGCACGACTCCAGCTCAACGGGAGATTTAAGCATGTCTCCGAATTCAAGAAAATAAGTCATCTCACTGAAGCCCAGACAAGGTACTGAACTATCCACATGCTTAAACACTTAGCTGAAGTAATGTCTATACTTCCTATATGTTAAGGCAGCATCGACTTGGATATATCTTTAAGGTATCTTTTCTGGCTGGAAAAACACTTGCAATGTTTTGTTTTTACAAAACTGGGTTTTTAAAAATACATTTTAAAGTTTGCTAAAGCAATTTAAAATGAAGCATTTGTGCACACATATAGCTCACCTCTCCAACTCCTTTTGGATTTACCAAGTTTTCCAGGCTTTGGTTTTGCTTCTCATAGAGATTTTAAATTAGACATATTAATATCTACCAATTATACCTAATCTTTTTCAGTGGTAAGGCCTGTGTTTTACTGTGTGATCCTCATTTATCTTATTTACTTCTATAATTTGTCTTTCTTCCAAGATAGCATTGCAGCAGTGTTAAGTGAATCCTGGTTCTTGGGAAATCCATAACCCAAAGACCACTTAAAAAACTCAAGGTGACTTTCCAGGAGACCATACAAAAATCACACAGAAAAACAGATGTTCAAAATATGTTTATCTAATTGCATCTTTCTCTCCCTCACACACACATACTCACATATAATTTGTTTTTACTTTCTATCTTCAATGTTTGTACAGGTCAGTTGTTACTTTTCAAACAGCTGCTGTATTTCACTTTTTTGGTGCATTTCAGTGACATACAAAATGAGTATGTATGTTAGGTTATACGCATTTATGTTCCTAGAGATATTTTCAGATAATCTTAAGCTTGTTTAGGAATAGTGTCCAAGCTTCTTCTCACTCCATTTTTGTTACAGCACTCCCTGAATTGGGGCAAACAGAGGACAACCACAGTGAGGTGTAGTCTTTCTGCATTAGATGAAGCAGGAAACAGGTCTTGAAAAGAGGGCATACGGCCAAACCCCAGCAGTGTTTTTTCTAGCCTGTTAAGAAAATGTTCTATAAAGCAAAATATATCCTCAATGCCAGCACACACTGCAAAAGACACTACAGACAAGGTCCAGTTTAAAAAGAAAGATGGTGAATGTTCTGGTACAGACACTTCTTGTCCTCCTCTTCCTCCTGTTTATTTCTTTTTAGAATGAAGCAAGATACTGAACCGATGAAAAAAAAATTGGTAATCAGATAGCAAGGTATATTTCACATGAAAAAATCCTATAAATAACTGATAACACAAAGGAGCATGACACATTTCCTTCCATTAATCTTCTTAAGTGAAATAATTAATTTGGGTCCTCTATTTTCTATCTCTGGAAACAAACTAAAGAGCCATACATTTTACTATGGCTGTGCTGGCAGAATGCAGTAAAACACCAGTGGAAAACTTAGTACTAAGATCTTTGTGACAAGTTACTGGATTTGGAGGAGATAATTATTGGGAGAAGTTGTACAAGCTGTGTTTCACAATGCAAATAAGAAGATTGCATTGTTTATTTTTGGACCTTAATAAAACTATAATTACCAGAAGCTGTCCAGAGAAATCATTAATCATTGTTGCTCTATGAACCTGACCAGTCAAATTAAAACCTGAGCTCTGAATTTTATTTGCCAAAATAACAAAAAGGTAGTAAGAGCAGAATCCAGTCTCAACATTTTTCCAGAGGAACAAAGGGTAAATATTTGAATTTGCAGATGGCTGGTAATAGCAAAAATTACACCAAACAGATTGAAAAAAAGATGACAAGTTTTTGACTGGTGTTTCTGTGACTTGTATGAGAAATGAGCAGTTGCCAGAAACCATGGGGATTCTGCATATCAAGACTCCGGATATCCAACATCCAGCTACACTCCAAAGGATATTTAGCAACCCTGCACACCACTGGAAAATCTGGGGTTGTGAGTCACAGCTGCAGAACCTGATCACCCTGGCAAGCAGCAGTAGGATAGGGAAGTTAGCCATATAACTCTACTGTGCCATGTAAGATGTATGAGCAAGGAGGGAATACTTTAGAAGAACCCAAAATAGCCACTGCCGATTTGCTGTTAGACCATTAACAATGTGGAGCCAAGCATAAGATGAAAGAGATAGTTCTCTCCTTCTCCACTCCCACAGAAACCCACTGTGTTTCAACAAAATGTTTCTTATGGCTGCCTTTCACCTCATCCTGAGAACCCACTACACAGACGCAAGCACTGTATATTGTTTACAAGCTCTCTGCTTCCCAAGTGTGCATCACACAATTCCTAACCTTCCATCAGCCAGTGCAAGCTGTCCAAGCTCTTTATTTAGGTTTTTAGGTGTAACAGGAGCACATGGTTATTGCCATCTCCATTGACACGCCTTGCATAAGAAAAGCAAATGGGCAGTGCTTCTCTCCTGCAGCAAATTATAATTATGTCAAACATCCCCATCATCCCTAGGAGATCCAGTGGCAGCCTTCCACTTTCCACTGACAGCATCTCCTGGGCGAGGGCATCACATCCACCATAGAAAGGGTGCACAGACGATACCAACCTCTCCCACTGCATTGCTTAGAGCAGCCGAAACTCCTATTACACACAACAAAGATACAAACACACATACCTACTCTGTTCATAAAAGACAGACTGTGTGGATCTAGCCAAGCTGCACTTTGTTTCTCAAGGCAGAAACAACTGCACTCTGATTGTTCTGGAAAGAAAATGCAGGAGACATTATCTCTCATGTGAAAATCTCAAGCAGCTTATGGACACGGAATGGCGCAGTCCTCCCACAGTACTGTGGGCCATGGAAGTAAACATATATGGCAATCAGAAAATTGAGAGATTAATAGAAGGAGTTATCCAACATCATTCCAATTTCTGTCAAAACACTTGGTAGGAATGAAAAAGCACAACACAATGCTCCTTTTGACAAATGCAAAATGCAGAAGAGAACAGTGTTAACTGCAATGAAAAAATGAACTGATGCCGAAGAGCCACTCAAGGGGCATGGAAGCTGCTGAAGAACAAAACTATCTTGGAGAATATAACTACTTCTTGCACGGCACTTGGGTTTGATACACACACCTCTGGGAAGCGAGCATGCTCAGCCACTCTCAAGAAGGATATAGCATCCTACGCACTTGGGCCATGACCACAGAAAATCCTCTTCTGCTAAAGAGTAAAACATGAATTATACAATTGAATTAGCATAAACTGCCACCATATTATTTGAAGAACCACTGATAAGAATTTTCTAACTTTCTGGAAGGCTGTATGAGTCACTGCAATTAAGGTCCATCTGCTGTGAACTGTTCAGGAGGAAAAGGAACATAAGAGAAAAGTCCACTAGTATTTTATACACATTACTACACAAAGCTACTTCTGGTTTCCTGTGAATCAAGCCATGACACAGAATTTCATGTGGTTTATTGACAGCGTCTCAGGAGCCAACATCATCTGCGTGCTGCACGAAGAAACGCAAATGAACATTACCCAGACAAGCAAAATTCAATTTGAAGAAAACGTTGACAGCACTGAGCACATCAGCTGCCGGGTGTTCCCAGCACTACTGGGAGACACTGGAGACACTGGCATTCTGCAATGCAACTGCAGTCTGTGCTATTCAGTGTGTGCCTCTTCTAACCTAAAGAAGGTGTGGAACTATTTAAGACTGCACAAATCTGTTTCACTTTTAGTACTACAGAAAACTTGAAAAGATGTGTGACTGTATCCAGAAAGGACCCTTGTTATAACAAATACCTAAAATTTCTCCTATAAGAACTGCACCAGATTTTAGATGACTGAAAAATCCTGAGGTTTGCTGATCCATACTGTACCAGTTTTGATTTTCACACTAAACTACAATCCACATGAAGCAAAAAGAGTTTTAAACTCCTGTTTGCCTCTGTTAAGACCAGGTCTCCATTTTGACCAGTATCTAAAAAACACGATAAATTTAAATAGCATCTCCATCATGCTGAGCTCTGAACTCAATTAAACAATCCAGAGACCCAAACCGTTGCTTCAACATGATCTCCATATGCTCTGCTTTCCAGAGCATCTACTTGCATGTTATCCTCTGAATGACACTAGATAACTAGATTAATATGTCTCAGAATCCATATTCAAGCAAAACTTTATCCTATGTCCATGGTGGTTTTGCCCATGCCAGACCAAGGAGAATGAACTCTGCTTTATTACTAAATAATCTAGACAACACTGAAGAAAGTGCTCCTTTTGCATTTATATGTGTGCACTTCTAAGCCCACAGCCAATGGGGCACAAATAATTGCCACAGCAAAATCTTAATATAGTTACAATTATATAGTTACAACTATAGTTACCACTAACAACACAATTTTACTCCAACTTTCAACATGGAAGTGAGAAAAGGAACAAAATAATGGGTTAACATTTCTTGTATTTTTCTTGGACTTGGTACCTCGGACTTCATATTTCTGGGCATGTTATTTGATCTCTCCAGGCTTCCCATCCTGTCAGTGAAGTGCATATAACTTGTACCTGTGGATTAAGAAGCTATAAAATGCCTAGGGAACAGAGGTGTTGCTGGTAAAACAGACAGAAAATGCTAAAGCAGAGTTTTGATTTATTTGATTTTGTTCTCGAGAGAGTGTACCATTATGCAAATCCAAACCAACTCTATTAGCACCATAAAATCATACCAAAGAAACTCTTTTAACTAAGTAAGAGGTCAATGATTCTTTATTTCCAGGTAATACCAACAATACATACTCTGCTTTAAGCCTGGCCTTCTTAAAAAAATCTGTTGGAAAACCCCTGACAAAACACAAAAATTCACAGTGAGAGCACAGCTGGAAAGCAGTATCCTGAGGTGATCAGCTAAATCTCATGTCCCAGAGAACTACACAGTTCATTCTCTACAAAACCCTCATTATTCAACATACAAAAAGCAAAGAGTCTATTTTTTCTTCTGCTTGAAGGACAGCTTTTTACATAAACAAACTGCATAAAGGCATGGGAAGTACTGCTGTTATCAGTTAAATCTGTGAAATTCCCTAAGCTGAGAAGTTCTTGCTTAGCATAAATGTAAGAGAATTTCAACTCACTTACTTCAGCTGTAATTCATGAAGCATTTCTATTCCCAATTGGCAAAACCAAACCATTCTTTCTTTAAGAACACAATGCGTTTGTGTAATCTACTGCCTTACCTAATTTTCTACCAATGTTCTTTAATAACAGATATATTTTAATATACCCTAGTATTTTAAAACCATGCTTGCTGTGCTCATATACAATGTCTGGATGCAACTGAGGTATGGAACTGCAGGGAACTGAAGAGGTCTGTTAGCAACACAACACTGACAGCACCTTCTCTAATAATGGGGGGGTTTGACTAAACAAAAATTGGTATTTTTATCAATGAAAACTGGGCTGGTTCGTTTTTTTCAAGAAAACATCCCATTCAACTGTTCTATTCTCATACTATCCATGCATTTGGGGAATTCTGATCTCTCTGGCTTTGTGTTGTGTTTCACAATATCCTTTTAAGTACAAACTCCACAGTTTACTTTCAAATGTCCGTAAGATTACTGTGTGGTATTTCAAGCCTAAGTGTCAGTCTCCTCCCCCCACCACAACCCCCTGCAATAAAGACAGATTCCTATAGAAGAGCCTACACAGTTGTAATTTATAAATAATTATGAACTGTAATTAAAGCTTCACAGCCACAAACAGAAACACTGCAATCTCATATTAGAAGAAAATGATTGTTCATCTGCAAAGATCATTATTATCTTCCTTGTTCAGCCACAGTTGCAGCTTTGTATTTCCCAGCTGTTAACCTATCATCAGTCTTACCATAAAAACAAAGACTACTTTTTGCCTTTTTTCTTTTTAAAACAAGTGGAAAATATAATGACAGTCTGACTTTGTCCCTTTGATAATTAAGCTTCCAATATCATGGAATGTTCTCTAACAGGAGCATCTGCTTGCTGCACTGCAGCCCTACAGCTAAGAAAGCGCTGGACTTATTAATAAAATAGAATAAAAACCCAAACATCTGGGCGTGAAAGATTCACAGAAAGGGAGAAACTGTTTCCCTTTCAAAATATTCCAGAGACAGCAAAGCTCATCCAAATAAAATGTAGTTTTTCTGTTGAGGAAGCAGCTGGAACCAGTGATGCTGATGATTCTTACTGCACTAAATCCTGCTGCAAGACACAAACCTATTTACAGGAAACAGAGGGGAAAGCGGGAAAATCCCACCTGTAATAATCTACCACATAGTTAAAAGCTCCTGATAGTGCAACCCATTCCCATGCCCAAGGAACAGGCAGATGGGTGTACATAAGTTCTTTCTGCTAACAGCGCTGGCAGAAAAGGGCTTCATATCAACACTTCAAATACTGAAAAGAGAAAACAGGACAAAAATAAAACAAGAAACACTAAGATCCCAGAAGAGTTAAATAGCTAGCATTTTGGATCAACAATTTGAGCATCTTATATAACACAGTTCATCATATGGTATCCAGTCACTCATGCATCAAGAGCAGAAACTGGGTTAACTACAAAATTTCTCAGAAACAAATTGAAACCTTGATTTTAAAACACTTCTGAATGTGCCAAATACTTCAGTACACTGTTCAAAGTTAATTACCATCAAACTAAATATCTATGCTTCGCGTTCTTTTTAAATGCAAAATCCGTGGTGCTGTATTCTGATCCTGCAAATGGCACTGTCTTTCTGTGAGGCTATGCAGTATTTCCTCATACCCCTGACCTAAGAAAACATGAAGGTGTCAGAACACCTTTCTGAAGGAGGATGGTCATCCTAAAACCCACAGGTAAACTGGAATCTTCCACTTGGCAATGACACGCAGACTTGACTGCACCATCCCACCTCCGGCTCAAAGGGATATATACCCCATGCCCCAGGGACCACCAGCTGCCCTTCTATCTTCTGGGACAGCAGACAAACATCAAGGGCTACTGTCACTAAGGGAACAATCCTAGAGGAACTGCACCAGGTCTGTCTGCCCATGGCAAATGGATGAATTTTTTTCAGAGTCCCATTTTATGGAAGGAAGAAGCTGCTATCCAGTGCATGCACAAGCTAGCAAGACTAATCCTGATTTACCTAGACATTTTTCTGACTCTTCTTACCTCTTTTAGCTTAACACTCGTCGTCTTGGGTTTGTTGGTGCTCTGTGCTTTTAAATAACATGCAAGAAAAACAAACCAAAATGATGCAAAAAATCTGTTCCCTAGGAACTGAAACCAAACCTACAACCTCGGTATGTTAATTCAGTAGCCATTATGGATTTGTAATGGGCCATTTTCAATCACCTGTATCTTCACAATTTTAAAAGTCAAAGGTTTTGATCCTGTTACATCATGTTGTACATCAAAATACATTGATGTAACCCCCTTTTTCTATCTGTTGAGACTTCATGATATGATGAAGCTCTACATTTATTTTAGAGTTTAAAAAAGGCTCTGGGCTTTTTTATTAAAATCATACAGAACTCACAGGGAAAAAAAAATATCAAATATGCATTTGCAGAGAGAACTACGTGGATTTTTAACAAATAACCAAACCAAATTTACACTGTGGCCAGAAGCAAACATGCCAGTTCAGGGGGGTACTTTTTTTAGTAACACTATCACTTCAGGAAACTATTAAAATAGCACAAACTTAAAAGCAGCATTGGCAAAAATTGAATGCAGTTCAGCTCCAGTTTTCAACTAAATGCCTTTTTTGCATACATATGCTTTGCCTTGCATATTCAGCTGCCAAACTGCACAAATCTGAACTGACAATGCCAAATATTAATTGAAACACACGAGAGAAGTTGGGCAACGCAAGACCATTTTACAGGGAAGTTGATAGTGCTCACAGCTGGAATAAATCTCCACCCCTACAAGTGAGAAAGGGATCTAGTTTCCTGATTTTATTTTAATCCTTCCTTCAAAAACCAGACAAAGCTGCTAAATTAAAAAAGCAAATAACGCTGCAAATATTTTCCTCATCTAAAAAATCTTTCTGTTCAAAGCCCATGAACAGTCTGCCAAGTGGTGATTTCAGGGGAAAAAAAAAAGTTATTTTCACTCTCTTAATGAATGAATATACATTCCTTGTCCCAATTCAGAGGAGCTTTCTTGCAGCCTCTTTATATGTCAGCAACACACAAATACCTCTCATCACTGTAAGAGCTATGCAAAGTGTTGCTGAAAATTGTCGGTGTATTGGTGCACACACTTGTGTGTAAATGTCTTTGTAAAAAGCCCTGGGCACAAATCATGTCTGCAATAAATGCTCTTTTAGACCACTTCATGGCATAAATGCAGACATTTTTCTGCTTAAAGAGAAAACTCATTTATATTGAAAGAAAAAATAACCTCACAACAACAATACGATGCAGTCCTCGCCAAGTGGTTTTGCTGAGATCAGTGAATGGAATAAAGGGAAAGGAGACCTACAAAAATATGAGGAAATAAACATACAGCTTTGAAATTAAAATCTGTTAGCAATACCTCAAATCTAACTTTTAAAATTCAGACTTTTCTCTGTTACTCCAGGTAGCTGGATGAAAAATTCCCTACTTCACTGTTATACCTGCTCTGCAGGAAAGCGTGCACGTGGAAGTTAAGGCTGGGTGGCTGGGGGCGTGACAGCACAAGGTGGCCATCAGCCACAGCACTGTCAGAAAACATTTTTTTCGGAAGGCAAAAAGATCATCTGAAATGGAGGAGGGTCACTCTGTCTCTATTTCCAGCTGATTCTTGGCTCCTTGGATGAGCTCATCAATAAAACATCACTGCTTCTAACAGCCATGTGGTCCATAGAGAACTACGTTAAGATTATGGATGTCACTAAAAAGTCATGGCCCTGAACTATCTTCCAAATGTATTATGTAAACAAATATATTTATTTCTGCAACCAGCTGAATCACAGCAGCAGTAAACTTTTAGTTTTCTTCCCTACTGAAGTTTTTAACTTCAAAACTTACTTACAATCTATAAAGTACACTATAATATAGCTGCAAAAAAAGCACACCTATATAATGACAAAAACTGTAAAATGTAACTGCTGCACCTATCCCCCTTGGGAATGCAGCAGATGTTGGGCAAATGCCCTCTGCTCACATCATTAAAACAAACAAAGCCATTGTCACAAAATCACTCACTGTGCTGAAACTTTATAAGCTCTTCTATTATCTTTTATAGCTTAATTTGAGCACTGAGAATATCTAGAGTGCTTTGCAGCACATCAATAAAAGACAATTTGCTTTATAAAGTTTATCATTATTACTGTACTGCCTGCATCAGCTCATTGCAGTCAAGTACGGCAGCTTTATTTTAAAAAATTTTCATTAGATCAAGACTTGACTTTTTCAGTGAATAAAGGTGGTAGTAGTTCTGGAGGTTTCTTTCACAGGGCTGCTGCTATTTTCCATGGTGCTTTAAGAGACCGTTACTAATAAAACTGATGAAAGAATCTTCTCTGAAGCCACAAAGCATCACAGGCTTGACTGTATTACTATTCCCCTCACTAAAAACAGAGGTCTTTGAAGAGTGCTACTAGAAATTAAGAAAACAATAGTGGAAGCAGCAACTGGCAAGGGAACTTTCCAACTTTTAAACAAACTCCAGTGTTTCATACAGTCCTCTGGCTACTTTATAGCTTACATCAATCTTTATCCCGTAACTAGAGCTGAACCTGATCTGGATTCAGCCATTTGAGGGGTCTGAAGACAGACACTGAAGAATATACACAGGCGGTAGAGTCCAGACTGATACCAGCAGCTTTCACCATCACCATAACAATTCCTTAGGGCACAATCCTATTCCTCTTCTGTAACAAAATCTCTGTGCTAGTGAATGTGCTAACACAACTGTAACAGTATAAAAGGTCTATAACTGGGATGGGTTGTTTTAGCCCCTGGGGCACTACCTTGCCTGGAGTCAACTTCCATCTCAAGTTTCCTGAGGCTGATGGAGCTGCCTGTACTAGTGAGCCCCTTCTGGTCCCCAATGCCCAGGTAGGAAACACAGGTGAGACCCAGTCCCTCACCCAACTCCACCCACTCTCACCACGAAGGATCCATGGGGGTTATCATCAGTGGGGACCTGATGTATCAGGAGCCCAGCCCAAAGATGTCCACCTAGATGAGGAGCACAATCTGGAACACAGCACAAGGCACTTGGTCAAACCCTCAAATAATGATTACAGCATTTCAGAAGCAACACTGCAATGCTTTTTTTTTGCCTGCATTTTCCTGATATATGATGCTGAGCATTGCTGGTGTGCTCATGTAGGATGCCCAACTGTTGGATCTGGGCCTAAATTTGTAAACAAACTATTTCAAGTGAATCAAGAAACACAAAGTGTTTTTAAAATCATAATGACTGGCAACACTCTTCCATGTTTGCTTTTTTTTAATATATATTAATTGCACTGCATCCCACCACATTATCCATGCTGGGTTTCTCCCAGAAGGGGGACAAGAAAGGATGGGAAGCACATGCAGGTTTGCTGGACTACCAAAGGTAAACAACTTTTTTTTTTTTATTAAACAGTAAAAATAATTATTTAAACTTCCATTTCTTCATAGAACTTCTTTGAACAGAATTTATTTACTCAATTAGTTCTAAAACCCAACTCCCTAAGCAAATAAATGATTGCTTAAGTATGTGGAATTAATATTCTCCACTTAGTTGCCAGAATATTAACTCCTTTTTAAGTGTAGAAAGCCCTATAAAATATAACCATAAAATCTCACTCAAATAATTTTAGATAGGTAAATGTAAAGAAATTTTTTCTACCCAGATCCTTGTATACTCAAGAGAATGCAGTCAATTGATTAAAACTAATTAAGAAATCGCCCTTTAACTTTTCTAAAATGGGACTAAAAATAACACACACACATTCAAGAAGTATAAAAAGCTAAAAAGGTGGCCTTCCTAGTTAGAATTTGATAAGGCTTGTGAAATTTCTCCATTGGCTCTGATAACTTTGAACAGTGGAGTCACAACAGTATTGTATTTACAAAAGCATGATGAAACATTTCTTATTCTGATCAAATTCTTGAAGACACAGTACAGAGAACATTATTGAGATTTTCAAATCAAGTTCCTAAAAATGATCATGTCATCCCCAGTCTATTTGGGAATATGCACTAAGCTAATCAAGCTGAGGGTGTTGCAGCAGAATTCAAGACAACCCAAGTCCTGCTGTTACTGCTGTTCAGCAGTCCAGAAGCTCAGACCTCTTCATATTGATTTTGTCTTCCCAGCACAGCATTTATTTTACAGAATTTATGCTTTTCTCACAGTCCAGCATAGAAATGCCTTCAGAAATGAAATATGCATGTCTGATACTGCCTTTCCTCCTTGTCCTCAGCATACAACCTCCACCTTGGTTAACAATTCTGTTCAGACTCTGCTCTGACAGGAGAACCATGTACCCCTCAGGGGCTTTTCACAGAGTTCTTTATTGCATCAGTTAGATGTGGGCACACTTAGGTGAGACAAGGAACACTTTAATAGTATCTTTTGGTAGCACTGAAAAGTTAGGAAGGAAAAAACAAATTTCTGCAAAATTTCTAAACAAGCGAAGACCATAACCTTCTCAAGAAAAGTTTGCCAGAGTACTTCCTTTTTACAAATGAAAAATATGCCTTATATTAATCCCATTATTGTAAACTGTGGGGCCATTTTGACTAAAATAAAACACACCGGAATGTCGGCAATCAGCATGGAAAACTTCAGTCCAAAAGTTAAAGACGTGATATGCAGCTGAAAACAATCATACAATAGCAAATATTTAATAAAGATCAGTAGTTGGATTACACACAGTTGTTTTACAGTTTTTGCATGTGTATAGTTCGCAAACATTCCCTTCTCACTTTTGGAAGCCTGTAGATTAGCAAAGTTTCCATGGAAAACTTCTACAAGAAATATTTCCCCTAATAGCTAAAACTTTCATTAATATTACAGAAAAATGAATGCCAAGAATATGAGTGTAAATCCTTAGACAGTAAACTAGGTAGTTACAGAGACATTATTCTCATATGAACATGGATGAACTATCCAAACACACAGAGAGAGTCCACGAGCTGTTTACAATTAAATCTGATGCATTTCCTTGTACATGTAAAATATATATGTGGAAGATTTGAAATCTCTGAGTTTAAAAGCCTGTTCCTGTCTAGTTGGGACATTCAAGAAGATCTTAAAACCTCAGAGGAGGAAGCTTCCCCAGAGATGTTCCCCAGAAGAAATAACATACAAGGAACAACACTAACGTATTGTAACACTAATGTAGTCTATTACAAGACTATGCAAAAGAATTTTAAGAACTAATTTAATGTGGCAAGAGTGTAGTTCTTTACTCTCAACGGATGAGGATGTAAAACAATCTCAAGAGTATCATCAGAGCACTCTCAGTAGCCATCACCAAGACCACCATGGTTATCAACCACCTTGCAGGCACTGCATTTTCCACTCTCACAGTACAGGAGTAGGAAACAATAAATGCTCCACAGTTCCTGCCTGCTTTTAGGGTGAAGGCAGACATAGATGTTGTCAAGATTCCATGGTATCGGCATGACAACAAAATTACTGCAGAGTCCACTAACCAAAGACAACAAATTTCAAAATTTCAACATGTGAATTTATTCTAGCCAGAAAAGTGGGAGAAACAGGATCCTCCACAGCTTGTCAAAAGAAAGGGCAAATACTTTTCTGTCTTCTCACGAGGTTAGTCATAAAAGAGTCTCTTATGAAGCTCTGGCAGGCAGAGCTTCACCCAAGGAACAGGTATGCCTGCCTTACCAACCAAAGCCAGTCACCCACAGTGACTCTCTGCCTCGTACTGCACTGCCCAATACAGTCAGACCGGGAGAAGGGAGTGTGACAGGGGTCAGAACAAAAGTATCTTAAACCTCTTATGATCTGCCAGAAATAGCAGATAGGAGGATGCTGAAATGCAAAAAAGCCTTCTTTGGTCCTAACAAAAGGTCAAAAATAAATTGTAGCACACAGGAAAAAAAAAAGATCACTACCTTATTAGGCTAATTTTTAACAAACTGATCGATCAGGCTTTTAGAGTTCATAGCTAAGCAATTCTTAGCAAATGTGAGGAATAAACACCAAAGAATCTAAAATGAATCATTTTTTCAAGCAGGAAAGTCATAACCAAACATTCAAGAGCAGAGTCTATTAAGTCCAGTTCCTAACTACCTAATACTACCATTTAATTTGACTTGTGAATTATGCCCTCATTGTTTTAAACCAGAGGTCGGATTAACAGATTTCAGATTAGTGTTTAAACCCATGACATTAGGTCAAATGCAGTTAGCAGAGCAAGTTCCTTCATGTTAAGGAAGATGAAAATATTTTTCTTGCAGAAGGTACAGCCTCTGGCTATTTCCAAATTACAGCAAAACTACAAATAACAACTTAAAATAAAACATACTAGTGAGTATGTTACTAAAGATCCAGTACAGACCATCTGAAATCGCCTAGAGGAAAAATGCTTAACTAAAAATACTTGCTGAGGTGAAACAAGCCATCTTTGCTCCAAATGTAAAACCATCTCCTGACAGCTCTCCAGGAGGAGTACGAGAGTTAAGAAATACAATTCAGCTTTGAAGGGTATGATCTCTCAGGGTTTGTGGAAAGCTTGTTTTAGATAAATTATGAAAGAAATGAGTAGCAGAGATGAAGGTAAGGCAAGAATGGAGAGAAAAAACCAAATCAAAATGGTTTGTAACAGAAAACTTCTAAAATACTATCAAGGAAAATGCCTTTTATCAAAAACTACAGGACAATCCCCAGTAAAAGCTATTTCCCCAAGCAGTGGTGAATGGCAGAAATTATTGTAATGAGCACTGCTTTCTAAGCTTGTTAGCTGATAAGCTACAGCATTTTCCTCTCTGATGAGACAGAGTCTGCTCTCTCCACATAGCAGGGAGAAATAAAGTTTGGCTATTCAAAAACAACCAAAAAAACCTCCTTATTAAAATATAGAAGAACCAAAACAGAAAGCCTCAGCCTCTCTTGTTTCTCTTCATGGGCTGAGAAATGTTTTTTAGCCTTTCATTGAGAAAACAGAGGGAAAATACATGATGACTTTCTCCCTCTGCCCTCACAGCAGCTGTACAGCAAAGGTGAAAGAGAGTCAGGGCCTCCTCCCACCTCCAGGTTCCAGCACCCACAGAGCGCAAAATGCTTTGGGTCCTTCAATCCTCTTCATGGGCTCACACAGGTCTCTCTGAAGATTTGGTCCAGATGCCAGTGGGGCCACTTTTGAGACAGCAGCTCCTTTCCCATTTCCCAAGTTTGAGTTAGAACTATACTAATAATTCAGTCCCAGCTGGACACAGCACTGCCAACTGCCCTGTTCTCCTTAAGGGTGAGAAGGATTAATGATTTTCAGGCTCAAAGCACATTTTTCTCATCTAGCAGTGACTCTGAAGTTGAAGGTCTGACAGGAGGCTACTCCTCCCTGCCTTGCCAGGGCAAACTGGCAGCAGGGCTTGTGGTTTGTCCCAGGGAGTGTTTAAGTCCAGAGCTTAGGATCAAGCTGTAAGGGATTTCTCTCTGTGCTGCAGTCTTAGTGACGGGTTGGGTTACACTTCTCGATAACCCCTTCATACGTAGTATGAGAGCTGACAGTTCTGCCTTCATCAGAACAAGAAAACAACAGAGGCAGCACCTCCACCTTGGTTTTAAGTGTCTTTTTATGAGTCACCATATAGCACAAACTAAAACCAAAAGTCTATATTGCCAAGTCATTTTAAAACTAAATCCAAGAAAGGCTTTTGTTTCACAAAATGTGGTTACTTGAATGGGGATAATATGAAGAGCTCATCTATTTAGGATTAACGCTTTGAATACTTTGAGCCAAAAGACTGATTATATGCTGTCAGAGGAAACATAAATGGACACAGAAAGGCTGTCAAACTGGAGGCGTGTTTATTAGTGCGTTATCAATTGTTTTTCTGAACACAGTAAGCCTTAATTTCTATACACAAACTGACTCTGATTTAACGTAGTAATATTGTCTGTTAGTTTGAAGAAGAGTAAATACATTTTATTTTGATAAGAATATGAAGTTTAAGAGACAGACACAATATATACTTTTCAAATATGAATTAGGGGTTTGCTTTCTTTTTTAACCTTGCATTGGATTTTAAGTGTCCCATGTGTCAGTGGAATTCTGCCCCCAACTCATTCAATTGGAATTTTACTAATAACTTCACTCTGACCAGAATTTTACCTAGGGGAACCACAATCATTTCATAATTTTGTAGGTAAACTCAAGAGCATGCCTTATACAATGAGGACAGAGCTTGAAGAAATCAGTAAATCTTCCGTTTTATACATTTTCCAAGCATGTATACTTAAATACAATAATACTTAGGGTAGCCACTGTGTATATTTACTTCAATTTTCACTCCTAAGCTCTATTGTCTCATAACTAAACGCAAACCTTCCTAAAATGGTTGGTATGTTTCATCTGAGCATAAAAAGGTTTGCACAACTACATTACTTCAAACTCCTATCACAAATTACTATTTCACATTCACTATGGAAACAGACTTTCAGTTCACTTGAGAAATAACCAAGTCATAAGGATTTAACTCCCTGTGCTATTCATTAAAAATAATTATTCAATGCATAAAGGCTTGGTGCTGAGCGAGTGAATGGTCAGATTGAAGTATTCCCTTTAGCTGTGGGAACAGACATCTCAGATGCACCAAAGATGCGTTTCCTCATGCAGCCCCCCTTTATTGCTCACTTGGAAAGACTACCCCTAGAATAAGATGAGACTTCAGACACCCATTTCATTCCCCACTCCTATATTGGTTTTTCCGATAGGAGCACTGATTACTGGTAGACAATAATGATTTTTGTAATGTGAACATCTGTGCTGTAGAAAACAGACCGAGATCAAATTAATGGCATGTTATCTCACTATTAAGCAGGTACCAAACAGTAAAGATTTTTTTAACTGCCAATAAACCTGACTAAATTCTTACCGAAGATTTAGCCAACAGAAACACCAAAAGCTTTAAAAATCCACAAGTGAGATGCTCTTCAATACCCTTTTGAAATAAAAGCATTTTTTTTAAAATTAAATAATCAAACTTCTCTTAGGCAAAGCTCTAACTGAGGTCTGAACATACAGAACTCCAAATTATGTTAGTTATTGGTCTCACTGCAACAATAACTCAGCCATATTGCCCACAAGTAGCAATTAATTAAATTTAATAAGGAATGCTACGAGTTGTTCCTGTTTTTAAAATCCCAGCCAGGACCCTAAACAATGCTGCCTTTCTTATTCCAATCTTCAAATGTTTAAAAATCCAATTGAACAAAATCATCTTCAATGTTGGAGAAAATCCCAATGCATAAAAAATCACTTAAGTGCTCTATTAAACAAACCAACCAAATCTACGTGGCAGAGGAAATGTCAGTTTTTAACAGACTACTGAATACCTCCTTCCCAGGAACAGAAATATAATTTATCTTTAATAACACACATAGAAGTTTTTCTCAATCACTAAATTCTGAATCCTGAATGCACTGAGGATTAAAAAGCAAACATTAGAAAATATGAACTTGATGTGCAGAAAATTCTCTATTCACTTCTATACATGCAGAAGATTTTTTCCTTTCTCCTTCCAGTGAGCAGGAGGGTGATCTTAAAAAGCCTGGAATTATTTTCCTCTCTTCAGAATCTGAGTATGAAACTACATCATACCACAGAAAGCCAACGAAAAGGATCAAGCATTATACAAACCCACAGTACCCATCTAATTTCCTGGAAACTACAGCACAAGTGATAAATGGGAAACCAGCAAAAATTTTCCAACTGTCTTTTACAAAAACATATTACCTAAAAAGACAGTATAAAAAATTATATCAAATGCTCTTGGAAAAAAGAGATCACAGACTTTTAAGGAGTAACATTACAAATTATTGGCTTCTGAGTAAGACAGTTAACAAGTAATTGATCATGTAAAACCATAAAAGACTACTACCAAGACAAGGACCAGGCTCTCCCACCTAGAATTGGAAGAAAGGTTAATACAATCAGCATGAAAAATCCATCAGACTGGAAAACCATTTGATTATTCCAGTGCTACACGCTTACACTGTGATTGCTCTAACCTGATGTTTTAAAAACTCTCATCTGCTTACTCATTTGTACTTATAATGAATGCCAACAACATTATGCTAAGACAAAAAAGTCTAACCAGTTTTCAGAATTAGTATAGAAAGCATATACCTGCATAAATTACACTGGTCTACTCCAAACTGGGGAAAAGTCCAAAATAAAGAGGAAAAAAATGGCAAATCATAACCACCTGAAGAGCGGGATTCCTAAGTACCGACAACTATCTTTCCTGAGCAATTTTTGATTTTGCTGTAAATTAGATGCAAATTCTGAGATTTTTCAAGCCATATTCCTCCAGGAAATTCTACACCAGATTCAAAATTCTCTTTTTCAAATTCCAGGTGTAACCTTACCAGTTTTTACTTGTTCTTTGAAGAAAAAAAGTCTACAATGCTGGTTAGGACCTATATTTACAAAATTTGCTTATGAAGGCAATCATTCCTATTTGAGACTATGGAAGAGTTCCAGAAGCTTAGAGCTTAACATATGAACTCCCTGAAATGAAAGGTCAATGAGCCCTGCATTCCCAACAGAAACCAAGGAGTGGGAGGGCTTTACAGCTGCAAGCATCTCAGGAAGGATGCCCTTGCAGACACGTGGTGAACTCCTCTTCTCCCAGCACTTTCAAGGGCTACAGGTTTCTTTAGACTCTGAGTTCCCTTGCTATACCACCAAATAATAATACTTACCTTAAAGGAATTACTTGTTAAAGAGAGCATCTCATACACAGTCCCTTTCAACCACGAAGGCTGAGAAGCAAAGAAAAAGACAGCAGAGTATTTTTTCAGCCATTTTTTCCCTTTGTTGGAAGCTTGTGTGCTCCTCTCAGTGCAGACCCTCACTTGCCTATTCAGCTTGGGGATCAGCATGCCAGCAGCATTCAGTAAATAAAAAAACTGACTCTAAACTGCACATGTTATTTGCAGCTCAATAAAAAATAATGCTGGGTCTTTGACACGTGTTTATATAACACCTAATATAAAAGGGTTGTTGCTTTCTCATGAATAAATATGTGGTGCAGGCCAAAGTCTGGAAGCATTTTCTAACTAAGAAAATAAAATCTGTGAAGTCTAAACTCCAATTCAAATTTTTCTTAATGTTTTTAGACCTTAGGGTTCAACTTGGAGACCATATGCAATTAAAACTAAGTAGACTTGCCAAAATAAAGCATATTTTGTGATGCAGTGATCTTGACTGATTGGGTTTGTTTATTTATGCTTACAGAGAATTTGGTAAACTGTGACAAGTGTCTCAGCTAATGCAAGACAGATTCATCCACCTGGAAACAACCAATATTTTAATATATATTAATAAAAATGCTCTAACAGTCAACAGTAGCCTTTCCTACTGGTTGCATTAGTTCTCATAGAGCTTTATAAGGCTTAATCTCATCATGCAGCTTCTTCTTATCACACACTACAGTGCTTACACTTGGAAAATTAATGTTATATAGCATTTTAATCTTTATTATTCTCTACAGTTTGGACTGACCTGTCTCTTTGACTTTATAAATAACCCAAATACTCTGTACGCTTAATTTGCTATCACCATAGCAATTTTTTCAGAGAATGAGTCAAATTCTTCCTTCAAAATTAAATGCATTTTTTCAATCAAGTGTCTTCTTGTGGCACTAAAAAATTGGACAAAATTTTTATTCAAAAATATGTTTCTTCCTCATACAAATGTCATTACAGCAATCGTAATAAACCTTTCTTTAATATGAAACACTAGGTCTTATATAAGATGTGTTTACAACATTTACTACCTTGTTAATTCTTTTGTTCATGGAACAGGCATTTGCTATGACACAGAGTCTGTCATTCTCATCAAATTGGTGATTCATCTGCCTTTCCTACACTTACCTTCCAACCTGTCCTTCCTAATTTTTTGTTTAGCTTATCACTGTTTTGGTACTGCTCCCCCCTTTTAGGTTCTGAACCAGGCTTCTTCCTTTCCATTATATAAGGTCTAATGTTTGAAAAGCTGTTGAGCACTGCCATTCATGGTACCGTGACTCATTTCTGTAATGACTACTGTTTCCTACATAAGAAAACCAGCGTTACTTGTCATGTAATTACAGTTAACTCATCCAGGTGTTAGAATGCTCGATGCAGGGCCACTGACACACAGGAGCAGTGGTTAGCACTTGGGGGAAGGCAGAGCAGTCTCTGGCACCCATGTCATGCTCCACTCCTCTGCTTACAACCAGCGAAAACAACCAATGAAGAATTGCAACAAGTAATTTTTTAGATGAATAAAGGGATATCCTTGAAAATCCAGGACATTTCATGAACTACACACCCTCCAAACCCTGGGATGTCTGTGCTAACGTGGGTTTTGGCAGGACTAACAGGCATGTAAAATCTAGTTCAGCTGGCTCCTGTCTTTTCAATTAGACAACATCCTGTCTTGGAAGAAATTGCTTGGGTTACTGTAGTAACTGGAAGGCATAGCTACCAAAGTAAAGATACGTGCAATGAAAACCCAAGCCTGAATCCGGGTGTATTCCCATACAAGGGAAGGAACTCTAGAAAGGTAAGTCATCCTGACCATTTTAGATAAAGACAAATAAACTATTTTAATTATTCTTTATTGTACAGGCTACCATTTGTTTGTTTTGTTCAGCTGCTAGAGGCTCTCTACAATAAACATTCCTTCTTTTCCAGAAATTTGGATTTTTCATGGCTGCTACTCTTACACAACATAAAAACAGAGAGCTATAGCACCCATTTAATTTTCTTTCTTCTCCCTTTCACAGACACTGTTTGATGAACTTCCAACATTCAGAAACTATTGGAATAATGAGATTTCCAGCTTCCTGTTCATTTTCATATGCTACCATATAAAAATAATACTCCACCACTGCTCTCATTTGTCATGGTATATGGTCCTATTTCTTAGTTTTAAACTAAAATACCTCTGAAAGACAACACCCACAAACCGCAGAACATTTCAAAACCATTTCCCACATGGCAGGCAGGTACTCTTGATCCACATGGCAAAGTGATGATTGCACAAGAAGTCAATCGCATGATGTTTTTTTTTTCTTTAAAATAATCCTGGCATCACAGACTGTAACAGCTTTCAGACATAACCCCGTGGACAAGAGTATACTACCCTTTGGCTTTATTACTTTTTCGATTTGAAATGCAGGCTACATGCTTCTGATTAACTAAAGACACTGCTGGAGATTTGCTCATTAAAAGTAATACTAATTTCATCTTACCCTTTTTTATTGAGACAGATTATCTATGTGAGCATCTATGCTTTATCAAGCAGTATTATTCTTTAGAAGTTCAGAATCAGTTCAGCGGGATTCTGTCTTGCACTGCATTCACTCAATTTATGTCTGCTCAAAAAACTACTGTCAGAATACAGGGCAGTTACTTGCAGAGCATCTACTCTGTCAAATACGGAACAATGCAGGCTCTATTCCAGAAACACAAGCACCTTTACATAGCTCAGCTATACACATCCTTCAGATGCATTAAACCCCTCATCACCCACTAAATGCCCAAGGCTAAGGTCAATCAGAGAGAACTCCAGAGGAACTGAAGTCTCAAGACTTTTAGAAAGCATCATGGTGGTTTGCATCACTTTTTACTAGCCACCACAAAGTCAGAGAAGACTTTCTGCTTCCCACACAGAAAAGTGCTACTAGATTTTCAACTGGATTATGGATTATAAAGCAGTGAGTCCTGACAAGATCATTTTTGAAGTTAAATTTCAAAGATACAATACCAAGGATAATTGTTTGCATCTTTGATACTTTCATAAACATTTCGCAAAGAAACCTGTAAGCACTGAATCCCCTGAATGTGTTACTACTTTTTTCGTTCTAATATTAAAGCTACTGAAAGAGTTGGGGGTGAGGAAGAAGACAAAAAATACATTTCTGTTTCATAAATTGCAGCTAAACTAGATCTTAGGAGGATGCAGCACTGCCCATCTGCCTCTCTGATGCTCAAGCAGAATATAAAAACGGTTGGAGAGCTCAGGAGAGAGGTCAAAATCATCCAAATGCCCGAGGCTGTAAGATGCTCTGCAGTAGAAGTAATACCGTCAAAAGCCACAACTAATACTATCTTGCTAGTCACAGAAGATTTTTCGCTATCCTTTTGTCTCCTGAAATGACAACTGAGAACCACAAACTTTTTGGCAAGAAACACAGAAGATGGGTAACTGTAACAACATGAGAAGAGCTTCTGAAGGCAGATGGAAAGAAGGAACAGATGTGGAGCAGGTGTCCGCTCTCTGCTTAAAAAATGATGTTTTTTCAGGGTCACCACTGAAATAACAGAAACTTGAAGCAGAACACAAATCCTGAGAAGGTCTCCTTCTCAGGTTTTCAGACATCAAATGTATAACTTCAAGCATTCACTGTTATTAGGTAAAATCCAAGGGTCAATGAGTTTCGCACTAATTTAGAGAGTGACCAAAAATAGAAGACAGCTTGTGGCATTCTTGTCAGAGCCAACCTATGGAGATCACAAATCCCAGGAAAGCTTGTTGCTTCTTCTCTCACTGAGGAGTGTCTGAGATTACAGTTCTCTGCAACTACAGCCACCCAGGCACCATAATCCCATATCCTCCCTTCCAGATAGGCCCATGAAAGACCAAGCTCTGAGCTACGAGCTGTCCAGACTCACATGTGCTCAGTAACATACTGATTAGAAACAACTGAGAATTGAGCCACCTGACATCTCTTTACCACAAAAAACTTGGTTCAACATCTTGACGTATTCAATAATGATTTGTCTCATATTTGAGTTTCTCTAAACCATATGTGAGGCGCTTTACGCTGCATGAGAGGACAAGCGAAGAAGCAGAATGGCCCTTGTTCCCATCAACTCTGCAAAGACGTTCGCTTCAGATGAAGTTTGTGTTAAAGCAACTGTTCTGAGGATCTAGAATCTAATTTAGACATTATGTTAATGATTCTATCTCTGGACTGCTCAAAGCAGCTTGTAGAGTTCTATCTATCGAAGAAAGAGAGATCATCTACTGGCAGACTGCACCTATCACTATCAAGAAATGTTGCAGTTGATTGTACTCTTTACTAGCTACAGAAAGCAGGACAAGAAACATCAGAGACAGGCTGTAATGCTTGTCACATACCCCAGGGTCATGAGATGTTGTAACGTGTTATTAGATGCTCCCTAGTGTTGAAATTGGGGCTTACAGTCACTGTACGCTGATCCGCAAAAAGATCACATGGCCCTCTTAGAGACTTTTTTTTTTAACCTTAGGCTTTTGATAGGCGATCTCTAAAGGCACATGCACAAATACACTTCTTCAACTTTCCTCAGCTGAAACGCAAGAAGGAAAACTTCAGTGCCCCTGGCAGAAGTTACCAAGCAGAGAACCCCCATAAGCTTTTAGTAGCCTCTCTCCCCTGCTAAAATGATCCTCTCCTTGAACTGACACCAGTTTTGTCCTACCAGCGGACAAAAATCTTCGATGTCTTCAACAGCTGCTTTTCACTGAAAGTCAACAGGGGAGACTTATAAGCATGGGAGAGGGTTTTCAAAAGAAATGGATCCTACCTTATCACACTTTGCAGTCAGTGCTCGTAAGAATGACTAACAACTTCCCAACGCTTAAACAAAACCTGTTTCAGCTACTTTCCCCCCCAGCACCGAGTTGTGTTCTTACACACGTGGCAGAGGTGCATGGTGAGATCCTAAGCTCTGATGACTAAGAACAATACCCCAATCAAGGAGCAGCGAAGTATTTTTTGGAGCTGAGAGCTTATGCAGGAAAGTTTCAGCAGCTCAGCAGCTTCCTGCTGGCTGGCTTCACTGAGCACAGCAAGGTGAATCACCATGCTCTGCAGAAGAGATCTTTATCCCCTTCCCAGACAAGATCAAGACCTTTGTCTATATAAGCCTTTTTTTAGAGGAATGTGTTATATGGCAATATACAACTGGCTGCCTGTAACTCTGCAAAACCACTACTGGCAAAAAGGGAAAACCACTACTATCAACCACACCATGTGCCTGAGAGCATGATATTTCTTGGCTGTGGAATGTCTTCTTAAAGGCAGTCTTAAAGCAATTCATCTTTGTAAATATTTCTGCATGGAAAACTTGTGGATACCTACGGGTGATGTGATTAAAGGGTTTCAAGAGAAGCTTTTTGTGATCAGAAAAATATCACAGCCAGCATCTAAACGGCCAGCTGCTTGAATAATATTGACCTCAAACATTCAATGCTACTATATACAGCAATACCTAAGATATTTTTCCACATTCGCTCTTGTTATTTTTCTTCCTGCTAAGACATCAGCTCTCTATTCCTGCAGCAAACAGGCAAGAGCAAACAACTGGCTTCTTCATCAAAACACAACACTGCCAGGTGACTAAAAGCATCCACATTTCACATTTCCAGACCACAATAATACAACTGTACTTGACTGTTGCCAGCAGTCAGAATTCAAGCTTACAATACAACATGAAGTCATATACTCCTTAGTTCAACAAGTATAAAAAGTTTCTTTTAATCTCACTATTTATTTGCTAGTAATGTCCCCACTTCCCAGGTCATGTCTGCTTATCATTACTACCACAACAAAAACTAAGACACACTACAGGAAAGTGCAAGCTTCCTGCAGCTGCTTAAACAAGGTTTTGCTTCATACTGTGATCTTAACAGGACACTGTCATCTCAACTATGCTAAATCCAGTAATTTGAAGTTAATCCTTTTTTCCTTTCATTTTGTTTGTTTCCTTCTGTCTTTTAATAGCCACCCCCAGTCCAACTACTTTTCAGTTGTAACTTATCAGGAGCAAAGATTCGAGTCCCATGTGAATGGAAAAGCAGCTAGTATTTGAAAACAAATTAACCTATTTCAATCTGTCTCTAAGTTGCATTTTCAAAGAAAATCTTTACAATAAGCACACAAATCCTGGTAACATTTAGAGCAGGAATGAGAGAACAAAACTGGGTATACGTTTTGCATCATTTGGCTGCTGTGCTTTGGTAGATTGACATCAACAGTTTTCAGGATGGGTGAGAAGGCAGTTAATTCCTAACTGCCAGCAGAAGTATGTTACACAGAGAAAACTAATTCCATACATTTGGACAACTGACATTTGAAATATCAATAAGCTCCCTTGCCCTTGAGAATAACATAGCTGTTTTTGCTGGCTTTGCAACTTCCTTGAGCAATTTTCTGATCAGGGATTAATAAAGAAAAAACATCAAAATTAAGCATGCTGATCAGTCACTGCTCTCCGTTATCTTGTAATGGAAACATTTCCATTTGGCTTCATGGAAGTATCATACATTTCATGGGCGTATCACATGGAAGTACATTAGCTGTCCTGTGAACTCAGTAATCCTGACCAAGTTATTCCCCACCTATGACAGAAAAACTTAACTGATTAGAGATACGCTGGCATAAGCATGTAATCATGGCAACAAAATTACCCATTTTTTTTAAGTACTATTTTACTCCTTATTTTTCAAATACTTACTTAGGTTGAATAAACAAGGCAGAAAAAGAAAGGCAGCAAATCTAGGAAACTCATATATAAAAAACAGTATTTAAAGATTACTATTAGTCTGGAAGGCATTAAAAGGGGAACATAAACGTTTAGTTCGGGTCTGGTTAAAAGATTTCCTGGCTTGTCATTAAGGAAGAGATTTTCTGAGAGGCCTCATAAGACAGTCTTGAAAGTTAAGCACAAAACTGGGCATTCAGACAACTCTTTGCCTTGCCTGATTCTGGGTGGGTTCATTTGACCTCTGGCAGCCCACGTAAGTCAGTTTATCAAAAAGAGTCACTAAATCGGGGTACTCAGTCTGAAAAATTTAAAGCCTGACAGAGGTGCTGAATCCTGAAGTTCCAACCTGAGTGAACACAAGGTAAGAGCACAGGATTTCTCTTTCAGTCAAAGCCTCCCTGTAAAGCTTGGCACCCAGAGCTGATGCCCAAAATAGACTCTGTGAAAAATGTTAGCCTGAATTTCCCTTGCCCTCAGCCTGAGCTCTTCAAACTGTCATCTGATGTCAAGTAAAAAGGAAAATTATAAAGTGTATTATTAAATACTTTAGATGTTGCCTTGAAAAAAGAAAGTTTTATTTTTGTGTGCAGTGTGGCTGCAGAGGCTGTACAGTTAAACGAAGCAAAAAGCAAACTGACAGCAGAAACAGAAGTAGGGGGATCATTCTGACCATTTGCACTGGGGTCTATCTATTCCTCAACAGACAGACAGACAGCTTTTCGCCATGGTATGATATGTCTGACAACTTGAATGTGCCAACCTGCTGTGCTTATTATTGGGGTGTCAGGTAAAGATGTAGACAAATGTGTCCCAACCAAGACATTTTCCTTTTGCTTACTTCCCTTTACATTTCTGCTCAAAACAAATTGAGCCTAAATTAATGACTCCTAGTTTTAATATGGAATTTTTATTTTCCCTTACAGCATGAGTTCTCAATTCAGACAATAATTTAACTAAATCCGAACTCATTCAGAAATAATACAAATAGCTCTGGGTACTAAAACACAGCTTACAGCTTACAAAAATATTCAGCACTGTGACAGAAAAAGGTGGAAAAACTTGAGTTCTTAAAGAACATCTGTCATTAAAAGGGGCATCATATTATTTTCAACTGCAACAGACTAAAACAAGGACTAAGTGCATTTTTTAGCTTTATATTGCTTCTTAGTAGAACAATGACAACTAAATCCCCATACTAGATTTTTCTAGCTCAAAAAGTCTCTGGAGTCAAATCAAAAAGCAAGTATCCACAGCACATGGCAGAGCAGTAACAGGCAGTACACCTCTCAAGTTTCTGCTGCCCTCAGCCTGGGCCACTTACAGGAGGGCATATACCCTTGCCCACCTCACGGCACACTAGTGAAGCATTAAAATACACATTTTTATAATTACACATTTCCAATATTTAAATTTCTTTATTATGATGATTAGGAATAACTCCACACAAATTTTAAAAAAAACTGTATGGCCATATTCATACATCTTTAAGATAATTCAACTTTACAGTTTTGACATCTGTAGCTTATTAGTCTCTTAAGAATGCAAAAACACCATTGGCATTTTTCATATTGCAAGTGTCTGGAGATAATGGCCGTGCAGATTTTCTACAGAACAGCGCCAGTAAACTTGCCAAACTTTCATCATCACTCCTTCGGAGACTCTGAGGGGGCCGATTAAATTGGCATTTTGTTTGACATGTACACAGAATGTGCTTAGCATGCAGAACAAGTATGGCAATAAACCTTTTCTTAACAGCTGTGTTATTTTAGCTAATGATAAACATGTATCTAAAGGCACATATTACCACAACTTAAACTGGTGAGAAAAGCTTAGTCACCCCATGGAAAGAGAGGCCATCACAACTGAGAGGAAGTTGTTTGTTTATTCCTTACTATGCAATTAATTGTCTCACCAATAAACACTGCCAAATACACAAATTGTATTGTTGTTCTAAATTAAGTAAAATTCATTGTCATTGTAGCTTATATTCCGCCTCTGACCTTGCTGCATCTATTCTTTACCGACAGACTCCTACCCACGGGCGCATGTATGCAATTATCACCAATCTCAGTGGAAGCTGCCATTGCATAACAGAGCAAAGTTTATTTGCTGGAAAGTTTCCTTACGGTCTGAGAGCTTCGGAGGGCAAAAAGGCTCTTTTTGCAATCGTGGCTCATTCCGTTGTGACTACATTCCAAATGCAAAATATCTTGACATGTGAAATGCAGATGTTACCGAGCAAGACAGCATATTGATTTGGTTAAGCCATTTAATTTTGACAAACTGCCAAAACAACAATAAAAGAATCTCAAACCTGAAATATTGGAGATTTCATCAGCAGCCTATGAACAGGGAGACAATGAGTCCCCAGCAACCTCTAGGAAGGGATCGATGCTCTCCATGGAACTGCAGTGACTGGGAATTTCAGACAGTGCCCTTCGATTTTCTCTGAAATCTTATCTTTACAAAGTAAACAAACACAGATAATAACCTTTAAACTTTCCACAGACATTCATAAATGGATTCATTACTACTGAACAGCAGCAGACACTCAATATCAGTCTCTGTTCAATATGTGGTACTCTGTGTATTGCAAAACTCGATCTTTTAAAAGGCACAGGTTTGAATTCCCAAAATTGTGACACTTAAGAGAAAATTAAGAAATTAATCAGAGTGCCTCAGAAGCATTTTTAAAGCTTTTCTATGAATCAGCAGAGCTGTACACATCCCACCTTTCCAGTGAAAACTAAATGTATCATATAAACAAGTGAGTCTGAATTCTGAAGTCATAAAAAACACCAAATACTGCCAAAAACACTGCAAACTCAATATCTAAGTTTCAAAATGGGAAAAAATACCTTTTTTATTTTAATCTTTTTTAAAAAAAAAAGTGAATAAACTTGGATCAAATTTTAAATATTTTCCTTTCTACTTACTTGCAACCAATCTAATTTTGGTTCCTATGTTCATAAATATCTGAAGCAAACCAATTGTGGCAGAGCTTTTAAAGAGCATGTGCCTGAAACGCTACTGGTCTATATGGACATGTTAACTAAATACTTTTAAACGTCCACAAAATTAAGTTAATGCTTATAAGAGAGCAGAATTTTTCAAACCCAAGTTTACATAACCATCTTCATAGAATTCAAAAAAAGTATTTTACTTTAAAGATTTGTCAGATGGTTTCTATTTCCTTAAAAACAACAGCATTTAGAATACATTATCTCAGTACCTTCTTCAATCATAATTGTATCCTTTTATTACATTGGCCAAAGAAAAAGAGTAAGAAGTAAGTGTGGTACATTACCCCCAGTATTATTTTTTACAGCACTTTACAGGACACCTCGCGTAAACGCAGCACTTTACAAACCACATAAGAAAGGTCATTACTCCAGAGAACTTAAAACTAAAGCAAACAAATTGAGCACAACAACCCCTCCATTCAAAGGATATATGAGGACATTCTTCCTTAATATTTAGGGTATCATCACTAAAGAGATTCCCAAGTCAAGCAGCATCAAAATAGCATCAAAAGTTGACAAAAAGTGGCCCACTTTTCTCCTTGCCCTTCCTTATTCACAGAGTGCATCTTGAAACAGTGGGCAGATGCACATCAACTCACTTCTCCGTCACAGGCACAGAAGGGAAGGCATGGGAACACATTGTGTGGGAGACACGAGGGAACTGCACTAAAAAAAACCACTAAAATCCAGGGGCACAAGCCGAGCCCCAAGCTCTGCTACTCTCCTGCTCTTTATGTGACTCCGTCATGACTTTTCTTTTGACTCTCGCTAGCTACATTTTACAGAGTTATGCCCACCAAAAACACCACAAAAGGGAGAAGGTGAAGGAAATCAGGGGCACTTCATGCATGAGAAACAGGACTGAAGCTCATAAAGACACAGACTAAAATGTTTGTTTACACCGTGGGTTAAATATTAAGGTTTCCTTTCAAGTTTACTTCTTTTCAAACTGAATTTTTTATATGACATCAGACTGAGAAAACAGCCAATATAAGGTCTGCCCAACTGTGACAGTCAACTACTTTCTTTCAAAATATCTCCTTTTCTGTAAGTTTAGATCAGTAATAAAATGTTCACTGGGCCCTTCATAAGCTACAACACACTTCTCTTGTAAGAGCATTAATTGCTAGACAAGCAAGTACAAACCACTGCCAAAGCAGTATCAAAGCAGAAAAGCCTTGTTTTCATTGCAGGTGCTGCCACCACAGCAGCAAAGTCCACAAATGATGCAAGTGCAATTGTTTTGCTCTTAATAAGCTCCTTTGCAAATACAAAAGTGGGGGGGGTTTTCTTTCTTTTATTAAAAAAATACAGCCCTTGATGCTCTCTACTGAGGTGTGCACTCTTTCCAATAGAAAGAATCTGTGTCTCCATAACCCAGGAAATTTCCTTTCTGGCCTTATGCAGCATCATCACAGTCCTCCTCCTACTTTTGAGTTAGACACTTCATAAATCTATCACCTGCTGCTGTCTGCATGTTACCAGAATTTTCCCCACACCTAAGAAAGTAAGGAAGCTGGAAAAAAACTGTGAGAGGAAAAATACAACCTTCCATAGACAGGACACATTTAAACCTCTAGGTGCGAGTGGTAGCTCAGATGTCAGTGGTGAAGGGTGGTCAGGGCAGAGCCTCAGGTAGAGCCCTCCAGGAAGCAAAAGGATGGGGAAAGTAGGTGCAGCCTTTTAACGTAGGAGACAAAATAGCATTCAGTCTAGAAATAAAATACTTCCTCAAAATTATGCTTCAATCCTATTTTTCTTTCCACCACCACCCCAAACTCAGCCCTCCTCTCCATGCAAAAACCCACTGGAGAAGTCTACCCTTCAGTTAAGAGAGAAAGTTTTTTTAAATAAATAAATAAATAAAGCAGCACAAACCCCAGTAAAGAGAAGGTAAAAACGTTGAATATCTTTAACATCAGTCAATTCCCAACAATAATGTTTAGGAAGAATTATTACTCAGAAAGATATTCCCTTTAGAAATTACTTCTGGTGATCATTGTCAGATTTACCAAACATTAAGGTTTCATTTATAATTGATTAACATAGATTATCAGTTTCTATACCCACTGCAGACTAGATTAATTTTATATTATTAATGATTATAAACAAAAGGTGGCTATCAATTGGCATGGTGTTTTCTTTAAAACATGTATAGCTGATAATTAACAAGGTATCAATTGTAATTGCCAACTGCTTACCCATTCATTAAAAAATCATTCATGTGTTACTTCTGCATGACTATAAAATGAATATAAAATGGAACAGTATTGTCTCACCTCCTGCTAATCCAACCACCCAGCCTGCATTACTAGAAGAAAGTTATTGAAGATGTTTTCTGTGGCTAACTCAGGAGAATGCCTGGAAAAGCCAATACTGATGTTGGCTTTTGTTTAACAAAAGCAAAGAGAGACATACTGTGCTTCCCTAATAACTCCCAATTCTAATGCTGAGAGAAGAGGGAAGCTAATTTACCAGGTGTACACACAATCTTTGCAGAATTACCAAAACACTGGAATGAAAAGAGGAAGCTGCTGAAATGCAGGCTTAAAAACCCTCACATGTAGGTAAAGAATCAAACAGCTTACCCTGATAATATGTGAGAACAATTAAGAATTTGGATCAGTCAATTGCTGGGAGAGTAAAGTCTTCCTGGACTATGTTTAAGCTGACCAATTGGCCTATGTTAGCTAGAAGTGTCTTACTTTCAGTACATCCAAATATTCTTTTTTGGATTTCCTATCATGCTAGTCAAGTGTACACCCATGGTAACTTCACCTCCCATATACCCACACTACTTTATATTCTATTCGCAATTTACTTCCGTAAATTCAAACCATTTTCAGCATCTTTGTCCTGACTGTTATCAAGTCTGTACTACTTTTGCAAGGGTTTGGTTTTTAAATCAAATTTATTCTCCTGTTAGACAGCATTCTTCAAACACTGAGCAAGTGAAACGAAGTGGCATAGCTTATTGTGTTTTCCAATGAAGCATTTAACAAGAATTCCAGGAAAAAATATTATTATACCTAGCCACACTGGATACTGATAGCAAGATACTTTATTTACTTTTACTACAAACCAATGTCAGGTTTTATTTTGCTGCTGTTCTAAATTTGTAAACATTCTAAAATGCCACGTTTAAGAAATTTTCATATGATTAAAAGCTATGGTCAAACACAGTCAGGTGTGATACACCATTCTTGGTGTACCAAGCAATAAGTAATCTGAATTATCTGTCTTTATGCCTCAGTGCACTCAATGAGAACTGGACTCCAACATCAAGTCCTAGGAGAAAGGAGGGTTTCAGTTGGATTTTTAAGTTGTATTCTTACACATGCAAATAAATTGACAAAAATCAAGCCTCTGCCTTGCCCTCAGACTCTCAACCCTTCAGAACGGTTGAGGCTGGATGAGGCCCAAGCTGCACACGATCGAGCATAGCTCCCTGCAAATCCAGAAAACAGGCATTCTGGAGCAGTAGGAAATAAGAGCACTGGAGATGCTGGCTGCTCTTCCACTGGGTTTTCTAACAGGACACTTCCAGGTCAGAGCCCAAATTTCTATACAAGCACCCAAGTGTCTTGGAAACAGCGTTTGGCAGCTGAAACTAGACAAATATCATAGGAACGACCTTGCATAGCCCAGACCTAACAGAACTGTGCTGTAAGGATAAGCAGTTGCACCAGAGAAGGGTTAGACTGGATATTATGAAAAATTTCTTCACTGGAAGGGTGGTCAGGCACTGGAACATGCTCCCCAGGGAAGCGGCTGAATCGCCATCCCTGGAGGTATCCAGAAAACTTGTAGATGTGGTGCTTAGGACATGGTTTAATGGTGGACTTGTCGGTGTTGGCTTAATGGTTGAACAGATCTAATGAATAGATGATCTTAGAGGTCTTCCCCAATCTTAACATTTCTATTCTATGAAGGGAAATACCTACATTTTAATTACATACACAGAGAAGAATTGTCGTATAGGCAGTCAGGCAGTTTGCACGGTAGCTAAATCAGCTGGTACTTTCTTTGTGAGTGTTTGAGAATAAATTTACTTTCAACAGTGAAGCAGCAGCAGTGACCACAAACAGTGCCTCAAAGAGAAATAGGCAAGAAAATGTAAATGTAAGATACCAAACTTGGAATTACCCAACCTACCAGTCTTCAATGGATATCAGGAATATTAAAAACAAAGACAGACAAAACACTGTGACCCTGGACAATGGCTTGCCTAACTTAAATAAGCGACAACTGTGGTGTATAGAAACAACCAGTGAAGTATATGCTTGAAAGATAAACTTTCATCTATCCTTTAAATGCCCAGCAATGAAAACGCTGGTCAAACAGAAAAATGAACATTACTTAAATACACTCAGAAAAGGCAACCAAAATCTTTTCCTTTTTAAGCAAACATTTAGAGAACAGACCATTCTGGTGAACCAGAACTTCTAAACTAAACAAGTGGGGTGAAGGAACAGTTATTTGTAAAGAAGCAAAATAGGAAACAAAAGGAGGAAGAGTATTTCTTCTTTGCAGAGCTTCAATTCAGACTGCAGCAATGAGATAAACCTTTTCCTCACTAAATAGGAAATGCTTCTTCCTCACAGAAGAAAAAAAGCACATCCAAAGCATCAAGAACTCACAGATTTAAGTCTGAAATTAAACAGTCTGCATGACAGACATATACCTTTATAAACAATTAAGTTCAGGACGAGAGATTGTCTATGAATATGAATGTCCTGCAAGACACTAAAAATAGTTGACAAGCGTAATATGTTTTATTAAGGCCAAAAGTAATTTGAAGATCTTTTTTTTTTTAGCTATATCAACACGTAACTTTTACATATACATGTTTTGTGGGAAGTGTTCGAGTATAACCAAGTCCCAAATAAAACTGCAAGAGCATAATGATAGGTAAGATACTTGAAATTATACTTTAGTTACACCTATTTTATTATTTAATGTTACGTACACAAATTATACACTATGCTCACAATATTTTATGAATGATGTTAAATATTAAAAGCCTAAGAGGAAAAAAGGCATAAGGCTTTAAATAGGACAAGAATGGAACATTACTGTAAAACGTAGGATAGAAAAAAAAATGTAAGACAGTTGGTTTTTTGGGCTTCTGATTTTTTAAAAAATGTCCATCCATTAGCGAAAATAACTATTAACTTTGCTTGGCAAACGGTCATATGTAACTACCTGGAATTATTCCAAGAAGTGGAAGCATTTTTGTCATTAGAAGGTAAAGAAACAAAGGAAGATTGGAAATGGGAACAAGGCAATTCCCAGAACAGGTAACACATTTTGGGGAACACTGCAATAGACAAGACGTGAAATCAGATAGCCATCCTAGCTCTAAGAGCCAGTTTTAAGGCTTTAAAGCTTTCACTGTTTGCTTTTCTTTCCCGCTGTCTAAATTAAGACACTTTTATCAGCCCTATTGATTCTACCCATTAAACTGTGGATTTTGAGATTACACACAGAACAACAGAACTTTTCAGAGTGGACTGCAGCCCCATGCGAGAAGGACGCACCAGCTAACTTCAACAGACGTGACCTTTAGAAAGCAGTATTATTCACCCTCTGCTTGCGGGCGCTTTGACACATTAGCACTTTGTGAGATCTCCAGGCGGTATTTTATCAGCAGGGCCCATCCAGGCATGATGTGCACTTTCACAGTGCATTAGCATATCCAGAGGAGGAATGCTGCAGACTGCAATGGCCTTTCCTTGTAGGACAGACCTGAAGTGTGAAACAACTTTGCTGACATTCCCACTGACGTCCCGGAGCTCCTCTGCATACCCAAAATTCATCAGCATGTAAAAGCTAGCACTGCATACTGCAGAAACTAATTTCCAGAGCAGCTTAACTACCAGGACATTAATCTTTGACCTGCTCACAGTCTTATATTCTGAAGAGTTCAGCATCTTAACTTTTTCCTTCTTACCTTGCATGTTAAGAAAATACTGGTCTATATTTCTACATACAGGCTGAATGCTGAAGTTTAAAAAGAAATCAAATGTATTTGACAATGTAAACAGAAACCCTGCTTCTCCCCTTACATCTGTACGGATCAGAAGTAACTTGGGTGAAATCAGTCAGCACAGGTATACAAAGAGATGGAAACTGGTCCAATGAGTAACACAACCCTTTGTACACAAACACAACTTGGCAAAAGAGCTAATGAACCAATCTGAGGTCACACAGAAAGATGGCAGAGCGGCCTGCAAGAGATTTTTCCTCCTTAATCGACAACCAGCTTTGAATTTAATGTTTCTGGCGGTCTCTGAATCCTGGTCGTCTGAGCAGAGGATTCACCCACTCCACTTTCAAGGTCATCCTGCCAACAAGATAGGAGGGCTCAAATTGCAAATAGCAATTTTCAAACCATTCTGTAAAACAGCAGCTTGGGGTGTGAAACTAGGCACAGACTTAGCTCATTATTACTAACAACATTTCAAGCTGCTTCAAAATATAACTTTCAAATTTTAGTAATGAAAAAGTGTTTTTTCTCTTTCCTGTTTTATTAAACATAGCAAATGAGCACAAATTTGGGCTACAAGCCGCCCTTGGTCCTGGGCACTTTAGCCAATGTCCTTCTGACTGGCTTCACAAGTTTCTGAAACACACTGAAGACGCTCCTGAGGAAAGATTGGTTCTGACTTCAATGGCACATTTTTGTTAGCTCTAAGACACAACACAGCTCACTGCTCCAAGAAAGGACGGACAACAGGCATTCTTCACTTTTCAAGTATTAGGATAAGAATTTGGTTTGGTGATTACAATACTGAAATCCACTCTTCCAGATCTGGACGTGACTTCTTCAAGGATATGAGTTAGTAAGAATCCAAGAGATTCTTTTTAAATATTAGATCCTAAACAAGCCAGAAGAATTTCATCCTGCAAACAGAGGCAAACTGAGTTGACTGTATCCCAAGTGTAACAGCACTTCCCAAAGGATTTGCACCTAGAACTTATCTATTTAGTTTAACATTTTTATAACCCATCCTCTTATTATAAAAACTTCTTTTCTTAAAAGGCATTTCTATCACCATACCACAGTATGATACACTTTATGTAATTCTGCAAATCATGCTTATGTTATAAAATTTTTACTAATGTTACATAGAGAAACCAACTTCAACCTGCATACATCAATGTCGAAATAAATACTGCAAGTTAATGTTCCATCTTCTTTGTTCTGCATCTTTTTCTTTAGGCTTGAGCACTAAGTGATGAAGAAGTTTATCTCATATATATAAGACATACCACTAACAATAATCTATTCCCTCCCCAAAACATCAACAAAAGGAGCTATGGGTCATTGAGCCAAAAAATTAAATGCTGAAATGCACATCCAACAACGTTACCCTTCACTAGCAGATATGATGCGGAGAAAAAAAGTGAAACAAATACAACTTGAATGTCTAGCCAAAAGAAAACATTCAGAAAAGAACAAGGTGAAATTTAGTCCCACTCTTCAGGACGAAAGGTATCATATTACAGCTTCAAATCTTCTGTAGCGTCTGCTTAAGCACAGCTAGAACACGTGGAGAAAATTCATGGTATTTTATCATGGTTGGCTTGGGGGAAGGAAGAGATTTATCTGTGAGGTTAGGTGCAGGAAATTATTAGCTTTTTTCCTGCAGTTTTTCAATACACATTCTCTTCTTCTGCTAACATCTCAGTCATTTCGCCCATAGAAAGCTGACTACCCAAAGCAGTACAAAATTAAGGTTAGCCTGCACTATAAACAGGCACTTCAGTGGGAGGTATGGTATTTTTTTTCCACTCCAATTCCAGTCCATATTTGAGCTGTAGGTTTGCACCTGATGAGCTTCAAACTCCTTATATATGACAGACTGCTGCAGTCTAAAGGAAAACACAGAATATTTGTAATTGTTCTGTGTTCCCCTGACTGCTATTCTACTCTACAGGTTCTTTCTTTAAGGGGGGAGGGTGGGAGAGGAACAGAGGAAAAAGCCTAATCAAATAATGTACCTCGTATTATACACCCAATGAAATTCATGATTTTATCAAAGAGAAAGAGGCTGCATTTTAAAAATATGAATTTTCTAAAAGCTGTGCCTGCAGTGTTCTAAATTCAGCAGTTATTCATCCAGCAACTCAAGTCAAAATTAAAGAGAGAAAGCTACCAAAAACAGGACATCACCAACCTCATAAGAATCCAACAGGATTGGAAAACATTTTAAGGAAATGTTAGGGAAAAAATAACACTTAGTAACTAAAATGAAAACAGAAAGATCAAACACAGCCACCATACAGTTCATCCTTTTCTCAGCCCAGTAGAAATTTAAAAGAATTCCTGCATATTGAATTGGACAAAGCTGTGAGCAACTTCATCCTTGTTTGAAGTGGATTTAGAATAACTGCTGTCAAAAAAGCTGATAGTTGGAATGGCTCTAAGCACAAAACCACAAGTGTCTTGTAGTTGCTGAAATACAAAAAAGCTGAAAGACATCATATGGCATGTCTGGTAGCTACAGAGAACTACGGGAAAAATAAGTACAAATGTTTGTAACTAAAATACATTCATTGAAAAAAAAAAAATCTGGGCCTGGGATCTTCTAACCATAACACGATGCATTAATGAGAATTTTTATAATACATTAAAACAACACTTTCTAGTAATGCACTGACGAAGACCAGAGAACAAAAATCTGCATCATCTAAATGGTGATGATAAATAATGAAATAAAACTTTTGCTAAGCAAGGCTGTAAGATATGCTATCCAACTTACCGTCTTAACTTCACACACCGGAATATTTTTGATCACTAGATGGATAAAAATCTTGGGCAAAACATAGGAAAAGAGAAAGCAGAAGATTCAACATTTGAAATGAAAAAATTTTGATTACCCAGTCCATTTTCCTAATTGGTATTTCAGCTATTTAATGCACTTAAGTCCAGGCTGGAGACAAGCAATTCACATTGTCTGCCCTCCAAGATCATCAGATCTATACATTTCTTTTTATTAGAATTCCCTTTTAAATATAAATTCCTTGTAATGTATTTCCCCTAGTATGTAGTAATATAGCAATGTGCTTCTATACAGTCTGTCTTTGATCTACAAGCTTGACATGAATTCTTTAAATTAGAGTGGTATTTTAGGGAAAAAAAAAAAACAGCTTTAAAAGATGCATCATTTTTTCCAGAGAATTCCAACAGATACAAACTTTGGCCCTTCTGACTAACAAGATCAAGCTTCAGATGTATTAAAATGAAATCCAAACCTAGCATTTAATATTCCATCAAGAAGATGGAAAGGAAGAAGGATTACTAGAAACAACCTTCTGCATGTATAAACCCACCTCACCACCAATCTCCTTTAGCTACATTCCTGCCAAACAGCTACACACCCCCTACAAAATCCCAGCAAGACTGATCTCATTCTACAAGAATTTTTCAGAGGACAAGATCCTTGGCAGCAGTCTGTCAAAGCTCATACAAATATTTTAATTTTCCAAAAGAAATGGAAACCGAAAAAATATCCTTGGCAATTAGTAAATAGTTCAATATAAAATATTAATGTACCATCAAAGGCCTGATTATTCAGAATTCTTCTTTGTAAATGCTTTGAAATTTGAAGTGCATTTTGCACTAAATGTGCTTATTTCAGATTAAGCAAGCAGACTGTTTACAAGTCAGCAACTGAAAAGCTAAATGAAAATAGACTAAAAAATTACACTAATTTTTTTTTAAAGTCCTGTATTTTCAGTGTATATCTCCCTCTTTAATTTCATCCTCAATATTACAATTAGTAATTTTAGAAGAAACACCTCATACTGAAACACAAGTGCTTTATCTTCCAGGGTTATTTCTCAGTATCATTTTTTTTTATAAATATTGTTAATGTAAAACACTGTCAGTGCGTGGCAAAATCTGCTATTATAGCCTGGAACATTTCACTAGTGAATACAAACTCAGTGAGCCCCCAAGAACTGACCAGCAGTTACAGTTAAATAAAACAACAGTTGTGCCCTGATGACCAAGACTTGATTTAAGAAAGTAGTAAACACATGACCAAGTGCTTCTCTGAGTTTCGGGTTAAGTGGGGGAAAAAAAAAAAAGAGAAATTGTTGGCAAACCAGACAAGTCTAAAGCACAAATAAAAACCAGAAAGCTGGCAACAGAGTAAGGTTTTATAACAGAAGTGTAGAATTAAAGCAAGAGCATTCAAATTTACCTACATCTAAAAGAGCTCCTCAGAACCGTGAAACCTCTATCAAGTGATAATTTGTTGAGTGTGCACTAGCACTGCAATTTGTATTTAATTACAGTTCCACAGTTATTTCATATTTAAGCTATAATGCTCTCCAGGCAGAATGCATCTCAAAAGGTTTACTGCATAACAAGGGATGAAAACCATGCTTCTTCAATAACCAGGAGAGCAGCAAAATAACCTGTGTTGCCACTACTACATTACAGAATTGGCATTTTTAAATATTACTTTCATATATTTTGACTGAAATTCATCCATCACATGAAATCAATAAAGAATTAATCAAAAGTTTAATTTGCATCTGGAGTCTAAGCCTGCAATAATAATTTCATATCATTGAAAATGTACTCAATTTCATAGGTGATAAACAAGGGGGCAAAGGGTAATATTATCATAAAAACAGAGCAACTGCCATATTCAATCCTTTAGGATTCTTTAGGTCCTGCTATGCTAGACACAGTCTATCTAATCAAATAACTTCAGACAACAGCCATAACGTTGTGCTTCAGAAACAAATTAAGACTCATCAGTGTGCACATGTATAAAAACGTTCCCCACTTCACTGATCTGTGTCTTAGGCATTTGTTAAGCCTTGAAGCACAAGGTTTTGTGTCTCTTCCAATGAAAACTCTTGCCATTTTTGTGGTAATTGACATTATTAGTAGTATTACCTATTCCAGTGAGTCTACTACTAGTGAAGACAACATGATCCACGCAGCAGCACATATGAGGTATGGAAGAGATACACAGGTCACACGAACACATTCAACTGATGAGCTGCCCAAAACCTAAAACCGCTATTAACAATGATGAAAAGCTCCAAGTTCAGAAAAATCTCAAATGACATTTTTCAGTTCCACAAAAGTCCAATTTCTTTCAAATAACCAAGAATGCTAACAAATATGTACTGAACTGAACTGAACATAAAAACACCACTCTAAAGCCCAACTTAGGAAGTGAAATACATCTTCAGTAACAGAGACAAAAACAGACCGACAAAACCAAGAAAAATTAGGGAAGGCTTAAGGTCTCCTAATGACATAGGAAATATATTCCCTGCTCCTTCATCATCTTCCCCACAAGGCCACATCAGCCATTCCTGCTTTAAACCAAACCCCATTTCCAAGTAAACTGTTTTATCATCAGGCTGGTGTCAGTCAAGCTGCGCTTTGCTACAAAGAGCATGGTGTTCGAAAAAAATTGGTGTCAAAATATCAGGTCTTGTGAATTTTCCTTAGAAAGGAGATGAAACTCATGAGGTCTTAACAAAATCACATCACCAAATAAGATAAAACCTAAAACAGGACAAGGGATCAACTAGTTAATGAGACAATAGTAAATTACTAATAGCACACTAAGTGCAGATCTATGTCTGGAAACAACGGACAGCTACAAGATTTCCATTTTGTACTGAAGTTCAAAAGAGGAGTTCCCTGACCTGTAAGCCAAGTTGTATGGAAAAACCAGAAAGTTCTGGTTGTCTCTATCATACATCTGCCATAACTAAAATGTATGCTGTCAAAATACCAGCGATGACACAAAAACGTTGTTCTTCATGCGTAGGCAGTGAGGATCTAGTCATGCTAATACCTCTGCCCACCTCCATCTGGGAGACCTCTAAGCATTCCTAGAGAAGGTGCCTACCTAACATTCAGAAGATGTCATACCTAACATTCAGGCTATATGGATGGCCTTGGGCAGGTCTAGTTCCTTTATCAACTGTATGGCTGAGGAGCTGTAAGACAAGGTCTAAATGTAAGGTAAACAGGAAAGATTTACTATTCTTTCATATTTAAAGTTGTTTTTTTTTAAGTGAAGTCTCTGTAAGATTTGCCTTCTAAACCTCAAAAGTCTCACCGCTCTACAAAACTGCAGACCCACTGTGGAACAAGTTTAAAGACAGTCAACCACTTATGCAAAGACATCCTTTTTGTTGTCACATGGATACTGGCGTTCCTCACATGCATGTAAACACGTGTTCTTCTGAATTACCTTAGACAGAAAGGTAGATCAGTTTGTTAGAGTGAAGGAGCCTAAGTGGTGCTGATTTTTTCACATCTCAAATGCAAATTATTTATTCAACTACACAAAGCCAAGACATTAAAAAAAAAACCCTACAAAACACATTCCCACAGCTAACCCTTTTGTAAGTACAGAATGGAGCAACTAAATTGCTACCTAAAAATGTTATTTTCTTAGTACTGATGGAAAGTAAAATAAGATATATACAAGTTCATTTGCATAATAAATATAAAAACACTTTTAAAAAGCAATAGTTTCTTCCAAAATAGCTTAAAAAACCTTTTCTTCTGATTTGACGAACATCATACAAATACATGTGCATAATTTAAACCAGTTACAAAGTCCTAAAAACTTTTCCCATCAGAATAGTCTCCGTACTTTTTAAAAACTACTAAGAAAACACTTAAGAAGCAATAAAAATATACACTGAAATTGAGCTCATCTACATTTTCCAAGCTTTTATACTGAAGTTTGACCTAAACCTTATGTCAATTAATACAGTATATATGTATTTAAATGCTTATGATGAAGAAACAAACCTGCATCACGTCCAGAATTTTGGAAAGAAATCAAGAATTTTCATTATGTAGGAGAGATTAACTTAGCTGGAACACTGTAACAAACACTTGCAATAAAGACTGGACAGGAGGAGACAGGAACATCCCAAGCTATCACAGTCTATCTGCAGTTGTTATACAGCCACTGTTTTACAAGCAAATAAACTGCATTCCCAAAGACAGAACAAAAACTTCACAAACTTTATCAGAAGTTATTAAATGATCACACAACACAGTGAGTTAGTTAAGCTTCATGGCATCATGTATCTTCAGTATTCTGTCCCTTCTGGATATGAATGAATAGTTCAGTTTATATATATATTTTCTGAGGACCAAATATTCAAGAGAGCCTGCAATTTGGTGGGACAACTACAGGAAATGTTTTTTCAGCCACGCACATTCAAATTGCTGCTTTCTCTATAAACATTAATGGAAGTGTTGATGCTTCTAAGACTTTTACATAAAAAAACACAAGCTGACTTAGCAACAGCAAAAATATCAGAGGTATGGCTGGCATTAGAAACTTGGATGTGAATTCAATTTTTTAAGATGATCCTTCATTAAGAGTGAATTTCAGTTTTAAAATCCAGCAGGGAACATCAGATCTCATACCAAATTCAGGGGATAAGTCTGTAATACAGTTGAACAACATTTATCTTCTGTAATCATGATGCCCTGTGCTTTTAAGATCTACGCTAATTAAACTAGAAAAGGTCACGCAGTTGAAAATGTTCACAATCTGGGCAAGACTAAATAACAAAATCTTTCCTGTCTATCACTAATCTCTCATACACAATAACTGTCACTTTGACCAAGTGTCTCTGTCAGCCCACTGCTCATGATTATACACAAGAAGCTTCGGCCTTCCTTCTCTGGAAGAGTTTACGAGCTTTGTCTTGCAAAACTCACTGAGACAGAGGCACAAAAGAGAGGAAGAGGAAGCAAAACCCAGCAGTCATCCGTTCAGGAAACAACTCCTCGCAGTTTAAGAACTTTAGATTTAACTTAAGGATTTCAGGATTGAAATTTCAGAATAAAAATATCTCTATATTTACACAGTTAGGAAGAAGAGGAGACAGAAAAAAAACACCTTGGTTCTAATCCCAACCTTTGAAGATAGCTGCAGTGTGACCTGCAGTTCTTATGTCTTTGTTTCCTCATGGGTTATCTGATAACATTGTTATTCTTCCAATTTTTGAAACCTTAAGATCCTCTGGAGAAGTCTACTCCTTTCTCATCCAATATAATGACTTGGAAAAAATGTGACCAGAAAGTATTTTCTACGTCCTTAGACTCTGACAACAGTCAGCAAAAAGGTCCTTAAAATGCCTCTGCATTTATAGACAATTGATGGGCAATCTGTCTTTAGTTTAGCTAAGAATTTGGAAGGACGTTAAGGCTGAGTCTTGTGTTCTGAAGTCTTTCCTGAATCTGAATAATCCTCCAGGCATAACCTAGAAAACTGTTCCCTCTCTGAAGCCCTTCTTCTCCAACTTTTCTTATTATGTGGAAAACTTTTTTCCCCAACAGTCTGCTGTCTCTCAGGTATTTAATGGGTGATTTAAAAGAAATGAAAGGATGAGGAGAAAAGGTTCCTACCCTTCACATCACAGTGACTGCACAGGATGAGGGGGAAAGCCCGCATTGCAGCACAATGCTATCAAACCTTTGGGCCTTTCAAAGGCTGCAGTGTTGCCTTCCTATTGCTGGAGGAGGTGAAAAAAAATAAAAATCACACAACTGAACCAGTCTGAGAACAGTGGGCTTAAGAGTAAGTGTTCATCCAGCAAAGACGCTGACAGAGCAGGTGAAAATAAAATGCTTTCAGAACCTTTCAGAATCTATTTCTGGATCAAGTTCTCAGCTTCATATGGTTTTCTGACACTTTGAACTACACCTTAATGTAGCTACCTCTTTAAACGATATTCAATATAGCAGACACAAAGAAAAACTACAGAAAGTATCAGAAAAAAGCCCCACAACTATATATGAACCAAATTATATGTGTTGTTGCCATTTAGCCCATCCAGGAAGTTTTCCCCATAGAAACAAACTTATTTAAACAACTCTTACCAGCTTCACAACATAAAACCACCACAATCTAGCACCTCTGTACGGAAGCCATATCCACGGGTGGAGGAACTAACAGACATACATCAGTATATACCAGAAATCTCCAATAAACTCACTTCCAAGACAGCCATGCAATAGCTCTCTTTCAACAAAACCCAATAATCAGACTACAGCTACATTCAATTCCCTTGTCATATTCAGGCTTTCAGGATATAGTTCTCTTTTGTCCTGATCCTCATCTTTTCCTTTTTCCATTAGGACACTACAGATTGCAAAGGCTAAAAGGAAGCATGTCTGAGCCAAAAGAATTTTCAGTACAAAGAAAACCGGTACGAAATGAACTTCAGAACTTCAAGTTAAGAGGAAGTTGGGCAAATTCAGTGCTTAACCATCTTCAGAAAATAGAGCATAAGCCTTTCTGTGGAAAAGTTTCTCCATAGTAACTAAAACTGCTATCTGAGCATTGACTCCCTGTCAAAAATACCCTCAACATGAAAACAAAGTACAAAAGCCTCTCAAACGCAGAGATTTCAATGACCCAAAAACGAGGACAAGAGGAGGCTCTTCTAAGCATATACAACTTCACTGACACTGATCTATTTTACTACTAAGGGAATGACAGACACAAATATAACAAAAGATTAAACAGCTATTTAACATGTACCAAGTAGCTTTATTATGGCAACTAGTAAAGACATGATAGTGCTTCTCCAGCAAGGCACAGGATTGACACAGCTGATTCTTAGCAATACAATTAGGGATCAGGGTATTGTCCATCTCTTTAAACTAGTAAACTTTAAAAATGTATTTGAATTTTTTTCTTTTTATGCTGAGTCTCTGCCTTAAGTCTTAATTTTTACAGTAATTTAATTTCAGTCAGAACAACTCAGCTCTTTTGTGAAGAAAGGGAAAGAAAAATATCTTGTTTGGCCCACATTAAAAAGACAGACTTCTTAAGAAAAGTTTCAAAGACTTATGCTTTCAAGAAAGGGCATGGGGTAGTCTTGGGTAAGTAAAATCCCTTCTGTGACCCTCAGGATAATTTCTGAATACATCTAACACATCTTTCAAAAGATACACATTGCTCATGTTCTTTAAAATGTAGAGTTTTGCAGCTGAGGGCGCACAGAAGGCTCTGACCTGAGCATTCCTTCTTTCCCACCCCACGAGGAAGGATCACCAAAGAAACAAACACCACCACAGAGGGTAAAGTAGTCCAAGGAAGCAGTCATCATCACAACTATGGGTGCCTTCTGTAACCAGCAGGATAAGGTATCATTAGAACTTAAAATTTTGCAAGTATACATAGTAAGGATTCTGTTCTTAAAGAAGAGGGGGGAAAAGGAGTGATGGAGTGTTTTTAACACTGGAGACCAAAATGCCAGTTAAACAATATTTCAAAGATTTTACGTGTGGGAAGAGTATCATGCACTTTATCAGGGTACAACATTTTAGTGCATTTCTACCAAGAGTAAGCACATTGTGCTTTGCAGTTTTTCCTAGGATTCACAGCATAAAAGAAACACCACACACATGCCAGTCATCAGAGCACTACAGCAAAAAAAGGCATAACTACTACCATTAACACTGGCCCATCATACGGAAGACTACACAGTAACAAGGACAGTACGGAGAGTAAGCTTGTTGTACCTCCAGCTTTCCTTTGCCTCCCTTGTATAGGAAGTCACTGAGTGTGAAAAAACACATTACTGTCATTTCCCCTATCATAAAAACCACAAAGTACTGGCACAGTAAATGATAGGGACAAATAGACTATGCACAAGGATACTCCATACAGTTGGCACCATGAAAGTCTCATGGTTTCTTTTTGCATAATATTGCATATATTATAGAAATTTTTCCTAATAACATGCAGCTGAGATTCCTACATTTCCAATATGACGCCTTCTCAAATTAGCACAGGTAAATACTAAGATTTTCCTACAGAATTAAAGACAAACATTCAGAATTGCAAGTGAAAAAACTAACATCTGACACTGAAAAAGGATCAGTTTAAACCAATGTTGCATCATCATGTAAACCATACTTAAAGTACAAGGAATAATAATCTTGATTCATGAATATCACCAAAAGATACATTAAATGCTCATAAATTAGATATCTCCTGAACAATCAGGAATTTTCATCCAAAACATAAGGGAATAATATTAAAAGATATTCTTTCTGTTTATTATGAAATTGAAAACAAAAATAAATAAAAAACCTCCACACCACAAACCATTGTATTTTTCACAAGATCATTAAATGCAATCTTGCAATAACTGTCCAACCTTCAAAGAATATCCCTACAGGAGACTTTCCTATAAATTTTTTTTCTTGAAGTAATTTTTCAACTCATTTCATTTGAAAACTTACTGGTTGAAAACTCTAGAGAAGCCAAGAAAGCAACGTGATGCAACAAAAAATCATACAAAACCAATTAAATTGCATATAATTGTCAACACATCCATTTTTGAACAATAATCTTCCCCATAAAATACTCCAAAATAAAATCTTGATGACTTTTCCTAAAAAATTCCTGATCTTTTCCTGCTCTATAGAATTTTTAGTAATTATCCTCAACTTCAAAACAGTTCATTCTTGCGAGACTGGTTTCAGTTCCAGGACTGCAACTCTGGGTCAACCGCTTCTCTTTCTGTTGTTTTCCATTTCTAAATGTATGCTTTGATCCCCTTGGTCTTGCTGGTAGAGCAGTCGCCTCACACATACAGTCTCTCTTTGAAGCCTTCCAACAGTGCCAAGAAAGAAGCAGGCTATGGCAGCAGGCTCAGTATTCTCCAGTTATGCAACAGATTAGATCATTATCAACAAAACTGGATGCCTCCAGCAGAGACCAGAAATGGGGAATTTGAGAGCAAGTTTTTCTTTACTTTTCTGAATTAAGGACAGCTGTTTGGTCAGTTTGAAAGGAGGAAAAAGTTACCTGTAATTAAGAGGTAGTCATATCAGAGAAGATTACACTTTGGTGAAAAACTCTACAGTAAATATTACTGCCACATTTATCATTCAGTTCTGCTCCTTCCTTGGCAGGAAAGTTTTCCCATTCGTTGTGTAATGCAAAAGAAATATTTGGCTCAAACTAATGCCAATAATTTAAGAAGCCTGACTTAGCCATGTGGATTTCATTCCCCACAGATGAGTGACCACATGCCAACAGGATGCAGGAGAAGAGTCTGAGTTCTCACATACCTGCAGAAAGAATCCATGCATCTTACCTACAATATATTCATTTGCCCACAGCCTGTGCATGTGGATATCCTACACTTGTGTCACACATTTCTGCCTTCTCCTGTTGCTCCAAAAACTTTTAAATCACCAAATAAAAATACTTCAGAATTTCCCTTCAGTTAAAGGATAAAGTATCTACTCATTGCTCAAGAAGTGAAAGTACGGATTTTGAGTCTTCATATACAACAGAAAAAATACGCACTTTTATTTCTTAAGGAAATGTCTTGTATAGCTTCATCTTAGAGATCATTGGGGAAGAAGTATTTCAGTGCAGGAAACAAATCCCTTGAGTCAAGTTCTGACAACAAATGTAGAGTGAGAAGGAGAGATTATAGAATATCAAACAGATTAAACAATTTATTGTTTGTACATAAGAATTCAGTTACTGAGGCTAACAAATGTATGCAAATAAAACCAAAAGGCTTTGAAAATCCTAACTAAAAGCTCTTACAGCTTCTACAAAAGACACTAAGAGTATTTAGATATTGGATATAGGAAAAAAGTAAGTGGGAAACAGTTTAATATAGAAAAAAACCATATGGTTGCTCTTAGAAAGAGAAAATATTCTTATAGTGCTTTAATGTGCTAATTCTAGATTATTACACATTTGTAAACTTAGAAAGCACTACTGAAGTTGAGCTTTGCTTTTCAAGTTTCCACAAAATTAGCACTGAAAATGTTGTGTGTCTGGTTATATGACAAGATAAATGTAACACTAAAAATAACGTTACCCAATAAGGACTATTAACTACGGCAGAAGTTACATGACCAGTGTAATTTGTGTACAAATGCATATTATCATAATATCGTCATTAGCTTAAAGAAAATCTAGAAATCAAAAGCTCTGTGCTTGGAGCTTTATTTGCAGGAGATATATTTCATACATAACTTTTTTTTTTAAATATATCTTAATCATTTGGAAACTATTAAGTCAAAGAAATCCTGAGCATAATAATGAACTCCTAGTACTTACTTGTTGCTGTCCTTGTTTGATATGAACACTGAAGAATCAGAAAGCCAGGGCTCCCTGTTATACAATTATACAATACTTTATTGTATGATGTGACTCTTTAGAAGCACAAACCTAAACAAAATCAGGTCTTTAGCTGGACTGCTTTATCTCTATCTTTATTCAACAGTCAACAATAATTAAAAAACACGTATGAAAAAATAACTGGCAATTCCCGCAAATCATGCCAGAAGAAAAATCATTGATGAGTCAAGCTTGTTTGTAAGTGGGACACAAAGTATGATTCATAAGTCATTGCTTCAGGTTTAATTCCTGAGAGAGAAAAAGCTCCATCAATAACCTAATACCGAAACTCAAACTCCGATTACAAAAATAAACAATAAATTCACTGTGTCTCTTCAGTTCGGAATAATTCTGTTATGTATGTTCACCACAAGGGTATAAAGCCACGACCACTAACCTTCAGCAGCTCCTGCAGGCAGTGAAATCTTGCAGAGGACAGTGAGTGTGTCAGACTGCATTCCTAGGTTGTCTTCTGCACAGCTGTGGGGCACAAGCTCCAGTGTCCACCACTGGGGCAAAGGGAATGAGACCTTAATGGCACAACTCAGTCATTGCCAATATCAAAATTATAAAAGCAGCTGGGATTCAGTAAAGCTGCTTAATTTGCCCTTTCTGTTTTTTTTTTTCAAATGTAACATTTACATAAATTGGACTATAACATTAAAAAAAAAAATTAGTCCAATGAGATTACAGCAGAGAACTAAGAGGTGCAAGAAGGATCACCACTGCCCCTTTAAGACAACAGATCAGATACTAAGCATTATGTCAAAAATGACTTCTGGGCCTCAGCTTTTATAGCAAATTGGGTTTTTAAGTACATTCCCTGTCCTCTGCACTGGATATTTATCTCATTTCTTTCTTTCCAATCCAACCCAAAAACAGAGGCTCTGTGAAGTAATTCCATTTTAAGCCCAAAGGATATTTATCACAAGATTATTTTTAACATTTAAAGTATAGCAAAAAAAAATAAAGAAGTCTAAATCTAAGAAATAAAAAATAAAGATCCAGGGGCCTTTTTCATTAAGGAGCAAATAAAATAATAAAAGAATCTAAGAAAACTCCTCCTTCAAAACCCTGTATGACCTTGCTGTTCAATCACTGAAAGAAATGTAAAGTAATATTCATTTTCCCACATCTCTCATCACAGGCCAAATGACAGCTCTGACACTGGAAACACACTGGCAAAAATTTTTATTTCTCTTTAACCTCAGTTATGAAAATTACGAGAAATAAAAGAAAAACTAAAAAGCCATGCTGCTGTTGGACACTTCATCACACATCATACCTGTACTGCAGAAAACAGGCAACGATATTAAACTTGCAAAATGTAGCTGGATTTAAATGTATGCCACTTCACTTAAATTCTCAATTAACAGGCCTTTAAAGAAGATTATCAAAGACACTCCAGTCACTGTGATGTGAAGACAGAACAAGTGAGCACAACCTTGAGTTTTCCCTTTGTATTTGGCGGCATTTCATCTTTAGTATTTTTAAATCATCAAAACAGTAAGCACTAACAGGGACACTACTGAACAGAACATGCATTTAAACAGGGTGATGAAAATTACTTGAATGAATGTCTTTTGGTTTATGTGCTCATTTACATTCCCCTCAGGAGTAATATATTAGCAATGTCACTGCTATGAACAAGTAAGTGACATATCAGTAACGACCATTTATTAATAAATACTTCACTCATTCCATGAGTTTAATCTTCATATGCACCCATGAGGCAGGAAATTATAGTCAGTATTTCCCATGGGGAAGTTAAAGTCATGTTATAGACTGTCCTAGTCCATGCAGTGATTCAGGTGTCAAAGCCATAAGCAACACACCATAAGAAACCCTGCCTCCTGATCTCACTTTCTAATCACTGAATTTTTCCCATCTGATGAAGAAAACTATAAGGACGATACTGTCTTGTCATAACAGAAATGTAAAACATTTATTAAAAGGTGTTAGAAGCTCAAAGAGAAACTTGCCATTAAAATACAAAACACAAAAAAACCCTCAAGTTTTATCAACTGGTTTCCCCTTCATCTTCCAAGGATTAATGCGTGATAACTGTTACAGAGTTACTGCTGCCTCAGATTAACACAGATCTTTATTTGGAATAAAGATCTTTTATAAGGAACTTGAGAATATTTTCTGTGTCTAAATTTATTGACTTCTCTTTACCTGGCTCCTAGTTCTCAGATACTCCTCAGAATGTGAACAGAATGGTTATGAGGAGATACAACTACTGTTGCCAAGAAAAGGAAAAGAAATATTTACTTTGGAGGAAAAAAAAAAAAAGGAAAAAAAAAAGATAAATGTTTTGCTGCACAACACAAGTCTACTACTAATTTCGCTAGTTTGCTTCTAATAAAATTAATAAAGCAATGAGTAGGTAGACAATCTTCTACAAGAGTATAGTAGTTGCCTTCAAAAAGGGAAATGTCTTCTGATATTCACAAATTGGAGGAGAATTACAAAAGTAGGATTCTATACATATGTTAAATGTGTATTTCCAGCTCATCTATATTAGCTCAGTAAATGTTTCAAAGCTGACCAGGACACTGACTACAGAACTTCCTTTAAAACTAGTAGGAAGTGTATGAATAAATCCCTTAACAGGCTTTCAGATCTCCACCCATGAGTTAAAAAAAAAAATTTGTTGCAAATCCTGAAAGACTTCAAGGGCTCTGGAATTTCACCTGTCCAAAAATACCCACATCTACATTTACTGTGTGCAGCAAAGAACTTCTGTTATCACCCAGAACTCAGGAGTTGAGAACTTCAGAAATAGTGAAGTACTAATGAATTTTTAAAAGTCAGTCAGGAGCTCTGCATGGAGATTTGAATGAGTTCAAGGTTTTGTGCAGACTTCTTCCATCTCAATTGTCAACTGCTTGCTCAAATGTGTTGATGAGGAAATTCTCAGAGCATGCAGCAGCAACAGCCCGCTGCAGGAGCATCAACAGGTATGTTCAAAAAAAAAACCTTTGTTGCCTGAATAGTTCTTTCCTTTCCTCAAGTTCCTTAAGACAAAAGGAAATTAATGTAACAGGTTCTGGTGAGCACAGACAATGCAGCTTTTCTATACTACCACACCGAAGAACACCCATTTGCTCATTTTTCAGCTGACTGAAGACCAGCTTCTTCTAGTACTGTTGCTTCCTCCTACAGGGAACATTCATTTCCACTGTTGCTCTAACAATTAGAAGACAACACTTACCACTCTAAGTACTACAGGCCTATATACCACAGTATAGACATACCATATACTGCTCACCTCCACCACAAATTTCCAACTTGAAAGGGAGTACAGAGATCGGTCCTCACAAAGTCTGAACACAGCTCTCATAGCATATTCTTCCGTAAGAGCTGGGCCAATACAAATGTTATTAAAAGCAAAGGAATAGGGTCTGGAATAGCAATAGAAACATATCCATAGGTTGTGAAAACCAAACAAGCAAACGTCACTCTTGAAACAAAATATTAATTTAACTGTCATCCATGTAGGCAAAAAAAAGCAACAAGTAACATATTCCTTAATAAAAAATACTTCTTGTAAACCTGAAAGCACGACTAAACAGAAAATACATGATTAATCCCCCATGAGGAGTTTCAAATGACTTGAATTCTGAATAGTCACCCTGTTTTGCAAGGAGTTTCACTAAGCACAACAGGTATATTCCCATGTGCTTTGTGCAAGGGTGTTGATAGGATCAAGAGTCAATTGCTGAGACATTATTTTACTTGTGCTCAGGAATCACTCCAAAGCAAACATGAGAGAGTAGTGCTTAATACAGCAACACATATTTTCAAAATTAATCAAATGCATAATCAATTTTAAGCAATGAAATTTTGGACTTAACTGAATTTCAGAGGTCACCAAAGTTCAGCTCTACCCTTCAGTTGATCATCTAGATTTCTTTACTGCCTCTCTACTCGTCAGTAGTGATGGACAAGTAACCTCAAAGTCATTATCACACAGCTCAAGAGCTAAATGTTTCTTTCAAAAGTAAGTATTTCCAGAATGAATTTAAAATCACATATACTGTTGATAGTACAAATAAGCCAACAACACAGGAAGTCCTTGCTTTTCTGTTCTAAATATATCATTTTTCCATAAAGGGATATGTTTGCTCACATGTAAGAAAGGAGAATGAAAGTGGAGGTCCCTATCACTTCCACATCCAGTGTGCACAACAAAATGGGATCCAACAAATCTTATCTCCTAAAAGAAATGTTCTGGAATCTCACATTCATTCCCCTGTCACAGGAGTCAAAATTATTTTTAGCTTTTAAACAAAAAATTATTTGATGTTTATGAATGTGTACAACATTTTTAAAGATGGTACCAAGGCTGTTAGTCATCATCTCTTAAATTTTTGCTTTAAAACTACTTCTTATATTTCTCCATAATACTTCTTACTATGTAGAGATACAGTTTCTCTTGTGCCAATGTCAATAGGGCAGTATTTGATATGACTTTCTCCCAAAGCAAATCAATCACAAAAAAAAAGATGCATGTGTCCATGATGCTTTATTTTATCTTCTCTTCATTTATGAATAATTCCTGAAATTTGAGCAATCCACCATAAGAAAAGAAACAACCTCTAACAACAAGAATTTAATCTACCCAGAATCTTCCAGGAGGATCTCCAGAGTACCGGACAGCCCAGCATTTCACGAAGCAGACTCCAAACCACTGAGGCAAGCACAAGCTAGATCGGAAGAGTTAAATAAAGCAGCTAAAATTCAGCAGCACTGCAAGTTATTCCAGACTATGGTTACTGTAACCTACACTGGGTGTCCTCTGCATAAGCACCAGTGTGACTTTGTGGACTGCTGAGACTCAGTCTGTTGCAACTGGCATAAGTTGCCACAGGCGAGTAATCACAAGAAACTGACCTTGGCAAAAGCACATTTTACACTTCACTGCTGTTCAACTGTGTTATACTAAAGAGAGAGCAAGTGAGCACAAGCAGAAGGGGGAGGGAGAGAGAACAAAGGGGGATAGACAGCATAAAAGTGAACGCAGCCATTTTCAGCTTTACCTGCATTGAAGATTTTAAGAGAGGTACATCGCACCTCCAGTGCACAACGTACACATGGTTACAGTAACTCTGTGTGGTATCATTTTTAAACCATCAGAGTCTGAGGGGATTTTTGGGGGGGAGGAGGAGAAAGAAAGGAGACTAAATACTAAAATAGAAATTAGTACCTAAAAATAATTCTCCCAACATGGAGGGGGAGAAGTATAGAAGACAATTACAACTTCACATTTTCCTACCACTGGATTACTGCATACATAAGGATTTTTAAATTGTTCTTTCCCCCTGCTTGGCTACACCTGTTGAGAGTACATTTTTGAACCAGCAGCAACTAATAAAGCCTAAATATATGCCATGAGGTGTGCGACAACATATCTTAGTCCTGATTTTTAAAGTTTCAGTTCAACCTTACCTTCAGAATCACTCTCAATAGCCCAGCAGCAATTTGCATGAACTAGTATGGCAAAATCCCCACTGGTGCTCATACAGTTGTGTCTGGCCTTTCTCAACCATCTTTGGTCGCCATTGGTTTGGATCAGCTATTTCCTGTTAAATATATTTCTTAGTTTTCTGCATTACTTTTCTTTGGTATTGATTACCGTATCTCCAAAGAAACAGGACCTGGCAGAGCAAGATAGCACAGGATCCTGTTATTAGTGCTAACCCACATCCTGCCCAGGTTTCACAGCAAGTTTAACACAAGGATCTAACCTTGCAGGTATGCTGGGTTTCCAGGACATTTGTTGGTTGAAGCAAAACATGAACAAGCTTCCTACGAGTTCCAAAATACCAAATCACTCTCCACCTGGGAAGTGTACAAGGTATGCAAGTCTAGACAAAATAAAACGAGACTACACACACGCATTTCATGTCTGCTTCCTTACCACTCTTAGGTCAGTGACCCAAGGACTCCGTGCAGCTTCTATTCCAAATCTTGAAATTTGCTTTTCTCCTATGTAGACAGTTTCTCTATCCCTCATCTGGTTCCAGGATTAACTCAAATGCCTGCTACAAAAGCCAGTCTTTGTGCCTTTCAAACATGCAAGCCTTTCACACATTTCTGTCTTCACAAGGTCTCCATTCCTCTATTAAAACTTCTCTTTCTCCATTTCAGTCCTCTAAATGTCATTACTACCAGCAAGCAGAAGTGGCTTTTTTTGGACACAGCCATGTTGTTCCCTTGAACCATTCCCATCTGACAGAGTCTCGTCATGGTTTAATGACCTCCACTGTCACTGGCCAGGGAGATACAAGACTCAGCCCTGACAGCAGATGGCTGATTCACACACACTGACGTTCAGCAATCCAACAATGATAGGATCATGCTCAGCCTATAAATTATGAAAACAGCAATTCTATGAAGCATGACTGAAAATTTCAAGGGACTGAAGTATTTCTGAGTCCGAACTTTAGATCTGGGTCAAAAAGGTGTCAGCTGTGAATCTGCCGAATTTTAATCATCTCATCAGATTGTAGTTCTCTCTCACACAAATGTATGATGTCTGGAAGGCCCACAGGCATGTTTCCTGACACCAAGGTAGGACTGTGTCTCAGAGGGCTGGATGGGCCACCAAAACACTCACTGCTTCTGTGCAGTATGTAAGAAACTCTAGTACAGTCTAGACAGAGAGCAAACTGATGTCTGTCACATTTTTTGACTGTGCACTTGAGCATAAAATAGAATTATTAACATTTTTATTTACTAAGTCTTATAATAATTAGAGAAAGATAAAAATGAAAAAGCTCACTTGTTATGTAGCAATTACTGTGGACCTTCAGGTTGGCTATGCTATGGTCACCATTTCTCACAATGATGCACAGCATAAGGAAGAAAACAGTGGTGAAAAATTAACTACCTGAAGGGTACTCACATCCACAGGAAGAGTGAATCTTTGTTTATGCTAGCCCCAAAATAAGCATATTTTTATATTACATAAGAGCACCCTCAGCTGAATGCAAGAATTTGACATCTCTTACTTCTTCAATGTATATCCTGAATAGTTCACTGAATTAGTCTCTGTCTTTGCAGCTCCCTCTGTGTCTCTCAAACCACACTGTATTTTAAATGTATGTGTCAATCAATGCTGCTTGAGCCATTTCACTTTATAGTTCACTGACTAGGATCTCAATTTCAAGTAATTCTTCTCATGAGGCAGAATAGAAGCCTTAACTGGGTCTTCCACATCCATGCAAGTAATGACCAATATGCTGGCTACTGTGGGCATCTCATTTCTATCCCCTCTTCCTTCTCCACCTCTTTCACCTAAGAGAATTGCTTGAAACAACTATATTTCCACAAAATATACAAGGGTTGACAAATCAAAATCTTCCAACATCTAAAAATTACTAGTAAGGTTTAGTTACAGCTACATATATGGATATGTATCTAAACAAACACATCAACACCTAAAATATGTAAATAAAAGATCATGGTGCTGTGGCTGTATGGCTGAAATGTTACTAGAATGTGATTAATTTGACCAAACTATTCCTCTACTGGCAAAAGATTAGCTTGTTTGAACGACATTTACCTTTCTCGAAGTGTTTCAGAAAGAAGTCTTGTCTAGTTTAAATTCATCCAATACAACATAATGACATCCTTGAAGTCCAGAGAGTCAGGAGAGTCTTCCTTTTCCTTCTAGTTGTGAATACTGAGTGTGATCTACAAGAAAAAGAAAGTGGGGAGAAAAGTTTGGCAGGCAATTCTTTATCTTCTCAGTCGGTCAGTATTTTCAAAATCCTTACTGAACACAACCCTGACTCCAGAAGTTCATTCAATCAATCAATCAACCACTAATTGGTTTCCAGAAAGAATTCAAAGCAGATTTATATCTGCATGTCAGATATTCTGTCTCTCTCTTCCCCATCTTAAACACAAAGATATTAGAGTGAAAGGCCTGATTTCTTTTTATTATTTTTTACGAAAAAACCTGCAATGTACAGCTTTCATTTTCTGCTATAAATTTAAATTTACCATTGGGGAATTTGTAACTTTCTGATTGAATCTACCTAAGAGAAAGGTTATAGTTTCTGTGCTGTGAAGTAGTAATACATTTCACAAAACCTGTACCAAGCCCTGAAACAGAAGTAAAACTATGAAAACCGTAAACCCTTTCTCCTATTAGACACTTCAATTAATCAAAAGCTATTGGTGAATAAGTTAAGCACTCACCAGCTTTGCTGAATAAACATGTTTTAGTCTAGAAACAGCTGTGAAAAGTTCAGCAAATTTTATTCTCTGCAGTGTTCTGCTACATCTGGGATTTCCACTTTTCTAGGGAACATCACTTTTTCTGGACAGCATGTTGAGCCCGTTAATTTGCAGATACTCATGCAGTATAGTATCAGCTCAGTCTTTCTAGTTCTTTCAGTAACAGCAAGCAAACTCACAAAAGCCTTGCCTCAGATTTCACAGGCATGTGTGTGCCTCTCTCTCAGTACCCAGGCTGACGTGCCAATATGTAGGATTAAACTTTTTCCAAGGTTGAATAAGCCACCATCTGTCTATCTTGTGTGGTGCTGTGCGCCATCCGGGAGACTTGTCCCTTAGAGCATGTTTCTACCATATGTCACTCCTGAGTGATCAGTTATGCCAAGACATTTGGGAAAAAATGACTAAGTCGAGCTGGAAAACCCTTTCTGAATTCCAGAGGAGGTCTGCCAAGCCTGTATTTGCAAATAACGTCACATCCACCAGTTTTTGCATATATTGTATGTAACAATAAATAACTTTTACCCAAAGGGACATGATGTACCTGCCCTCCACTGTCCAGAACTCATGTACTTTAATAAGGCAAGAGATTCATGTATGATGCATATTCAGGAAAAACATAGGAATTTTTACAGCGACTTTTATGATCACTAACTTGAGAAAGGAAAAAAAAACAGATGTAAAGAATATATTCCAAGAAAGACTCTACTTGTTATTTTAAAGCCACAACAAACTAGTAATTTCTTTCAAAATACTCAACTAAAATTATCAAAGGCAACCAAATGCAAGGCTTTTACCTAATAATAACCATCTAAAGTGCTCACCTGCATGCAGAGTGATCACATAAACTAAATGTTAAACTGCTGATATAGTTCATGCAATTAGAATTTGTCTAATAAAGAATATGACTCTATCCTATTTTAGATTTAAAGAACCATTTTATGTTCCAATTCCTCAATTATTAAACTAAAACTCAAGCCAACTTCATTCTTATGGCCAGCTCAAGGCTGTTCATTTACATAACTGACTTTCAAGGGCACTTGGTTATGCAGCAATTAACACCAGCAAAAAAATCTAGCAGATCTGCTACCTAATGTTAAGGAAGACATTCTTGAGAACATTAAAAGAAGACAGAAATTAGTAAGTCATGATTACAGACTTCATGAGTAAGTTTAACATTGAAAGAAAATCTATCCTAAGGGCAACAGAAGTATTAAGTATCAGAAGACAAATTATAGGCATTATTACATTTAGTGACAAAAGTAAGATAAGGAGCGGTACTGAAGTCCAAGAGGGAACATAGTCCTTTGTGTTTTGCCTTCAGAATTTGGGCAATCATTGAAAAAAGAGGAAGACAATTCACTACTGAGACTTGTAGAACAAAACGCAACAAAGCGTAGAAAAAGTTCATGTTAGACAAAAAAAAAACCAAAGTACTGAAAAAAAGGTGATTATGCAAGGAAAATTAGGTAAATTATCACATCAGAATGGAATATGATTTATTTTTTAATGTATCTAATTTAAACCATCTCCCTATGCACAAAGAATGAAACTTGCAATATGAGGATGTTTCAGTCAGGTGACTAGTAAGAAACTGATCTCTCAAGGAAAGAAAGCCTCATACTGCAACTTGGACTTGCTGAATGGAAAGAAGAGAGGAAAACAAATATAGAACAGTTAGGCAAATTTGGACTACTTGTCTGCATAATACCTAATGATTTTGAAGCCAGCATATTTTTTTAAAGGCTCAGCTCCTTCCTGTCCCACTCTGACAGCCTGAGGCATTCACAATGCTCAGCCAAGACAGACTGGAGACGCTGGTTCTACAGCACCAACTTTCTGCTAACCCTTCTTATCCCGAAGAGAAAGCTCTAGGCTATCGTGTACCTGCTCTAACATTCTCCTTGCTTCTTGCATCCCTTTACAGGTCCAAATTATATTCTCTTGATGAAATATGATTTAGGTATATGACTAACCAACTCAGAGAGTTGCAAATGGGGACAACAGGGGAGGAGGGAAATTCATCGAAGCTGCTAATTAAGAAAATTCTTATTCTGGATAAAAATTTGCACTGTGAAGCTGGTCAACAGCTTCCTCGTAAAAGGAGCAGCCATGTAGCTTTTGCACCATCACCCCTTGCCAGAACTACAGCAGAAGCAATAATTTCACCTACAACAGGCATCATGAAGATCCACACACATCTGTAAGAATAAACAATGTGTAACATAAAGGGAGAAAACACTAAAACACAGAGAAGCAAAGAATTTTTTCATTCCTTTTATGTTCAGCTTGAGGAGGCTCAGGATCTGTCCCCCATTTGTCCCACACTAATGCAGACATACAAACAGGAATCCTATCAATCTTCAGAGATATGATGTTTTTTAATTTGGTTTAATCACTGGGAGTTGCTTGGAAATTCTTGGCACACGCACACTGTGTGTTCTTTTGCGTTGCACTTCAAACATGTACTAAGCCTCGGCACTCTCTGTTGTTCTCACAAACTTTTTAGGGAACTCTCCAATGCTCCTGGAATTCATAAGCTCAGGATTCTGACAATCTCATGCAAACTCATTCCTCTAAGAAAAAATTCAGTTTGTGGCACAACTAAATATTTCTGTTACATAAATGCAAAACTTAACTGAAACATCTGCTGATAAATGTAAGACTAGAACACGTCAAAGGCAGCAACGCTGAAATGTATTTCCACAGGAAAACTCATGTAGTGGGGATGACTTCAGAGACAGTGTTTACAGACAAGAAGGGCTCGTCAAGCACAAGGCCAAACCAGAAGACTTATTATGTTCTCTGAGCCACCCATCTACAGGGTATTTCATATTTTCCCACAGTCATTCATCACAGTTCATTCCCCAGTGGAGACTCTGGGCCCTACTTTGCAAGAGTATTTTTTTCAGTGACCAAGACATAAGGGAGAAAATACACGTTGGTGGGATGCTACCAAATGTCACTGAAAACTGCAAAGGTGCCGGTCCTCTAATACAAAAGTGCAATCTGCAAGCACTATGGTACTGCAACATAAAAAGAGTTTGTTTTGCAAAAATCTTAATGCAATATTAAAACAAAGCACAGTTTCTTCTCCTGTGAATAATCAGTATTCACAAACCAACTAAAACAATCTCGACGTGCAATGTCAAAGTAACTTGGAGTTGCCTTGGCTAAGGGTGCAAAACAAGGGTTGGGGGGGGGCCGGGGAGGGGTGTGAAGGTAAAGCTTGCTTTTTCCAAGCACAGGGATAAAGCAGCTTTCCTCACGTAGCTTTCGTCTTCTTCACTTTCCCCCTCCTCCACACAAAACCCAAGAAAAGCTGCCATTGCTTTAGGTCAAAGGAAAAACAGACCCAGCTGCCGTAAGCCAAACAACGTACAGGTTTGCTATCTCCCCTGCTGTTTTGGCTCGAGCTCTTCAGACTGGAAAATTCAAAAGCACGATCTCTCAAGCTCTATAAATGTCAGAACCATCTAAGAGGAAAATAGGACAAGGCCACCCCCAGGCAAGTTTGTACTAAAATCTGCTGGCTGCAAGGCAAAAATACAGTAAACATCACATAGGGACAGACTGCTCCTCGGAAAATATTCCACAAGAACAATATAGCTTCCAAAGAAAGGCTGCGCTAAAGGGACTTCTGGAGGGAAAAAAAAAAATGCAATGTTTTAAAATCCTTGCGAGGAGTTAGCAAGCTAATGGCACACTCAACAACAAATTGTTTGACAGGCAATATGCTTTTGACATTAATTCAAAGAAGAAATGTAAAAGCGACAATGAATGTTCTCTACAAAGCGGTAACAAATTTGGTATCCTAGAATAGTTCTGCAGTTCACTACGGAAATTTTGCTTTTGTCTTGACAATTGATTAAGTGGAATAAAATAAGTAATAATAAGCAATTAAATCATCAATATCACCATCTTGTCCTTTCAGGAAGGACAATTTAAGTTAAATTTTTGCAGTCCTTGTGAGCTGAACTTTGCAACTGATTTCTATATGTTTTAACGTGCTCTATACTGACTCAACCTTGAAAAACAAGCCAAAAACAGAAGTTGAAACATCCTTTTTCCTGTGTAGCTCCAATTTGCAGTAGCAAGAAGCTAAACAACATGCTCTCCACCAGATGGCTGAAATAAAAAGAACACTCCTTCTGATTAATTAGGAAACAAATGAATCTGCTGTTAGCACAACAAGTTACCATCAGGAAACCTGGGTTCCCATTAAACTTTGATATTTGTTCTTTCTCTGCAACTGTGTTCAAGACCATCCTCAGATTTGTCTCTCATTTCAGACGCATTACACACCAGTCCATCAGACACAGGTATCACACCAGCCATCGCATAGCCTAAGAGAGTATCAGACCTTTTCACAAACAAACAATGCTACAGGCTTCCTAAAAGAGAAAGTGTCCATCAGAATAGAAACAAATGAAGGTCTCCGAGTGCTGTCAGGAGAGTCAATAGGTAAAATCACATGTCCCCTGTCAGGATTCAGTGAGCAATGGAGGCTCACGCATGCATACCCCAACACTCCAGCTGGTCCAGGAAACAGAAACCTCCAGAGCAGCTATAGTACAAGGAGCAAGGATGTGACAACCAGAGTAACAGAGGCCAGCCTGATGAGGCTGCAAAGACTGTCAACATCTCAAGTGAATGTTCAGAATACAGTGCAGGCACTGCGGATGGAGGCAGGTGAAGGCATAAAAAACACGGAACTTACACAAAGACATGCAAGTGCCTGCACTTAGAACATGAATATAATTTATGCTGCTACAGAGGTGAGCGACTCTGGTAAGAAGGAAACTGAGCTCACCTGACTCAGTAAGGTGCAGATAAAAGCTCTTGGTGTTGTCATTATTCCTTGCTTTCTATGGAAGTCCTGCTGTTTCAGCAAGGTACAGTGTGAGTTCCAAAACCAGGAAAGGCACACGTAAGAAAACCATGCCCTGATGCTAAGATGACAATATTGAGGCAGAGAGCCCCTAGCTTTCTTCACATGAGCAATTGCTTTTTTGCACCAAACCTGGGACTCCATACTGTCAGAAAGTGGGCGTGGACCCATGTAAAATTTCAGCAAACACAATAGTCTTTGGCACAGTGTTTTAAGAAGACACACCTCTCTTCTGTTTGCTTATATTCTACTTGATGCCTCCTTTAAGACTCATGTTGCAAGAGACACTGAACAATGGAACCTGTGCAGGTTCTCCCCACCACTCACAATACTGCAAACCTCAAGAATATCCTCCCATGTCTCTGCCTCACAGGATAAAGAATCTCTGTTTCCTATGTACATAAACCTTTCCGTATCTCTTTAAACTGATGCTTTTTCCAAATTTTTCTCATCCTACTGTATTGGTTTTGAGCTGAGGGGACCTGAACTGCACATGATACAGGATGCTGGTGAGTCATAAACTTACATAGCAGCAACAAGGATGCCATCTCTTTAATTCTCTATTCCTTTATTAGTATTTCCTAACATTGTATTTGCTTTTCTGATCAGTATAGAGAAGTGAGCTCCTCTTTCACACTCCTGTTTAGCATAACCTGGTAACTGACTCACTCATGGTAACAGCTCAAAGCTCACCATTTTTTAGCAGAATCACTGCTGGGTTTTTTCCCCACGTAGACCACTTGCCATTTATCTGCACTGAATTTTAGCTGCCCTTCCACCACTCAGCCACAGAGCCATGTCAGGCACTACTCCAATTCTTCAACCTTACTACCGTGAGCAGGTGAGTGTCATCAGCACCCTTTCTCACTTCATCAAGGAGCCCCTCTTCAGTATACTTTTTATGTGATGAATGCATCAACCAGCCAAACTACTCTGGTGACTGTCAAAAGGGGCCTTATTCTTCCCATCCTTTATACCCACGTATTAGTCTATGACATGACTCTCCTTTTTTGTGCACAGCTGCTTGGGTTTTTTCTGGTACAGAATGTTGTCAAATACCTCTGAATGACATCCAGATCTTTCTTATTCACCTGCACATTCACCCCCTCAAACAGCTTCAGTTACTTCGAAAGGTGGCATTTCCCTTTGCAAAAGAAAAGTTGGCTCTTCCCGCAGTGCTTGTATTTTTTCCAGTAACACATTTGTAAAAACTGCATTATGAAGTAGCTATTATCCTTGTAATACATAAATTCTGCATCTTTGCAGACAAGATGTTAGGGAACAAAGGAATGTCATTTTCTTTTGATTAAAAAAAAAAAAAAATCCATAAGCACTTGCTTATTTTGAAGCCAAACATCCAGGGCATTTAAGGTACCACCAACCTATCCCCTTTATATATGGCTGCATATATAACTAAGAGGTGGCACAAGCAAAGGAATAACAATTTCTCCTCTTGTAACTCTTCATTAAAGACAAGACTTTATTCAATTTTACAACTATTTTTAATCTGAGGATCAAAAAGTAATATTTTTAAAAAATTAAAATATTTTCCTCCTGCCTGACAGATGTGTAGGACTGCCAGCAACTGCAGAGCCTCAGAAAATTTCCTGAGTCAGCAAGTTACAGCTTTTCCCAAGTTTTCTCCTTGATCTTACTCAAATTGCTACTACTCTTTACTAGATTAATATACTAATATCCATCGCCCTATTGGCTCATTTTTGCTGATCATTAAGTTAATGGTGCAGGAAATTGTGTCTTTCCAACCTCCCATCCTCGCTATTTCCTGCTAAGCCCACCACAGAGGACGTGGGTACACCCACCTGAATTCTGAAAAGATATGACAAGGATTTGTAGGAGTTAGCGACTGGAAACTGATTCCACTTACTCCCATGTGTTCCTGCATTAACAGTAGCCACAGCCCAACCCTTAAATTATTGTCTGAAACCTGCAATGACTCCTCTCATTAAAATTCTCTCCGAACATTTATCATAGCACTATCTGTAACACCCTCAGCTTCTCTGACTCTTTGTAGACTCTTTGTACCTGGATCATTAGTGTGAACAGTGGTCAGAAGCTCTGAAGAGCACAGGACAGAAGTTGGGTGCTGGTATTCTCAATTTACATTACTTCTCACACCAAATAACAAGTTCATTATCAAGGTAAAAAGACCTAGAAAACAGCACAAAGAAAAATTTCATCATTAAAATCTTTCTTTATTTGAACTTTCTTGTTGGTTTCATTATACAGAGAAGCAGAGAGCTCTGTAAACAGATTTGCTTAGTTTCCACGTCAGTTGCCAAATTTCCATCCAGCGGAACCAATCTGAAATAGAAGTAAGTGTCTCTTCCCATCCTCTGTTCCTTAGTGTCATTCTTATTAAGGATACAGAGTAATAAATGAATGGAAATGAACTAGTCACAGTGGGGTTCAAATACAAATGTTAAATTTCTTTAATTGCAAAAAAAAATTCAGATCACTTTGATCCATAAGTCAGTCTTTTTTGCAGCTATGGAAAGTTTTTAAACGGAAGGCTGCCAACAGTGACTTTGTTATAAACTGGAGTTCAGAGTTATTTTTATGGAATTTTGTCTCAGTAACTTTTAGCTCAGCAGTTCTCATGGAAATATTTCCAAACCACTAACTTACCTAAATATTTCCAGTAAAGCAAAATAATCCCCAGCTCCTAAATACAACTCTACTTCTTTTTTTTAACTTCACTTTATCCCTCAGAAAACAAGTAGAGCTTTAAAAATGGGAAAGACAGAGAGAGGAGAAAGGAGGCCAAAAAAATCTCAGAACCTCAAGCAGCATCTCGTATCTCTGGGTCACAGCAGATGTAGGACTGGAAATGGAGATGAGATATTGGAAATAATCTCCAGATATATACAGGTATTAATAGCAAAGGCAAATAAACCAAAATGAACACTGTAATTCGAAATACCACAGTACTTGCCCAGCAGAAAGATTTCAAATAGATTCAGCCATTGTTAGCCCATGCTCACAGCCAGAATTTCCACACTAACATAAAGAACCTCATAAATGGAAAAGAAAATCTGATGGGCTTTGTATTACCATTTTGTTTAGCTTTATCAAAGAGGGAGTGTAAAGGAATCATTTATTATAACCCTTTTCGTATCTGTCAGATGTTGCATGTTTTATGTAACTATAACACATTTGGCAAACTCTTCCTACCTACCCATATGCTAGGGAAAAACTCAAACTGTGCAAGAGAAACCTTCCTTCACAAAGTAAATTTCCTCCTAGAGGAACTGTGAGCTGCACCTAGGGCTCCCAGACCTCCACACTCCCCTCTCACCGCAAGGACTGATACTTCTACATCTTTACAGAGAGGGTAATCAGGCATTGGAATGGGCTGCCCAGGGAAGTGGTGGATTCTCCATCCCTGGGGGCTTTCAAGATGAGACTGGATGTGGCACTTAGTGCCATGGTCTAGTAACCACGGCAGTGTTGGATCAAGGGTTGGACTTGATGATCTTGGAGGTTCTTCCCAACCCGGCTGATTCTATGATTCTATAACCTAGAAATCTCATATATGCCTCCCTGGGAAGCAGAACTATCCATCCTGCACTTTACACATGGCAAAACAGCAGTTGCATTGGATCATTTCACATACCAGACTGCTGCATAGACGCAGTACAACCAAAGCAAGCCCTCATCCATGCACCTACAATGGTTTATTCAGAATGCAAGTGCCAGATGTGTTTGCACAACTGGCCAATATGTTACCATCACTAGTGATGCTAGTCAGGCCCATGACATGAAGCAGAATAAAAGAACACTCACATTCATAACCCCACCACAGACTCAAGGGCAGTCAGCTGGGCATTAGAGCTGACCCCAGGGGCCAGTCCACACAAGATGCACTGTTCTGCTTGCAGCAACTCTTGATCTTTCACGTTGAGGAGAAGAGGTTCCCACCTCTGATCTTGAATTCAAATCTCATTCACCGTATTTAAGAGATCGAAATTTGCAAGCTTCACAGGTAGTCCTGAAACTGGTACCTTCTAGCTTTTTACTGCAGTACATTGGGAAAATGGCAGCAGCTGTGATGAGTGGGAGTTGCCATCAGAATATTCCAGGAGAGAAATGAAAGGAGCGTATGGAGAATACGTAGCAAGCTATGGCGAAACAGGAGAGGGTATAACCACAAAGCACTTACAGCACAACTTCAGAGAAAAAGAAACCATTCTCAAACAATGGGGCTAAAGAAAGAAACAGAAGTGAGGAAGAAAATGAAGAGTCCAGGTGCAGATGAACAGCAGAGGTTGTTCCAGGCAGCCAAAAAGGATCTTCCTTCTTGTTTTATCCTTAAAATGTATTTTAGAATTAAGGATTTTAGATACAGATTTGCAGAGCAAACTGGTAATGCATTTCATCCATCAGAGCTTTCACCTGCAATCTACCTATAAATTTTAAAAATGTTTTCAACTACAACATTTGCTAATTAAATACTTCACATAAGCATCAAACAGTTGTGTAATCTTGGCAAATATGTGCCACAAGCAGCCCTCACAATACAACCTCACTATCAGATTCACATTCTTTAGCAAGTTCAACTGTGAGACTGAGCAGAAAATACTCTTTGCTTTCAACGTCAGGAGTCAGGGCATGGTGGTAGAGCTTGTGTGGGATTTTTCAAACTGCAGACAGAACAATTACTTTATCTGCTAGGATCATCCAGTCAAGTTTTGTTGCTGGCTTTGTTTGAGAAGCTTCATTACCCTTTGGAGACTCCTCAATTGCAGAAAAAATGCCTGTAACTCAAATATATACACATAGTTTAAAACCGTGATACACTTGAGTTGATAAGAACTCAAGACAGTCTGTGATTACAGCAGTCATAGCAGGGTTTCTGCAAGAGAAGATCAGGAGTCACTGTTTTGAACGCAAAAAGTGAGCTGCCAAGTGACCAACAGGGGGAGGTTGCAACAGGATGTTTCATTGCATCTGCAGAAAATAGTGCTAAGCCCATCCATGAAACAAGAACAGAAAAGGGATTTAAGGGATTAAAATATACAGCACTTGTTGTTTTTTAATCTAGAAAATGAATCCTGCAAGGAGGTATGATGGAATAAGGGTGGGACGAAGAGAAGGATGAGAGCAGGCTGCATGAGAGACCTGCAGGATACAAGTAACTTGTCCTGAGTGAATAGGTTTTGATCAATCTTATCAGTGCCCTACATTGCCACTGCAAAGAAAACATGGAGCAAATCCTCATATAATCCCTGCTGGTCCACCTGAACGCAGCTGCAGCACTAGATCTGAACCTGCGGGGTGAAAGAAATCTTCTGTGGACAGAGTACAGAAAAAAGCATTCATTCGTCAAGTGAAAAGGGCTGTAATTGCTTATTACCTTGAAGTCTTGCCTGTTACTTCTAACAAGGTACCAAGGCACTGGATATTAATGTCTAGAAATACAATCAGGTAGAGAAGCTCACAGGAAGAAAGATTATGTTTTTTTGAGTGCTCACTGATGCCATATTAAGTGAGAAGCATGGGTTTTACTTTAAAAAATGTAAATTCATGTATCATATTGTTTCAAATAGCTAATAAATGCCTCCAGAAGTGCAGTGTGGTTTATACCTGAAAACTGGAAATTAATAGCCACTCCTGGACGGTGTGTTAAAAATATTCGTTTTCTGAGATTCCTTTTTTTGGTCTAGTGCTACACAAACAGAATGCACATTGGTGAAAATGCACAGATGGCAAAAAATACTCCTGCTTCATAAATACACCTGTACACTAGATGAATTACATAAAATTCTCAACTTTCCTAAATCTCTCAAGTATAATGTGTGTATTATGCTCACTTAGATTAGTGATAATGCAAGAAGTAACTCCAGTGTTGTCTTCTGACTGACACAGGCACAGAAAACAAAGGTATCAAGTCACAACTAGTTTTCAGACAGCCAATTATTTAATCCTTGCTAAACTAAGCATGAAGAATATATATTAAGGTATCTTTACACATACACCGAATCTCTTCTCCATCCAGTTTATGATCCTGTTCCTAATTAAGGTTTCAAGCTCCTGATTTTTTTTTAAAAGTCTGCATTGGGTTTCCGTGGCAAGGTTTTGGCGGCAGAGGGGCTATAGACATGGCTTCTCTGAGAAGTTGCCAGAAGCTTCCCCCATGTCAACATTCCAGCCGGCTCCAAGACTGACCCACTGCTGGCCAAGACCAATCCCAGCAGTGACAGTGGTAGCGCCTCTGGGATAATGTATTATAGAAGGGGAGAAAACCGCAATTTCAGACAAAGAAATCGAATATGTGAGAGAAAGAGCCCTGCAGACACCAGAGTCAGTGAAGAAGGAGTGGAAGGAGGTGTTTTAGGCACCATAGCAGATTCCCCTGCAACCCATGGTGCAGGCCATGGTGAGGCAGCTGTGCCCCTGCAGCCCATGGAAGTCCACACTGGAGAACAGATCAACCTGCAATTCGTGGTGGACCTTAGCCCAGTGCGGGTGGATGCCTGAAAGAAGGCTGTGACCCTGTGTGAAGCACACACTGGAGTAGGCTCCTGCCAGGACCTATGGCCCTGTGGGGAGAGGGGCTCACATTGAAGCAGGCTTGCTTCACAGGACTTCTGACCCTGTGAGGGACCCACACTGGAACAGCCTGTTCCTGAAGGACTGCGCCCCATGGAAGGGACCCATATTGAAGCAGTTCATGAAGAACTGCAGTCTGTGGGAAGGACTCACACTGGAGAAATTGATGGAAGTCTATGCTGGAGCTAGAGAATTCAGGAGTGAAGGTGAGTCTAGAAGAAGGAAAGTGTTTCAAGATCTAGTTTTTACATCTCATTACCCTTCTCTGATTTGATTGGTAATAAATTCATTTCCCCAAGTCAAATCTTTTTTGCTGAGTGATTTCTTCCTGCCTTTATCTCAACCCATGAGCCTTTCATCATATTTTCTCTCCCCTGTCCACCTGAGGAGGGGAGTGACAGGACAGCTTTTGTTGACGCTTGGCATCCAGCCAGGGCCAATCCACCTCAGAGTGTCCTAAATTTATTTCAGAAACAAAGGTCTCAACCCTACAGATTGAGCCCAGCCCTAATGAGAATTACATGCTCCTGTGACTTGATCAGGCTGGATGGGGTTTTGAGCAACCAACCCAAACCATTCTATGATTCTATGATTTAACAAGTTTCTCTTCCAAGAGTCCTCTTTAGAGGTGTGTAGGAATCTGTGGTTTGAACACATTCTACAAGCAACCAACTTTACCTAAAAGAAATCAGACTATGTTCAAGAGCTACACAATGCACTTTATAATAGAAACACTGACAACAAATCCTTTCACATGTGAATTGTACAGGTCTAACTAAATATTGTTAAATAAAAAGCCAAAATAAAGAAAGCAAAATACACAAACAAAAATATTTTAAAGAAAATTGGGGGGAAAAAAATACTATATATATACTTGTCAAACTGTCTGCATTAACTCTAGATTTTTCCCATGTGTACCTATTATGCAAATTTTTAACACAACTGTATCTCAGTACATAAAAAAATACTCCCATTGCACTGTATTGCATTTGACATACTATTTGATACGCATATATTACAAATATTCTGCAAACATCACATATATTCTACACTTCCTGCTACTCTTCTCCCGAAGACCTTTTCCAATAGGGCAGTCACAACACCATTTCATGACTTGTACATTTTATTAATCTGTAGTGAATCAAGCTAAATGCTAATGTAATCATTTTTACTGTGCACATTTCTACAGTTTTGACAGTATGTGTCCTAATTTGACTCCACGTATCTCTTTAGAACAGTAAAAGTGTATTCATGTTTCCTTAAGACCTCTGTGTGAAATGATTTTGGTTATGGTAATCAATATACAGATAATTCCAAACATGCATATAGAATGTAACATGTGACTTGACGGAGACTGTGTTATGTGTCACATGTTGCAACTTCCACCCTTCAAGGAAGAAAGGAACAAGTATGTACAGCTGAGTCAAGAGGTAGACTCTTCTTTGAGATGGAGAAGAAAAATTATACAGTTTATTAAAAAAAGTGAAATCAAAGGAATTTACCAATTATGTGCCTGGTCTTCCCATTTGTAACTGCGCTAAGGCAGCTTCATGCACACAGAGCACAGCATGGTATAACAACTTCACCAACTATGTCACGATACTTCACCACGTTTCTAAGTTCTGCAGCTTATGCAACCTCCCAAATCTTCCGCATAATACTTACTCATCCAGCTAGAGAAAACACAAATAATCTAAAGAACCAATAATATACATGGTTTACATAATACGCCCCGTAAAATAAAACTGTGGAATGAGTCTAACGAATTAAAGCAACACTAAAGCTGCAAGGGGTCTGAGCCCTCAGCTGGCTGCTCACAGATCGATTGCTCCTCTTGAGACAATGACAGAGCATCTGCACAAGTGGTGTCTGTTCAACTTGTTAGAACTGAAAACTAGTTAATGTCACATAATTCACACTGTTTTCGAGTATTTGCCTCACAGCATATGGTACCTCAGGAAAAATCTACCATCTATTGCCACTGACTGCTGGGTAAGTCCATTTGGCTGAGAGACAGTGAGTGAACCAATTCTAGAGAGTCACCTGTGACACTGAGGGTGTGACGATCACTAGGAAGAGAGTGAAGCAAACCACATGAGTGAAAAGAAGTAGTTTTAAGTACATGGAGTATCTCCTCCTAAGTGGTTTCATCTTAAAGAGTTTCATCATAAAGAGCTTCACTTTTTAAACCATTTAAACATGAAAAGTGATTCACTGGTAACAGCATCTGAATTTTTCAGCATCTTATAAAAATCTGAACCATAGATCTTAAAATGATACCAGCTTCTAAAAGATCAGAGCACCTGAACTGTTTTAACCTACTAGTAACACTTTAAAACTATTTTCTCTCATTGCATCATTTTCATGTTTGCCATTTCTGATGATTATTTAACAACTTGCCTTTTTTTGATGTTCATTTAGCAAACAGGTTCAGACAGCTACTTTCCTTTTCCTGTCACTAGGCTTCTGCTAAGCAGCAGGGGTAAAATCATTACAATACAATAAGGAAACATCTTAAAACATTAATTACCAGATAGATTTCAGCAGCTTTAGTATATGGAACTACCTGCCATTTAGCCAGCTCCATGCAGTAGTTTGGACTGATTAAGATACTTTAGCTGTTAGTGGTACCAACACAACTCCCAGTGATAGAAACATCTATGGTATGGAGAGTCAAGTGAGGGAAAGGGGGCAAGAACAGAAGACATGTGAAAATCCCAAGGAAAAAGGAAAACAGAAGATTCAAAAAGCTTTGGAAACTGCAAAGGCAGGCAGTGAACTGAAAAAGTATTTTATAAAAACACAGACTGTTTTCCCAGACAGCTAAATATTTTTATTAATGGATAACACTTCCTTTATTATATAATTTCTACATGGAAACACTAAAATAAGGAAATGGGAGATAAAAAAGGCAAGCATTGTATACAAAAATTGCCAATTTCTGTCCACAGCCATCTTTTCCTTCTCTGGTCTGTTTTGGAGCATCTACAGCATTAACACGGAAAGAAGGCTGCAACTAGAAGCTTAAATATGACGGGATACAGACACTTGCCTTCTATGCACACTGTCACTGTGAATTAGGCATGAGTTGACAAGCTAAAGACCTGGCTTGCAGTCTCATCATTCAATCATCCATCCAATCTCATCAATTGAGCAAGGCAGTAACACATGTCCCCTCTAGCTTAAATGACAGCAAAACTGTGGGTTGTAATCACAGGTCATCTTCAAACGACACTTATCATTAAGGATGGTTTTGTTCCGAATCAATTTTTATTGAGAATTACTGTAATACAATATCTCTCTTTGTTTCTTTTAACCTATGCATTTAATACTGTTTAGAAGAATATTTCAAAATGGTAATTTCATAATTTTCTAGGAATAAGCTAACAGCAAATGACATTGTGTAGAACTTAAGATCAGCCATTTGTAGTCCAAAAACACTGACAAAAATAAGGTCACCTATATAAACTTCCACTACTGAATCTTTAGCTAGTACTAATCTACAGTGCCTTATCTACAGCCTAAATTTATTTTAACCATGTAAAAGTGGTCTCAAATTACCCTGGACATAAAAATTTGAAAAATAAATCAAAATATAAATGACAGTTCCACATTTACACACAGCATCTAATGTTTTTCTTACATATAAAATGCATCCTTTTCCTAAATTTGTAAAATCGTGATTTTGTTCTTTGTTGCCCTTCTACAAAAAAGATTGAGCAATAGCTGTTCTCTCTTTATATGAAACTTGAGTGGCACCACTGGACTAAGTCAGCAGAATTGTGACCTGAAAGGATGCTGATGGAGCCAATGGAAAAATAACAGGAAGAAAAGTTATACTTCTGTAAAAAGGGTAGAAGCAAAGCGAGAATCACTACTTCAATGAGAAGATAGGCTCATCTAGAGCTCATTTACCAGTTTTTAAACACCAAGAATTCCTTAATAAAACAGGGTTGAATCCAACAGACACCACAGCAGCATCTCTGGGAATCGACAGACAGAAAGACAGATTTTCAACTAGTCCGAGAAACGTAATCAAATCTCTATTACCATAATTTGCTTTGTGATAGTTTCCAACAGCTGAGGATCTGCCTTGCGTATAACTGGAAATTTGTTTATCTCACATCGCTAGACATGATGTACATCCTTCCCGAATTCTACCAAGCTTAAATGAAATTCTAACCACCCAGAACAGATATTTCATCACAAGTTTAAGCTTCTCTATAGCACTCTCACCACCTTCCCAAGCATATCAATCTCAAACATTTGATAACAGCTACAGAAAATAAGGGAATAGAGTTCTGTGACAGCATATAAACACTACCAAAAATATATTTTATTATCAGAAAACATATTTTAAAATTTGCACCTAGTAAACTGTTAAATGTACCATTTTTTCCATCACTCTGACAGGAATGTGTTTATCCAAGTGAAAAGTAAGAAACAGCTTTTAGATAAGGATATATCATAGACTCATAGAATAGTTAGGATTAGAAGGAACATTTTAAGGTCATCTGGTCCAACTCCTCTGCCACAGACAGGGATATCTTCAGCTAGATCAGGTTGCTCAGAGTCCCATCCAACCTGACCTTGGATGTTTCCAGGGCTGGGGCATCCACCACCTCTCTTGGCAACCTGTGCCAGCATTTTACCACTCTCATTGTAAAAAACTTCTCTCTTATGTCTGATCTAAAGTGGCCCTCCTCCAGTTTAAAGCCATTCCTCTTGTCCTATCACTACAGGTGCTTGTAAAAAGTCCTTCTCAAAACTCTCTTGTAGGCTCCCTTCAGATACTGTTACCCTTCAGAATGCTGTTATAAGATCTTCCTGGAGTCTTCTTTTCTCCAGGCTGAACAACCCCAACTCTCTGCCTGGCTTCATAAGAGAGGTGCTCCACCCCTCCGATCATCTTGGTGGCCGTCCTCTGAACTTGCTCCAACAGGTCCACATCCTTCTTATGCTGGGGACCCGAGAGCTGGACACAGTGTGGGGGTCTCACCAGAGCAGAGTAGAGTACACATATGTACATGTATAAACACGCACACACAGACACACACAGAGTTTTCCAAATAACTGCTCTCTCAGTAAGATTGTTATTATATTAAACAATTCATATTTTCATCTCAGTGATTTCAGAAATGGTCCTATGTTTACCAGAAACTGGAGTACCTGAACTGATTGAGATCATGAACTGATCCTCTCCATGCAATCTGTCCCCTCTGCTAGTTCTCCAATCTAGCCTGCATGCATCTCTTACAAAAAAAAGGATTTGAGCAAAACTTTGAGCAAAAAGCCTCAATTTTAAGGATTTTCAACAAAGTATTTCTAGTTCCAGTAACTTAGTGATGGAAGATGTAACATAAAGGTAACTATTTACTCTCTCTAGGTCTGCATGGAGTACAATTATTAACAGCTTGTGCAAAAAGATCACTGCAGTGTGGCAAACAGTTCAACTGCATTCAGTCCAGTATAAGTTCTTACCTCAAAAAACACACAAAAATTATTTTAAATAATAAAATTCAGAAGCCAAGTATCAGCTTAAAGTTCATTTCTATTAAAAGACTTCTTTATTTTTTTTAGCAGAATAATACCACAAACATTGATTTTCTTTTTTCTTTCATACAGCAATTGGGATTACTTTTAAGATAAAAATAAAATTACTGACCTGCAAGATAGAAGTAATTCTGTTTTCAAATGAAATATTTAGCAACATCTTTACTCTGGAAATATTTTCTACCCATGCAAATACAGACTCATAATCTCATTTTCTCTAGATCATGTATTTTAACTTATCATAACTATTGGTATGTTTTCTAAGTCAAAAAATGCAAAGATGAAGTCATGTGTGTCAGTCTTGGAGACTGTATTTGATAATCAAAGCGCTCCTATTCTGACCATTAGGAGTAGATATTGAGAATGGATGAATTTGAGAAGCCATGGCACAGGAAAGTAACTAACTGAATTTCAAGAGAAACTAACTTTAAAATTAAAAACATCAGATATTTAATAACTGGTATCGCTGATATCTTAGCAATATTAGTAAGGCTTCAACTTGATTATTCCAAAAATTAAAAACAAAAAAGAGGCTAAGTTCACACAGAACAAAGCAAGTATTTTGGGATACACACAACAAAATCAGTCATTCATATTTTACTTTTCTTCAAGCTCTAACTCATACTATATATCCTCATACTATATATCCTTTTTGTTTAATCTTTGGCCAAATACACTTTCTTTCCTCACAGAGATAAGAAATTATTTTCATTACAGTTTTCAAGCTGGGGAGAAGGAGTACTAAAACTTCCCTTGATAGGATAAAAAGAGAAGACTCGTAAACCAAGATCTTGGAAAATTAATCCAAATGTCCATTAAGAACAGTAAAACTAACACACAAAGTGTCCATGAAAAATGAGCAACCAGAAAACTACTACCTTTGGCATACTCCTGATGACAACAAGCTCCATGCAAGCCCTGAGGAATGGCAGATATTCTGTAATTTCTTTCCAGACACCTCTTTATAATTAACTTCAAATGTGAATAGAAAGCTTCCACTGTCAGAGCTGCGCTGCTCCTGTGTAAAGGACACGTACCCAACCAGGGACACTAGGAATGGTTGTGTTCCCCACAGTTAATATAACCACCACTTCATACGCTGGTATGGAAGCCCTCACACCAGTGGTTCTTGTGGTGTAACACTTCATGTAAGTAGCAAAGATCTGCTGAGTATCTGCTGAAAAGAATAACATAACAGCTCCAGCCAAACATGAAACATGGTCTCCCCGTGTGACAAAGCAAACCCAAAAGTCAGAAGGCAGACAAGTATGTCAGTAGGCAGGTCTTTGGTATGACCATCTCAGCGGTGAGGATCCTGCAGTGATTAACTGCAGGTTTATGTGGTGATACTGGAGGATATTAGCACAGTATGTCTTAAGGGGAGAAAAAAAAAAAAGGAAAACTCTGCAACTTAATTTTTGGTATCCTCCTAAGATTATAACAGTACTTAAGTAACTCTAAAAGAAAGAGTAACCTTGAACCTACATACCATACCCAGTAACTTTTTTTCTGAAAGAGTGCTTAGGTAGAAGGATTTCATGTTCAAGGTGACAGACTGGCAGTAATGAAATGTGAACTCTTCCATTTCTCTTCAAAATTGCAGGCAACAACACAGGGAACTTCACACACTGTCCAGTTCAATTTCCTTCTCGCTTAATTATAGATCAGGAGTAATTCCACTACAATTAATTAAGTTACATCAGAGGCTGACAAGAGAAGTAGCAGTCTGTCTACAGCATGACACAGGGGAACGAAGACTGTTCTCCCACCACAGCCACTCATTTTTAGCCTCTAGGAACATTAACCCATTACAATTGCACCGATGACCAGAGCCATTCAATCAAAGGGCAATTAAAGTTCTGCAAAATTAAAGCCCTAAAGTCCAATCATTTCTTTTAGGAAAGTACCTTAATGGACAAAGTAAAGACAAGCCTCAGAGAAGGGCTCTCCAGCCTTCCTGTTTAAATTGACACAAGAGCCACAGGCAGAGAGAGGAGGAGCAGCTTGCAAGGACACCCACTGCTGGAGAAGACTCCCCCAGTGTGGTCCTTTTCACCAAGACTCCAGTTTTTAGCACTGCGTTTGGCAAATGCCCAACATTTGCTGGACAAAGCGAAAAACACCCTTGCTTTTTATTTGCTGCATCCCAGCCATAGAACTGACTGCTCTGAATCCCATTTTCATATTTAATTCTCCATTTTCATTGCAGAAGGAACAAAATGCTCTGGTGAACTAAGACCAGCGTACAACATCTACCCGAGAACAAAACATGATATCAGACATAAGAGAGAGTTTTCAGGCCTGGACTGCATGTGACTAAGTAAACTATAGATGAAAGTCACCTATAACCAAGGTTCTTGACTTGGAAAGTGAGAATTAAAAACAACTAACATGTAACAGAACTCCCCTCACCATCATTTCTGGATATTTTTTAATAGTATCTACACTTTTTGAGTCATAATTCACTGCTCTTGTCTTCTGGTTTATCCATTGGTTTCTCCACACCCACCTCAGACCTTTAGCATTCTCTCAGTCTCTTCCGTGCTCTGCCCTGTTCAGTTCCTTTTCACTTACTGCTTCTCTCTAGCGCTTCAATGTACAGAGCAGCTCCACTCCCTCCAGAGACAGTCACCACCTTGCTTACATTTTACTAAGAGCAGAACACACCTGACAAATTCTTACCCAGTCATGGACTGGTCACTGTGGAGTATCTCAGAGGCTGACACCAGTTTCATGAGCAGACTGCAGACTGGCTCTAGGGAGACAGACCTCAAGTGCAGAACGGGAAGAGAAGCAAGCCGAGATAAGAAGGGAGGTAGACGCAACCCATATTCTTTTGGGGGCTCTCTCTGCACTGCACAGATGTTGCCTTACGCAGCTCATCATAGGAAGCAGAGTGTGTACAAGAATCCTGGTGCTTTAGACACTTTCAGGGAAAGGCTATCCAACTACTGGAATGAAGCTGAAAAAAAAAAATGCACAGGAGACAGAGTTTTTAATGGAAATACGGATTAGATGTCAGAAGGCTACGAAAATACCATAAGCTGCACTACAGCAGACATAGTTTTAATACTTAAAAATTAGTGTACTTTAGTACTATTGGGAAAAATAAATTTGAAGTGATCAGCACATGACTGAGTATGATTAAAGACAAAAAGATGAGCTGCACAAATCTGAGAGAGTCACCTTTACAGAACGGTGGCTGCTGCAAACACAAGCTGTGGGGTGAGTAGGCACTTTCTAGGGCAGCGCAACTCAGAGACGGTCAGTTCCTCTCTGCACTGCATTTACATCAAAAAGTCATAACCTTAACTTGAAACTGTACTTTAAGTCAGTACCCAAAAGCACATTGGAACATCCCATTTCTAATTCAGTATTCCTTCTCCCTTGTTACAATCGCAGAAGATGGAGACACGCCACTGGCTCTGATCCACCCAAAACCACATGGATCCTCTATATTCCTAACAATATTTATTGACATTTTGATGGGGCCACCCTTAATAAATAAAAGAACAAAGACAAATTACTTATTAACCCATGTGACAGATGCACAGAAGTCTGCTTTAACCAACCATTCCAGATCCATTTCCACTTTTTACATGACAACATATGTTGTTATTTACTGGGAGTAATCCCACAGGTTACTGGCTAACTTTACAGCAACATGTTTGGGTTTTCTATTTCTTGGTCTAGCATTCAGGCAATGTTTATTTCTGCATTTAGCCTGACAACTTAAAGTGAAATAATTCTACTAGCCTAGCCATTTCCTCTGTTAAACAACCGAAATCCAGGGTTTTCTGGATTCGGCAGGTCTTCAAGCCCCACTAGCAATCCACAGTTCCCTGCAAGAACATGTAGCACAAAGCTAACAAATGGCATAGGAGCAGGAGAGTTAGAAGCTATGTATCTTATCAGCAGCATCCTAAGTCCCTTACATGAAAGCCTGGCCTAACTGAACTCACTGACCAGCACTTTATAGATCAATTCAAACAAAAGGGGATGTTTTTTCATGTGTTTTAAGTCAATTATAAAAAAAATGCCATCCATTTTTGTCATACAGTATGGTAAGGAGTTATTTTTCCATAGTTATTCTTCACATCACTCCTCCCTCAACTTATCCCGAAATCCAGGTACTTCCAGCTGCTGACACAACTGAACAACCATTTTTGTAATACCAGTCCCATAGTGGGTCATTTATAGAGGCTCCTTGTTTCTAAAAAGTTTTTTTTATTGTTATTTTTCTTATAAATTCCTCCTTCTGCCTCCTGCAGGTTTTTACACACAGAAGGATTTAGGACCCCCGGAGAGATATTTTCCCCAAACAAACGAGGGCTCTGTGTTCTCATACATCTGGGGCAGACTGAGATCACAGACCATACACATATGTGCTCCCAAAGTGCTGACAGTGAGATCCAACCTAGCGAGAAATCATAGTTTAAGTACAGTTTATTCTCTTAAACAAGATGCTTTCAAGTAAAACATACCATGGTAGCCCTGCTGGATGGAAGAGTGGCTTCAGCAGCGGAGCTTGCTTGAGAGATTCTCAGTCCTGATGGCCACTCCATTCCTAGCCCACAGATTGCTGACCCTTTCTCCTCTTCTCCTGCTCCAGTCATGCCTCCACAACCGCTTGCAGGGTTGCATTTAAATCGGATGGTGGGAACAACCTGCATTAACAGTAACTTCCTTCCCTTTCCCACTTGGAGGTTTAGTCTAAATCCAGAGCCTTTCAGTAACCCACTTCAAAGCACAGCACTGCAGCAGTTGTCCTAGCACAGCCCTAGCAATGGTCAGCCACCAAATGTACAGTCTTCCCTCTAAGACAGTCACGAATGGGTGAGGCCTCCCCCCTGAGACAACAGTGATCGCCTTCTTTCCTAAATTCAGGCTCAGAAATACTTCAACTGATTTTTTGCATCTCAGAAGCTTTCCAGCCCACATAATCAGTGCAAATCACATAACTGGGATGGAAAATTTTCACTCCAGTGGGTCATATTTGAGAAAGTTACAAACAACTGGAATAGTCTGACCTAACTAAAAATAACAGGAAATTTCAGCTACTCAGATGCTCAGTCTGTTATAATTTGAGCATAAAATTTTCCTCTTTATATCAATTTTTAGTTAATAGTGTTCTACTTTTGCAATTTTTTCTCCTGAAGATCACTGGGAAGTATTTTGTGCAGGTAAACATTATAGACACCTTTTATCTGAAAAGTATTCTCTCAAGCTGATTGACACTAGTCTTGAACGCATATAAACTAAAGTATTAAGCATAACCTAGAAGACTTAAGTTCTTTGTCCATACAACCTAGTTATTTTCATTAGGACATTAAGGTCTTATGTATCATGACTATTCAAAGAATCACCTACAAAAACAGAAGATGAAAAGTTCTATTTAAGAGGAACAAGTTAGTCACTTAACTCTTCTTGAGTCCATCCTTTTACAGCTGTTCAAACAAAAGGGAAAGCAACTGTACAAATCTTTCCTGGCTAATTCCAAATCTTTTAGGGGGGAAAGAAATGACACTATGGGTATCCTCCAGAAATAAAAGCATGGAAACTCAAAACTCCCACCTCTTACCATCAGCTCACTGATTTTCTCTTCATAACATCGCCAGATTTAAAATGGACATTTCAAGAAAATATGAGAAAAGCTGTTACCTTTCTACCATGAATTTAAATGAGAGGACATCACAATCTGAGCAGCATCTCCCCAAAGCACCTCCCTTCTCTGCAAATTTATGCAAAATAATTTGCAGTGATTATTCACATTGCTGTACATTAGAAAGCTGACACTAATATGCTTTTGGACTGCTTCTCTGGACAACAGCACTTTTGCAGAAGAGTCTTCCCTCCCAAGTTCAACAGAGCACAACACAAACCAAGAGTTTATCAGATTGCAGCCAAGGCTTAAATCAGCTATTGAACAACAGAATGCAAACAGGGATGGACAGCAAGTGAGGGGGCCTTCTAGTCTGAGACAAACACCATTATAGTGTCAGATCACATCCCAAGGCACCTACAGTGTTATGCACTAGAAGAATGATGTATCTCTAAACAAAAGCATTTTCTAATAAAAGGGACTCTCTCTGAGCTCACCTCTCACAGTTCCAGCATAGGAGTAATGTTACCGGCATATGTGATTTTAAATACAATGTCCTTTCTTTCACAGTTAAAAAAAAAAGAAAAAATCTTTCTTTTAAACCACAGATGGAATCACAACAAGTAAGCTTGTCCAAACTCATTTACATTAACTCCCACTCCAAAATGCGGTCCCACAGAGGATGCCTTTACTGCTGTTTAACAGCCCTTTCTCTCCACTCCAGGTTAAGTTCTTCAGGTAACTTAAGAGTCTTCCTGGGGTTTTGTGCCTTAACTGAACATGATGTTTACATGTGATTTCTGCTATAAATTCTTCATGCTACCTCCTCTAAAGCACTCTGTATGCAGAGGAACAGCTTAATGCTGAGCCAGAGCTGCTGTTCCTCCTCAGAATGAGGATCTGAACTTAAGTCCATGTTTTGAGGTCTATTCACACCCTCCCCTGGGAAGAAGGATTAGCACAGCAGAAATGATGAGGACTTATTTGGCTCTTCTGGGGAAAAAAAAAAATAACTAAAAAGAAGAAAGGAAAAAATATAGATAAAAATCTAATATTCTATTTAATAAAAGTTTGTATAGTGTTCATATACTGTCACATATAAGCACTTGTTACTACACACTAAGTGCAAGCTAATGAAGACTAGGCAAGTGCCTTTCATCTTAAAAAGAACTGGAATGGGCTCACTGAAAAAAAAACAACTAAAGAGAAATAGTAAAATGAAACATGCCAAGAGTTTTTCCAATGTTTGCAACTGTCACACTTGCCATTGCTTCTACTCTATTAACTTAAAACAAGAAAACAAATCATATTGGAAATTGAACTTTAAAATTGTTCACAGAGTAAGTGGGGGAGGAAAAGGAAATTATTAATCCTCTAGTGGAGGATAAAAATCACAATGAGTCTAAATCCTTGGCTCACCGAGTGAGTGAAAGCAAGGATTCTTCCGAAGCATATACAGTACATTGGATTGACATGATGATTCCCAAACTGCAATGCACCTTCGAAATTTTAATTCACTGAAATGTAAGAACCATTACAGGGCAAATAAAGAGTCTTCTTTGCAGCAAACTAGCATAGAAAAGATGTTTTATCACAGAAAAAACAAGCATCTAAAACAGATACAGCTGAACTCTACCATAAACTATGTTGCCACAGTGAAGTCTGAGCTCTTTATGCTACAGATCTAAAACACAAAAACATTTATGTTGAGATCAGCTTTCAGACTCAAGAATAAGCTTGAATTTTGTAAAAATTATGATATATTTGGACTTTTGGTTTCTTTAGTTATCTATTATTAGCTGGAGTTTAGTTGTCAAGACAACAGTTTCCTCTTCTACAAAATGCTTTAACTGTCAGCAAAACGTCACAGTCAATATCAAAAGTTCACCAGACTGGCCATGTCTATAGCCAGGAAATTAAAGTATTTCCTGAGGGGAGGGTCAGACTGCCACCAGAACAATGGCAATCAAACCAAGGAGACTGGATATTTCTGAATGATCCTCCTAGTCGAAAGTAGGAAGGATTCAAGGAGCAATCCACCTTACACAAGATCTGCTGCCCTACTGGACTTCTGTGCGATACCTGACTACAATGGCCACTCCAAAGTACAGTATGGTATGTGTAGCACAACTGAAGAAAGTACATGTTTAAATAGACAAAAATTGGATTTTACATATCAGAGATATCTATGGCAAAAACGCCCCGAAAACATCATAATGCAATGAATTTGTGTTACCAGAGAAATGGAAATCAAAGGAACACAACGGTTAGGTGCTGAACATATCCCATGAAGAAGTGTAAGGAAAAAAGGAATATGCTCCCAAAATTAGGTCAAGCCTGCTATCAAGAGAGAAAGTGAACAGCCACTTAGACTTCTTTTTTTTTGACTATGTGATGTAAGTATGATAGCAATAAACATACTGCAACATGAGTCACACCCAAGATCTATAACTCACAAGGTTCCTATACGTCCACAAGTTACCGCTGGGAAAGCCTGACAACATGCAGGTTAGCTTTTGTAAAATCTAGTACCTTAGGATCACATCTATTTTTCTTATACTCTATTTTTCCCTCAAAATAAGTGTTTTGTATTAAGAAAAACAAACAAACACACAGTAGATCAACATAATGAAATAATGTGATATCCTCTTAATAATCCCAGACTCAGACTCTTCACCGTGTGACTGTTTGCATGTATAGCAGACAAAACAACACACATCTCCTTGGAAGGCAGATGTAATGTGCTCCCTGTCACTAATCACCTTGAGGTCTACATGAGCCATAGGCTGAAACAACAGCATAACACTGCCCAAAGCATTTTTCCCACCTGACTGGTACTCAGTACAGGAGAACAGTAGAGTACAGAGGTAAGGATATTCAAGGGTAACTGCACGCAGAATACTCTAAAGGATTTAGAGTCAGACAGCATTAGTCACTTGACTTTAAAGATCCACGTGACTAATTTTTTTCTTTATATATAATGTATGTATCCATGCACATACAGCTCCCCTACGCAGTCATCTTCTGCCTTTTATCTCCTTGTCTCTCTAAATAGACACTTGTTTTAAACTAAGAGAAAGCAACTGTATCCTAAACCCCAACCTCAGATACAATCTTCCCCCTCTGATGGAATGCTTCATAAATACTTACAGTATTTAGTCAGAACACTTATTTTGTTGCAAGAGCAGATGGGAATAAACTACCTGAAAGTACCAATATTAGCTCTTGTTAACTCAGTTTGCAGGGAACCAGAATAGCTCACTTGTAGCAAAACTCAGTAGAGAAGGAAAGGCAAGTAGGGAAGAGCAGAGAAGGGAAGGGAAGAACAGAACATCAGTGCACAAATAACCTCCTCTGAATGCCATCCTCAGGGATACATGGGGAAGTTGTCTGGCAAATTGGAAACAGCCCTCCTGGACAACAGGCATTTTTGTCAAATTTGCATTTCCAGGGATACAACAGTATTGTTGCCTGCATACCTATGTTGGAACAGCTCCTCAGCTCAGTGAAGGCAGCAGACACGCATTTGTAAGATTTAAATCTTCTGGATTAAATCTTCTGGCCTCTTCTCTTTAAGCACTGTGCTTTTAGTTTTATCTCACAGGTTATTTTCAACATGTGACAAAGTAACATCTCTAATTTCTGAACCAATCATTTCTTTGCATTAATCAGGGCCAGTGATAATCTATTCAGAAACGTTTCTTTTCCTTTAAATTTCTATATTTACTTCTAACCACAGGTTGAATCCTATACATCATGAGGAAGGTTAGAGTCGCCTGGGTTGTTGTTTTTAATTATCATTTCATATTAAGACTTAAAGAATACATTTTACCTTTTTTTATTGTTAAAAGTCATTGCTTCTTTCAATATTTTTAATAACACATTGTGAACATCATACAAAAATTCAAAATTTCAGTTGTAAACATCGCACTTTTTGATGTCTAACAACAAAACAAGATTCTTAGATGCTCGCAATATACCAACTCCTAAGCTTGAGCAATGAACAATATTGTCACATTGTATTAATGTCTCTGCAGTCCTGGTTTTAGAAGAGAAGACTCTTTCCTCCTGAAAGCAAATTAATCTTTTTCTATATCTGGCATAAAATATAAGAAAAGCATCACAGATCTGTAAGCACGCTAAAATTACACTGCTAACATTTCCCTTTCAAATAGTCACAATCAAAAGACTGTGTAGCTGCCGGGATTCTTCTACACAATCTAACCTTAAGTTAAAGCAGATTTTTTTTTCTTACACATGCCCCAAAAGATAAAATACCAAGATGAGCATTCCTAAAGTTTTACACAGAGCAAATCTTGATGTGATCGATAACTCTCCTCACATCAAGAAGACTTATATTTGCACAGGCACAATATGCAGTCACTTAAAACATAAGGACATTTCCCCCTTCACAGACATGAACAGAAGTTCAAATTTGAATATATCCCACACTTTCAGCTACAAACACAGACTTGGGTATAAAAGGAGAATCCGTATTGAGAGTAGTCAACACATATTCTTGGTTATAATCTCACTTGAGAACAGTACTCTTCCCAATTAATACAGCCAGCCATCAATATCAGCACAGGACTCCCGCAGAGTTAGGACCAGTAAATTTTCTTCCCTGAAAATCATACCTAGAAATTACTTAATTTAAGCTCAATCATCTGGTAAGTTGTAAAAAACTGGAGAGAGAGGAAAATCATGTTTTATAAAAAATTAAAATACCTAAAAAGTACTGATCAGGGAAAACACTTCACTGTGTCTTGGTTGATAATCAAATTTCCATCTCTTCTACTTTCCCTGTTTTCATGACAACTGTTAACCTGGACTTAGGGACAGGAGGAGGTCATTGGGAAGTTTTATGTTCTTTTCTTTTTTTTAATGTATAATTCAAACCACAGGACCAAACTACTCTCTTGCAGTGAAATAAGCAGCATTTAACAATTCATGCCTGCCCCCCTTTTTGCAGTTTTCAATGAAAGTGAGAGCAAAGTTGGTGGCAAACAGGCGGCAAAGTTTGCCACTTTTCTGCCATCATGGCAACATTTCTTGCACTGGCAGGATGGCATGAGCTCTACATCCCGTACAGAGCCTCTAAGTGACCGACTCAAGAAGGCTACATGAATCTTCACAAAGTCAAATTCAGACCTGGCACCTAGGAAACTGTTACTAAGCTAAGATTCCCAAAATATGCGCAAGTGGACTGAGAAATAGCCTGAACAGCAGTGAGACGAAAATTAAAGTAACAGTGACAATAAGATCTAAAAGTCATCATGGTGGTTCTGGCAGATGATATTCTACACCAGCCAGTTTAATTAACTAATGTATCGACAGGAAATGGAGTCTTATTCCTTCCTTAAACATTTGAGATAGCATGAATCTAACACCGTTCATGCAAAAAGAACAACCATTTTTTTTTTTTGTAAAACAAAAAGAAGCCTCTGCAATGTTGTTAGGGTTTTTTTTACATCCTTGCTGCAGTTCATACTGGATTTCAAACACTCATGAACTTTCATTTCAAGTTTTCTATATGCTAATTAACATATTTATAAGCATTATAAGCATGTTTGGGTTTTGCATTATCTGTATTATTCTACCCCATTTTATCAGTAACTTTCAATTATATGGGATATTGTATTTGTACCATTTACCTTTGACAGGTTATCTAAACAGAAGATGGAAAGCATGAATAACATCAGTAACTTTTTTATTTAACATTAACAGATAAAGCAATGTTTTTAGACAGGTATTAACATGAATAACTGCTCAACAATTATACTTAATTACAAAAAATGAAAAAAATATTTCATGGCCAGCTCTTTGCAGGACCATTTGACACTACAAAGGGAATAGAGTGTTCACAGCACAGGCACAAAACCAGTACAAAGGAGACTGCATAATGGCACTTGTGCCACTTTAATCAAACTCTAATTAATCTGATGGTTTTACATTCTGACACAGTTTTGGTGAACACAGACATACCTAATTACAACATGACATGTTTATCCAGCGGCATGTAAGGTTTTGACTGTGAAAGTGACATTCACAAAACAAATGCACCCTGTAGCACGTAATTTACTTTGATATGAAAAACCTCGAACAAAAAAATTATTCTGTGCCAGCAATCAGACAGCTAAAAAGAAATGTAAAAGGTGGCTAATTGCTTTGGCAGGCCTAAATAGCATGTACGTGAAAATAAAGTCAGTGTTTTGCTATCATTTACCATTTCTAGTGCATCAGACTTTGATGTGATAACTCACTACAGGTTGTTCCACTACTGAAGTACGTTATGTCCATCCACTGGACATTGTGTCCATCCTTAATTGTGTATTCAACGTTCAGCCCCCGAGGATCAATGTTGAAATGAGCCTGTTGGCTTTTACAGCATTCAGGCCTATCACATGTTCAAGCTTTCAAGGCAAAAGTCAAAGACACTCTTTTCCACTTATTGTCTAAGCCTTTTTCTTTTAATTTAAGTAGCATAAAGGCTATATCACAAAATAGTGCCAAACAGAAACCACTCAGCATAAGGACTTTCCCAAGTCAAATATCATACATCTCTTTTTTAACCCTATTCTGAGTATCCAAATACAAAGACAAGGACTTAAAAATATGACTGTGAGATCCAAGTAAGAAGCACTGCAGAAATTATTCCAGGAAGGTGTACCACCCTCCTGCATTCCCTTTATTTTTCATCATTATGTGTTAAAACGCTATCTTAGTGTACATAAACTAAACTGGACAAGACAGTCCAGTTTTATGTTAATCACTTCAGTAGATGTCAAGCACGTAATCTTCTTTTGTAAGACAGCACTTCTGTATCACTGGACAGGAACATATAATGACAAGAAAAACATATTCATCCATACATATAAAGTGCTGGAAGAAGGAAAACACTTGCTAACGGGACGAAGAACTGACACAGCCAGTGCTACACACTCGAGAAGCAAAACCTCATTTGGCTTACTATTAGCCTCAATTATAAGTGAACAGAAACATGAAGTGGTTCAAAACGGTTCTGCATAAATCTCCTTCCATTTGTAGGAAGCGTTGATCTACATAGGACAAGCAGCAGGTAAACAGGACTGGGAAATCAGCAGTAGGAAATACAAAAAAAAATAATGAAGGTCTTGCACTGTATCTGTACATGTAAGAAGTTAAGAAGATAAATATTGTTAGCTGTTGAGTCAGACAAAGCATATCCAACAGCTGAGATCAACCAGAAAGATGCCCCATCTTCTTCTGTACATTAGTATATTCTCTTACACAGTTAAAAAAATACAAAGAGAATGAAGCAACAGAACAGAATGAAGCTTCAAAACAACAGAGTTTTTGCAATCTCCATAATCAAGTTCCGAATTTACAATGGAAATGGAAAGAAAGTAAAGGAACTTTAAAAAAACCCAAACAAATAAATGTAATTAAATAATAAAAAGCAAAGTTCCCAAACAATAAGTTATCAGTTCTTGTCAGAAATGCTCCTGTGGATCTGTTTTCCATCAGAAAATCCAATGCACCAAAAGAGAAATAGTTCCTGCAAATTACCCTTTTGACGACACCAGTAATAGAATAAAAACTGAAAAGGCAGAAACTTTACAATATTTCATAGGTTTATGACTTCTGATTATTTTTTTAATTTTATTTTGCATAATATCATACAAGACTAAAGACCATATTGATCCAATGCAAATGTAATTTTTGTGGAAAAGTACAAAAATGCTGTTTTCATTGTGTTTTAAAACAATCAAGTTTTGATCCTGTAAGCTTTCCAGCAAGATGTAAAATTCCTTTCCCTCCAAAAGCTTACTCAAAGTTATTTTGATACATGAGAGTTACCTCTGAGAGGACTTCTCTGTTTTTACAAGGTGATGTGGAAAAGATGCTTTGCTTTTATTTAACAAGTAGCCCTGTGACAAAAGGAATACAAATAAATATACATAAGTTCATATCAGTGAAGAATTGTCATCTCTTTTCCTTCTCAAAAGGTAAACAGCAACATTATCAATTATCTAGAACACCTCAAGGAAATAAAAAGTGTTGCTTACTTTAAACACATGCAACAGTTTTCAGATACTCATGAGACGGTCACTCCCTCCCACTTGCAACTAGAATTTGTGTCAATTTTGCTCTTTTTTGGCACTTACTTAGTATCTTTAGAATTAAGATTTTCTTTTTTCATACTTTAATTTCTGCTACTTGATCTTTACTTCACTTCTGCCCAAACACAGGTAATTCAAAACATACGGGAAAAAAAATCAAGTTTTGAATATTAAGATCTACGTAACAATTTCTAGATTCAAAAGTATTTCTTCAGAAAAGCCTTAGTCCTATACTGCAGGTTGGACAAGAACTCCAGAAGGTTCCTTCTGACCTGAATTATTCTACAATTCTCTTTGTAGCATTAGAAGATGAAGAAAGAGTGTGTACAGTTCACCTCTTCAATCTCAACGCTCCTCCATGGAATTGTCCTGATTTTACTTTCACCTACTTTTTCAGTTTAGAACTGCTATTACGCTCACAGAAAAAAGAAAAAAAAAAGTTTTACACCTGTAAGAAGAGAGGCCTCTAGTGTACAGCCAAGAAAGCAAATTTTTTTCTGTGCCTTATTTAGGATCTGTTTCTCAGCCTTATTTAGGACTGGCACTGACTACAGATTTTTTTTTTCCCCTTAAAGTTCACTAAGTATTTGTATCCATGCCTGATATTTTTTAAACAACATCTGTCAGGTAAAATTTACCAAACTCAGTAGATAGCACCATGTTGGCCTCAATCATGCAAACAGCCATATCCAGAAAAGGCTGCGATGGTCTCTCTATTCCCACTGAAATCAATGTGAAGCTGAATGTAAACTCCCTTAAAATACATGGATGAAGATTTACTGATGGATCTGATTCTAGAGTGGTCTGAATACACATATGCATTTTTCCACATTAAATTCACCAGACTGCCTCAACACAGATTAATACAATTGCCATTAACATAAAACATTCTTTTCATCTAAATTTGCACTTCTCCTGTTGTTTTGTCCCCTTCTCAACTCAACTCTGACTCATAGACAGATTAGAAATCAGATCAGACTAGAATTTGCAACAGTAACTCAGCCTCTTTGGACTACAAAAAAAACTAAAACAGTGTCTGGAAAAATAAGGAATCAGTGACAGTCAGCCCTAATGTGCTCTACTGTACTACAGTAAGACGGGGAGTATCTGAAGTTTATAGAGCTGGTCTTCCCACAGTATATTTCCAGCACAATTCCTGGAGCTCTGACTTTGCAGGGCCATTTGAGAATACAAACATGTAGAATGTGTATGTTGAAGACTGTAAAGCCCTTTACCTTGAACAAACGTTTCTGTTAAAGTCACCGAGTGAAATAACCATCCGGTTTATTCTGTGTAGCCGGGCAAAATGTTTACTATGACAATTCCAGCCCTGATCGCTGCAGGAGGAAATCCTCGCGCAGCTCCGTGTGCTAAAATAATACCCTAAAGTAGTAGCAGCATGATTGGATTTCTACACGCATCTAAGGTCACCCGAGCCTCGCATCTAGTCTGCTGATCCCTCTGCCACCAGACACCTGCGCCGCATGGGCTCCCCGCGCAGGAGGGCTGGAGCCATCTCCTAACAATGTGCTCACTCGGAATTTGGGAGTGCAACATCCTGAGGTAGATATATAGATGAAATCCATCAAGCCACAAACTTCCTGACATTCTCCAGAATGGGCCGGGGTTTTTTTCTCCAGAGCACGGAGGTTTTGGTATTAATTTGAACAGGGAGGAAAGCTGGAGTCTGCTACGTAGAAACATCTAGTCAAATAAATACGTCATTAAGCTAACTAGCTACAGGATTGTCTAGCAGATGGATGACATCTTGGTTGCTAGTGGAACACTTTTCTATAGCCTTGTTTGAGGCAGACACATATGGCTCTCCCAAGCATTGATGCAAGCTCCCAGATGGACTAGATCATTGCTGACACCTTATTATAAATCCTAGAGATGAAAGAACGGAGCACAATTTTTGAATCACAACACAGGACTCTAAAATATTCAGGCTTCCTAAAAATCAAATTTACAACAGAATATCTTAACTTCTTTATGTTGAAAGAAGCTATTTCTAACCAGGAACAGAAAATAGGGCAAAATGCTGTATCAACAATGATTAGAAGAGCCTTGAGGAAACTTAAAAGACCAGAAGATCCTTAATGTAAATGTAAATCATAACTACATATATGGAGTTACAAATATTACAGCTCTAAGGATGCAAAAAATTATCTGCTGTACAGCTGTTACTGACACCAAAGACGTTCCATCTGGAATTTCCTTCTTGGGATGGAAGGGGAAAGGCAAGAAGAGGAAGCCATTTAGACATTACAGATATGTCTGAATCCTAAAGGACCACCCAAAGG
>VZRE01004770.1:68670-78775 GCA_013396775.1 Cephalopterus ornatus | reverse complement strand
AGAGAGAGAAGTCTAGCCACAGGAGCAACAGGAAAACTAGTGGAAATATGTGGGAGATTGGGAGATAACAGAACCAGTTGCACATAGCATTTGGTTTTTTGTAGGTGTCAGGGACACATGAGAACATCTCAAGTACATAAGGGTATTATGGTGTATTTTACCCATCAAGGTCAGAAGCAGGAAAAAATATTCTTTTGTCACTTTTACACTGTGAAAAGAGACTATCCTTAGCATCCAGTAAGGATTTTACTCCTCAACTCACCCAAATGTAAGACTCACGAAGAGGACTTACTGCATATTTTCTCATCTCTAATATCTGCTATACTGTCTAAAGCCAGAAAGTTACATCTTTGAGACTATTATAATTCTGTGGCAAAACTTTTCAATTTCAAAACCAAATCAACTCACTAACTCTGGGAATACATCAGGAGTCCTCTACATTCATGAGCTGGGGAGATGCTTAAGCTGCTAAAATTTATCTGCCTCTACTGCAGTGGCCATAACCTTAACAAGCACGCAAACATCTTGGAAGAATCAGCTAAATGTACAACAGCTAACACAGCATAATTAATATGTCTCTTATTTTTTTAAATGGACAACTGTGCTTTCAATATCTTTAACCATAAAATAATTTCAAGGTATTGAAATCAAATTTTCTCCCAAGTTTTCCTTCAGAGCTTTTAGTGTGGCTTTTATCTTCTTGACCAATTGAAAGTTCAGAAGGTTTTTGTTACACGGTGAATACAGTAATCCTTGAATCATCTTATAAAATAGAACATCTGTAAATAAAGAGACAAGGGTAGCCTTTTCCTAATCTCTACCTCCGTTACACCACGGAGCTCCAGAGGAATATCCAGGAAAAGTCTCAATTTTGTAAGGGTCACTTAGAAAAGAGTGTCGGTAGAACAGAATTTCCCCCATGTACACTGCATCTGCAACTACTTCAACTGGACAGTTCCTCTTCTCTACAACACAACTCCCTCTGGGAGCCAAGTTCAGCTGGACAAAACAGAAAAACAGATGACAACTATCTCCTCTCTTTGTCAGAATCCTGAAGAATATATGCTTCACTGTTCATTTTAATGTGTTAGTATATAAAAACTTCAGGATATTCTTTCCTTTATGCAAGTCTTCCTATGCAAGACACAGGGAACTGCAACTTGCAAACCTCTGTGGTCAGGGATGACATGACAAAGGGTAAATCAAAGACTTTAGGCAACAGAGGCTTGGTTTCCTCTGAGATATTCCATCAGATGAACTCCAGATTGAAAAAAAAAGGGGAAGAGAGATATTAATTGGCATCCACAAAAGCATAACAAAACACAGCTCTGAGTAGAACCAGATGGTTTCTGGTCTACAAGGTATTCTCAAATATTATTGATCTGTCTCAAAACAGACAAACCCCATAAAACTAATTTCCTACCAACTGAAGGCTTCAATTTTACAACTGTCAAATAGAACGTTTTTTTTTCCTTAGTTTTAATCTTCAAAAGACCGACAGTTTCAAATGGTAGATATACAGGATCACTGCAGGTCCCCAAATATGAGGTGAGCCCACATGGATTTCTTCAGCCCTTGACTCTGCAGCAGACTTCTCTTGCAGCCTATCCAATGAAACCACATGTTCCCAGAAACACAGCATCCCTGGTCACAAAGTGGGATCCTTGGCAGTTGAGCTCTATGACAAGAACCCTGAAAACACCAGGCCTCTGGCCAAAACAAGTTTACCAGGAATCAAAGAGAGGTTGTGTCTTATTTTGATTTCAAAGCTTGTCAGATCTAAAATATTTGCAAAGAAACATCCCAATTTCAATGAACTGCCGTTTTCTGAATAAATTACTTTCACTTGAAAGTTTGCAATTAGCTCCATCCAATATGCCTCTTAATGGCAGCATCATGAAAACTGATCAATAACAAGTGACATGGAGGAAAGTTGTGATAAATCAAGTATAGTATAAAACCCTGAAGTTACAGCATAGTAAACATCTATGTCAAGAGCCTCTCATTCATTCACAGATGGGTTTAGATCACTCTAATTTAACTTATGTTCTAAATTATGTTCTCCATCAGATGTAAAATGACCTTTGATTGATTCAAGCTAAATATATAAGGCTGTTCTATATTCAACAGAGCATTCACACACAAGTTTAACATACTTTAACATATACGTCCTGAATCAACACTTCAAGTGATTTGCTCTAGTGTCTCCATGCAGACATGATTAAAGGCTTTTATCTCCAATCTCTAATAATACCCAGGGGAAAACAGGGAATGGGAAAAGGCAGAGTCTGTTGTTGGTTGCATATTCAACTGAAGAGAGAACTTAACATTTCAAAAGACACTTTCAGAATACCTTACACACCTAACTCCCACTCTACAAACTATAGAGGCCTTCTTATGCTTCTCTGTACTTTTTTTTATTCCTTTTGGTCTGCTATGCTTTTAGGTAATTTCAAATCAAGTTAAGAATCATTAACCAAACACTTTTGAACTCATTACTATGCATTATCAGCAATAACACACATCAGCGCTGTGATATTTCTTCCTTGACATTTACCATTACCCAGCCACCATCCATGAGAAAAAGGAGACCAGTCTATATAGATTACTGGAGCTCTTTTCTGTAGAAACTTTACATTATTACAGCTGTTTTCATCAAAAGGCTGCAAAGATCATTAGAATAGAACAGTGATTTTCACCTACAGCTGTGAGTTAGAATCTTCATCTCTCTATTAACGGCAGGTGACTTCCTCTTGCAACTAGAGAGAGGTTTATCTCCCTAATCCTTGGTACATTAATCCCTACACTAAAAAGTTATACCACTGTTGTTATCAATCTATAATAAGGCACCATAAGAATAAAAATATTTGTAGAATGCTTTTATGAGAAAGCTTTGCCATAAGGTGCTAAGTAGAACAGGTCAGATAAAGCACACATTTGACAAACACTGGCAGTATTTTTGTTCAACAGATGGCAGCTTTTTAAAAAAAATATTATTATAAACTTTGTAAAAGAAGACACCAAATACTACCTGTATTCAACATTATACAAGCTGCTTTAATTGGATAGATGGATCACATGTTGGAGGCTTCCCAATTAAATGAGGATAACTCAAACTTTAAGACATTTTAAGTGAAAATGGGGTACTTGCAGAAAGTTTATCTCAAATAACCTATTTCTAAAAACGTGCTAGGAAGGTTATTAAAACAGTAAAGAGGAATGTGAGAGGGTCAAAAAAAACAGAAAACATCCATGTTGGAAATAGTCATAGAACTCCCTTCCTCTTCACTTCCAGTACCTAGGTAAGTTTGGTGACGAACGCAAACCTTTTGTAAAACAAAACATCTACGCAGCTGCACTGGCCAACAGAGGCTACCAGTTAGCCCAAGTCCAGCTTTTCATGACCAGGTACAATCTTTAATTCAGGAGTACTGAATCTTATCTGCATGCATTTTTACAAATGTTCCATTTAATTTTGCTTAGCACTAGTTAAGCAAAACCTACAAAACCAGTCAACCATTGAGGTGAAACTGTAAAGGGAAGAACACACATCAATTTGGTATTTCACAGAAGGCGCCATTTCAACAGCTACAGAGATTAAGTTAGGTTATTTATAAGCGTTCCTCATATTTTCTCTCCCACACCTTCTGCTGTGCTCCGTAACTCTGACCCATAGGGCAGAAGCCAGGCAACTCACTTTTGTCTTATGAAAACCCCAAGCAAACCATGGCAAACATCCAGCTGACATTCTATGTAATATGGTCCAAAATACGTTCTATGAATTAGCATCACTTGACTCAATAACTAATGATTAAGCAAAAGCAGAAAATGAAGCAATACCATTTACACCCAACAGTTTAAGAAACACTGTTACACTTATGCAATTACATATACTAAGTACATCCCTACTAGATATAGGACTAACAAATCCATATTAATTCTTGCTTCATGTGTCATTAACACCTAATAGAATGTTTAAAGGTGTTTACAAGTCCAAAGTAATAATGGATCACTCTTAATTAATGCACAGTAAAAATTTCATGAAAGTCTCAGTGGAAGAAGGCGGCTGTTAAAGAGATTGCTTCATATCTCAGTCACAGACTGCCCCCTCCTTTCCCTCCATGAAATGAAGAACAAGTAGGTTACAGGTGTGAGAAACTAAAATAATAGGCTCAGCCACACCACATAAAGAGGCAATTAAAAAAGAATCCCACATTTTCCTCCCAATAATCTTTGAAATCAAGAAGAGTGCAACTTGTGTTTAAAAAACAGAGTACTGTTTGAAGATGCTTGCAAGTACTGGTGCTGCAAATTAAAGACAAAACACAGTGGCCTCATACTGGCATATGCTAGATAATACTAGGCATATGAGTCAACACTTATTTTAGAATTATGAGTAAATTTCAGGGTTTATCCAGAAGAAAACACTGTTTTCCAGTCTCTTCTCAATGTGGGAGAGTTTCTAGAACTTATTTTATTAAGCATTAACATTTGTTCCTAACAGAAACTCTCAAAGAATTTTGTACCGTCCTCTAAAATCACGACTTAAATACACTCAGTGATCAAAGGTCATGACAGAATCATACAAACCTCAAGATATTTATCATACAAATACGCAAAAAGGCACACCTTACTCAAAGGTCAGTGCATCTTTCACAGTTTAAGAACGTAGGAACTAAATGAAATACTGAATTCAAACAGAATTGAAATCTCCAAATTCATCTCTTACAGGCAACACAAGTTCGCTATCATGACCACCTTTTTTCAGAAGCAGATTTATTATCAGTTTTCAAAAAGAAGGTGTTCAGCACAGAAGAAATCAAGAACACTAGGAGATGGAAACACAATCACATTCCTACAGACCCTTCATCAACTCACTCCATTCTCATGTGCAGCATTTGAGCAGTGCATCTTTTCTACACAATACTGTCCTGCCTTTTAGAACTAATCCTTAAACACATCCTAATTTAGAAAAGTGGGTCCACAGTCCACCACTCTCATAATTTGTTTTCCCTGTTCTATAGACAGTCAGGAGTCAGTGTCAACACAGGTAAAACTTTGTAAAGATCCCCATAAAACTGGCAAAATACACTTGTCCTTTTATCCACTGCAACCAGCATTGAAGTCCAGTGACCTTAATATTTTCATTTTTCAACTCACCTTAGTGAAACCAAACAAAATCAAACAGGAGCATCTAGGTCTCAGTTTAGTTCTACCCAACAGTACTCATCAAGTACGTACCACTATTCTAGGGAGTAAAATTTCTCTAGAGAGGAAGAGTTTTCCAAAATGGCAAAACATACAACTGAAACCTGTACTGAAAAGCAAGTAATAAGCATACACATTTCCAAATTCAGCCATGTGCAAAAAAACTATTAGCATTATTATTTTGGATTAAAAAAATATTTTCAGGCATGCCTACCAACCAAACATCTATTTATAAATTTGTCTGCAGAGGATCAATGTTTTTTTGGCTGGGAGAGACTAAAGCCTGGGAAAAATGCTGAAAATGTTCGTCCCTTAAAAGTCTGAATGTTCAGTTCAGAATACAACTAAGTTTGCTCCGTCAGATTCTACCTCTAACACAAAACATCTGATTCAACACAAACCAATATATTCTGGTTTTAGTGGCCCCATCTTGGTGTGTGACTGATTCTTGTCACAGTTATCTAGCCATCAGAGAGTCTATTACACCTGCAATTCTACTTCACATGTAGCAAAACATAAGCACAAGGGCATCAGGCAGAGCCCACACCACAGGTTTACATTGAGCAAAAGTGTTCTAGCAGCAGTGGTTTATTTATCTCCGCCACGTAACTTTAACAGCCTTTCTGTGTGGATTCTGGCAACCACTGATTTTCATTGTCCCCCAAATTGTCTAACAACATTTTCAAATGCTTTTCAGCTTTAGCAGATAATAAAACGTAAGACCACTATCACTGCCCGTCCTCTTTGATGCTCTCCTCAAAAACTAACCCTCCAAACTCATTAACTGCTTCCCTAATAAAACTGTATTTCGATGAGAACACAGCTCCCTCAGTTTGAAGGACCCAGACTCCTGGCCCCAGTGAGTTTTCAAAATCCTGTGGGGTAAGGATTTCTGATCAGGTTCTCTGCAAAACGCAGACATTAAAAATAAATTATGGGTGTGGATGTGTCACCTTCCCAGCCCTCTCCCCACCACATGCACTTCCACCCTCAGCTTCTTCACTCGTTTTCATGCAGATTTGTGCCAGACATTCAGCATCCTCATTAAGTGGTGTCTGGCAACCTGCCTAAGTTTTAGTGGGTTCTGGGAATGCCAATATATTAACCAGAGGACTTTTTGCATACCCTAGAGAGATTTTATTCTAGAAAAGTCAACCATTTGGCACAAAGAAAACTTACTTCAAATCTAGAAAAGCTCTCCACTGGCAATAGGAAGAAAAACGCATTTAGATTCTTCTTAATTTCTGTCTCCTACCTGAAAGAAAAGTTTGATGTAGAGCAAGATCATTCAAACACAGTTTAAAAGGTCAGAGTGTTGTCTGTACTAGGATTTTAGAGTAAAGAAGAGCAGATGTGAAAAACACAGACACAGTACAACATCAAGAAAATTATTCATTTTCAGTTCCTTGTCTCTTGTGACCAAAATAATCTTAATCAGAGAGATTAAATTTACCCATTATTATGCTGAGTGATAATGAATGATGATATGGGTGCTTGAAAATTTCCACTGCTTAACTAAACAATGAGAAAAAGCATTTAGTAAAATGCAGCTACATTTAGCATATTCCAAATGTGCTAAATCAAGGCATACGCTACTGAAACGCATATATTAAATAAATATAGATGACGAATACGGAGACATTTTGCCAGCATGAAATACAGAACACACTGTAATGTTGTGCTCACTCTTATTCACCTGCAAGCATTTTTTCTACTGCTGTTCCCTTGCAGTAACTATTATTCAACTGATTGTCTCAGAAATAAGCAAATAAAACTCCTCTGTAAAAGAAAGAAACCAAATTTATTTTTCAAATATAAGGTTCAGAAGAACAAAATGGAAAAAAATAAGGGTTCACAGCTCTCCTTCACTGGAATATTCTGCTCATGTAGCACATAGAGAAATTTAAAGTACACTGGACAAATGTGTCATTTCGAGGCTGTTTCTGCAGGTTTCTATACCCAGAGAATCCGATCCCTCTTCAAGAAGTTATTCAAGTAATCTGCTATCATATAGATATCACTATCCATTGTTACTATAAATTGCTTCAAACTGACATTTACTTCAAACCCATCATCTTTGTTTGTGCAAGAAATTGCTGACTTCCTAATACCAGCTCCAAAACACCATGATCCTTTTATAATGACCAATTAGCATGAGAGATTCAGCAAGAATCAATTAAAATCAATTCCATTTAAATGTTTTAGTGTACTAAGATTATGTTTGGTGTGAAAGAAATTTTTAGCTATCTAGGCTGCCTTTGCTTAGATATCAACCTTCTGGGCAAGACGGCTATTCTTAAAAATAGCTGTCAACTGAGAAAAGAAAATGTATATGTATGAATCATTTCACTACAGGGTTGGATTCCCAGCAACTGATGCACCACTGTTCTGGCATCAGTGCCTTTAACGAGCAGCTGATACTAGCTTGGTGCCATTGAAGAATTTCACGGTTACCACAGAACCAATCTGCAGAAAAATTCATCTCTAAACTCCTAGAAGTATCTGCATTCCGTAACTGGCAATTCACTTGCAGGGAGGTGTTTCGAACCATTAGAAACCAGACAGAAGAAAAACTTTTCCAAGACCACTCACAAGTTGAATGCAACAACCATGACTCCTGATGAAAAAGCTGTCGGACAGACATGCACTTTTTAACACTTCTCTTCTCTTAGAGATTATATTAAATTACTGTTAAGGTAGTTCTCTATTATGTCAATAATCATTGACTTCTCTCTGGCACACCGTATCCTGAAAGCATTCCAAATTATTTCAGATAGTGTCACTTGACATGTAACTATTTCTTGTTAGAAGGGCAGCAGCCACTAGACAGAGTACTGCAGGGCAGATGTGAAAAAGAGAACTAAATTTTGGTCAAGAAAACCACAAAGCTTCTCTTCCCCTCCTCCCCCCCCCACCCCACAAAAGTGCATCTTCAATGCAGAAAAAACTAACAACTCATTTTTTCAAGTCTCACCTCAATGTCCTATGCAAATAGCTTTTTACCTACTTAAAAATAACAAAGGGACAGGTTAGTTCTAAATTTTTAGGTTAAGCTACCCCTCAATAGTTTTAGTCTTACCGAACTTAATACAACTGTGCCTCAATCTTGAATCTCAATTTCTTTCCTTCTACTTCCACAAGTTTTCTTGTAACAAGTCTAAGATGTTGAATTCAAACTTCAACAGTCAAACGCTGCCTAGTCTCTGCAATGTTTCAGTTGATGAAAAACAGTGCTCTGAAATATTCTGTCTCACGTTTTTCACTCATTCTGCGGTACACACTGGTCACTGTTTAGGCCCGCATTGGAACCTGAATTCACTGGAGAATATTGACATGCCTTATGTGTATACAGCCATGATCTTCACATACCTGAGTGGGAACTAAATATGCTGCTATAAACACAGATTACATAAAAACATGCATTTCTACTTCTATACATAACTGCATATAGTTGACACATTCTAATTTGATTTCTCCTTATCCTAGTCATTTTATGTATCACAGTAACTTAATACCTGGTGCTAAAACACCAGTACAGATATAGATGTATCATCACTACCTCAGCTAATGTGGATGAGGGGAGGTTGATTAGTCTGCTTCCCACTAGTGCACTGGTTTTCTAGCAAAACTTCCCTTTACAGCCACGAAGCCATAATATTTATATGCTCATTAGTGGAACTAAACACGTGTGCACCACACACAGTAATTTAATTCTACTCAACGGTGCATGATATGTTATTCCAACAACTCTGGATCATTGCAAAGAATAGATTTCCCAAAACATTATCCTAGAAATGAAATTAGAAGGTAGAATAGAAGTTTTGTCTAACCAACATACCTAGGGGTTGAAGGACCAGCAAGGAACATTGCTCATACTTACACAGCATCTATATTCTTACCTCATCTATGACTACCAGTAATTGCCCCTCAGACTTTCTTACTGCCAAAAACTCTCTTCTTTTTTGGCTAGTCTCAGACGTACAATGCTGCAGACATTTCACTCTACGTGCTACGTGGTGCACCTTTCCAGTCCACAAACATTTTAATGCAGGAATTCTTTCTGTCTGGAAGCACAGACAAACCTCTTAAAGGAGCTTTTAATCCTGACAAGAAGATGCCCATGTTTTAGATCAGCAAACTTTTACAACACCAAATGCTATTTCTAACACCATATGAAATTATTCACCAGACTTCTACTCTCTTGCACAACCACCATTTGCTATTCCGAAAAGGTTCTGAATCCCACTAAAATCTGTATCATTCTAAGTGTTAAGATCTCCTAAGAAAACAGAAGTTACTTTTGCATTTTGCCTGTTTCCTGTTTGTTCTTTAGTCAACTTAAACCGACACACAACGGTGCGTTTGCCTCTTCAGCAAGCATCAAACCGCAGCCTACGCATAACTACCTACCCACCTACATGATAGAAAACCTGGCACACCATTCAGAAATCCGGGATGCACATATTCCATGCAAACAATGCAGGCAGGCGTCTGATACAGGCAGGCAAAGCTAGACTTCTGCTTATAAACTTTTTTTTTTTTTAAGGAAAAAAAAGGCACTTCATTAAATATAGGTCACCGGTGCGTGAGCCCGGCAGCCGCACTGCTGCTCTGCCTTCCCGTGAAAGTTGCCCGCCCGGCGCTGGGCGCGCACCGCGGCCGGGCATCCCCGCCAGGGTCCCCCCCGGAGCCGGGCAGGACCCCTGTTCCCGGGCTGCTCCCGAGCTACGACCCCAGCCCTGCGGCGAGCCGAGCCGAGCGGCCAGGCGGAGCTCCGGTATCCACTTCGGAGCAGCCGGGGAGGACGTGCCGCGCACTCCGTGTTCCCCAGCGCCCTGCCCGCCGCCGCGGCTCCGCAGCTCCGCTCGTCTCCGCCTCTCCTGCGGAGCGCCGGGGG
>VZRE01004770.1:9099-68087 GCA_013396775.1 Cephalopterus ornatus | reverse complement strand
GGCCGCCGGCGGGGGGGCGAGAGGCGGCGGGGGAGGGGAGGCGGTGCTCCCGCCCGGCCCCGCAGCCCACACTGACACCTGCCGGGCGGATGTGCTTCGGCTCCGGCACCGGCCCCCGACGGCGACCGGGGACGCAAGGAATTCTTCGAGGAGAGAAACCGAGGGAGGTGTTGAACAAGGGCAAGCGTAGGGTACTGCACCGGGGGGAGGAATAACCCCAGGTACCGGTACGGGTCGATAGCTGACCTACTAGAGAGCAGCTCTGCAGAGTAGAATCTGGGAGTCTTAGTGGATGACAAGTTGACCCTGAGCCAGCAGTGTGCCCGTGTGGGGAGGAGGACCAATGGTATGCTGGAGTGCATTGGGAATAGTGTGGCCAGCAGGTCGAGGAGGGTGATCCCCCCCACCTCTACTCGACCCTACTGAGGCCACATCTGGAGTAGTGTGTCCCGTTCTGGGCAAGAAAGACACGTAGCTACTGGAGAGGGTCCAGCAGAGGGCCACAAAGATGATGAGGGGTCTGGAGCATCTCTCATGAGGAGAGACCGAAGGAGCTGGACCTGTCTAGTCCAGAGAAGAGAAGACTGAGAATAACATATGAGATTGATATAAAAATATCTCAAAGGCAGATGCCAAGAGGATGGTGCCAGACAACTTTTGGGTCATACCCAGTGACAGGGTGACAAACAATTGCCATAAACTAAAATGCAAATAGTTCCACCTCAACACGAGGAAGAAATTCTTTACGTGGAGGGCAGCAGAGCACTGGAACAGGCTGTCCAGGGAGGTCATGGAGTCTCCCTCTCCGGAGTCACGGAAAACACACCTGGAGGTGATCCTGTGTCACCTGCTCTAGTGGACCTTGCCTTATCAGGGGGGTTGGACCAGATAATCTCCAGAGGTCCCTTTCAACCCTAATGATTCTGTGCGTTGCTGGCATTGCTCCAGGAACAGTGCCCCTCCTGACGCGCTGGCTCCCAGCCGGGCACTGGGCACGCAGAGAGGGCGAAGGCCACAGGGAACTCCTGGCAAGGGGGCAGCCCCCAGCCCATCCAGTCCCCACAGGGCAGCCCCGCCATACACCCAGCAGCCCACCAGACAGTCCCTGCCTCCGCACCTCTGTAAAGGTCAGGCCTGGCGCGGAGTGGAGGGAGCAAAAAAAGTACACTTTGTCCCGTGCAGAATGGGGAATTTTTTGACATTTCAAAAAATGTTGCAAGACAGGAAAACTCAGTTCATGTCACAGCCCAGCAGGCACGAACCCAAGGCAGCTTCTGCCCTGCCTGTGTTCACTTGCAGGTACTGTCCATCTCAGACTCTGTAACGTAATCCTGCATAGAGCCATCAAGCATTCCCTAGCCCTTGGCCTTCCCCTCTTCCTGTTAATCTCCTTTGCGATGCAGGGCTGTGGTACGGATTGTCCAGTAAAAAGGCCACCTTAATCTCAGCTATGCCAAGCCACTTAGGAACAAGTAAAACAACCAAAGGTGTGATTACATGCAAGAATATTTACACACAGAATTCTCACAGAAAAAAAAATCTCTATTTCTGGGAGCACTGGAACAGATTAACAAATTGCCCAGAGAGGTTGTGGAGTCTCCCTCACTGGAGATGCTCAAGAACTATCTGGACACATTCCTCTGCAATGTGCTCTGGGATGACCTTGCTTAAGCAGGGAGGTTGGGCAGGATGATCCATTCTGTGATTTCTGTTGATTTAGACCACCAGCCTCAGTCCACATTCCCATCCATGATGCACTCTGAAGACTTTTCCCTTCCCAGTTATACCTGGGACCCTAAGAATGAACAGGAGAAATAGCAGGGACTAGGTAACATGAAGAACTATAAAGGTTGCTAACTTTAAGCACGTGCATGTTTGACTCAAATGTGCTTGTTTCCCTTCTTGCCTCACCTCTCCCTAGCTGCAAGTTGGAAGGAAGATGTAAGTCTGCTTGAAGGAGCCAGGAATCTGCCAACCCAGAATTCAGAGCACCAAGCTATGAAGATCACGGAGGTGATGGCCTGCAGTTCATGCTGCAAGTCACCATACGTGACTGGAAATGGGGAACTACCAGAGTAGTTCCAAAACAGAGAAACAGTCAGATCAGCAGTGAAAGAAAAATTTAGCAAGCATATTTTGGATTAAGACACAAGGAGCCAAAGGAACATCAAACACTACAGAAAGGAGGAGCTTCCAGTAATATCGATGTAATGGTTTGGATTTGATTTTTTTGTCAAATGTTTAAACTTTATAGTTTGCAGCTTCTTTTCTCTTTATTTTTTTGTATGAATATAAGGGAAAGGGAGAAGGGAAAAGTTATTGAAATGTTGAAATTATTAGATTAAAGTTGTACAAAAATATACACATGTATTTACATTTATATACAATTAGAATATTACATATACAGAAGAAGGGACTTCAAACACCTCCCCCCACCCCAAAGGGAAAAGGGAGAGGGAAAAAAAAAACCTAAAATAGATATATACAATTAAAATTCAGGAGTAACTAATGAAGAATTAACAAAAAAAATTGTATTACTCTCTTCGAGATTTCAGAATTGCACTAAGTGACTGCTGGCACTCTTTGCTTCCTAAGGTCTACAAGGCCTCACTGGGCCTTACTTCTTCACACGAGCAGAGTTGATAGTAGAGAACTTGCTCTTGGATCCACTGGAAAGGAAAGAGAGTAAGAGGCTTTTCTCCCTTTTTATTTATATTTTGGTTTATGTAAAAAATCACATGGAATATTGGGAAGATGATTACTTTTTTGGTTATAACTTGGTTACTAAGGAAGATCTAAAATTAAAACTACTACAATGGATAATATATTGGAGCTATTTGTCCTGAAGGTTGCAAAAATCATCAAAAGGTCACAGGGTTAATCCATAACATGGTATTTATAACATTTATTCATAATCTAGCAAATTGGGAGAACCTTGACTTCAAATTTGCTCTGTAGTAACCTATCAAGAGTCAAGGGCTCCATTTCCAAGAGTACCCTGGCAATCTGTATAAGCTTCACAACAAACGGGTCTGACATGCTTCAGCTGTGTTCCCTTCAATGACTTCTCAAGGAAGACCAGAATTCATTCACTTCTGCCAAGAGAGTCTTGCCGTGTGCAGAGGAATATCCCAACCCATGGAAAACTTCGTAAAGTATAACAAAATCACCTACTAAGTAACAAATTATTTCTATACAATACCTCTTGAGTGAAAATTGCCTGGCAGCAATTTGGGATATTTTGGGCACGTAGGAGGTGGACAGCAAAAACGAGAGAAAATGCATAGACTCATGCACATGCTCAGAAAGCACCATGCATGGATACATGTCTGGAAAGGGAAATGCTGAGAACACTATACTGCTGATACTTTTGTTCTTATCCAAGGTATCTCTGGAAAAGACAATCTGCAACCTAATATACTGGCCCCTGCCAGGGGGCAACAATTCCTCAGATATACAAATTCTCTCACCTTTCAATCACCAAAATTACCATTAAAAGTTCTGTTCCCTGTCTTGCTCCACTTAAAAGTGCCTGAAGAATATCCGTATTTCTGCAGCTTAGAGAGACAGTTAAAGAGGAGTGTTAACATTTTTTCCCTGACAAAGTTGTAAATCATAGGAGATCTTGGAGTTGTGTAGAGGTTTCACTCTAAAAAGAATCCCAGGAGAGTTTGGTTATATGAAGAAATTTACTTACCTTAAAACAAACCAAACAAACAAAAAAGCCCCCACAAAAACATCCCTTCAGTGAAAGCCATACTGACAGTATCCATGAGGTTGCACAGGCATCCTGACAGTTCGTTTCCTGGATAAACAAGTTCTTACAGCTGATTTAAGGTGTAGGCAGATCTGTGTATGATTTACATTCTTTTCTTCATCTTCCTCCCTAAACACAGCAATGATATAGTTAATATTTGGACTGTTGGGGGGGTTGTTGGTTTTTTTACTACTTTATCATTCATCTGACAATAAAAGTTACTTCAGTGTTACTGGTAGACACCAAGGTGCTGTGTTCCTAAGGGTGGGGCTTAACAACACGAGCACCACTTAGCCCTGCCATGTCCAGAACCCCAATGTAAGAACCAAAGAAACCTGGCAGACAGGTTCTCGGCTGAGTATAATAAATACTTGGCCCAATCATGCTATTAGATCTGGTAGGAGATACACAGCCTGGTGCAGCACTTGGTCTGAGTGTCCATACCCACCCCTGGTGAGCCCCTTGTCTGGGCTTGTTACACATGCTGTAACTGCTATCCCTTCTTCCTTCCCAGTCTGGCAGTCTGCAAGACATGCCACACCGCTAGGGAGGAAGTCAGTGGGACAAGCAAGTATTTGAACAATTAGGCTGAGAGGAACAAATTTAAATCCAGGGACATAACGGCTGTTGGTTTTAGTTACTGGTGACTCATCTTGTTTCCCACCAGGAAGCCACAGATCAGTGTATTTCAAGTATTACTGATTCTTATTATCTGTTAAACTGAGAGAACAAGGAGGAAGAAATTAAAAACACTCAAACCGCAGTAAGAACATAGACAAATAACATATGGACACATGTAATAAACCAGTCTTGCTAAACTACACATAACAGCGTGCTACAAATAAAACACCTAAAACTAGTCAGAAGAGTATTCAGTAGGGGTTTTTTACCCAACAGGTCACCCAGAGTCATCTCACAGTCGTCCACGACGAGCAGATAAGCACTGCTCATAACTCTAACTTGGTGTTGTTTTGTGAAAAAAAAAAAAGACTGCAATCTTGCTGGCACCCTGCAGTACACAGGGAGAGAAACACCTTCAACATGCCATCTTCCAAAAGACCCTACTCAATCAAGTCTTGGGGTGGGTGGCCCTTGGTTTTGGTGGTTTAGTGGGTTTTTGTTATTGTTGGTTTTTTATCACGGCAGAATCTAGGGAGGGAAGCACTACAACAGAGAAAAATATGACAATTCTCTCTTCCTAAAGTCGTGAAGTTATATTCTTTCTCTTGGATGATTCCCAAGAAGGTCATTCCTTTCAAGGGTCTCCACTCTCCTTCCTGATTAGACTGACTAGAGTACACCAGGGAAGAAAATTTCTATATTAAGCACTTTATGGGACCTAATGGCAAGCAATGAAATTTCCTCAAAATTTTAAAAATCAGTAACATACAAAAAAGATGCCACAAGCTTGCCATTACTTTTTTGGCCATTTTGAAGGAAAAAAGGTCTGACAAGTATTTTAGGAAAAGATGCTGAAATTTTCCAAAGTGCTTCAAACCTTAATGCAAATTCTAATGTTTCAGTGGTAGAGGGATGGAGCCTTCATTCTGCACTGGGCTTCAGAGAGGTGCAAGGCCTCAGACACGCATCTCAGTGGCCCAGCAGATGTGTGCTGATGGACTTACTTGTAGGGCCTCTTGACTAGACACAGGGTTCCAGGACCCAGACTGGAATTTCCAACACATCACAGTGGTGTGAAATTGCGCCTCTCCAGTGACCACACCGTCCACTTCATATGCCTTGTTAATTAGGTGGTAGGTATTAAAGCAGTGACAGGAGGAAAAAGTATGTACGTAAGGAAGGCAGCACAAGAAAGATTACTCAAAATATTCTGCTGTTTTAGAAAATTCTCTGTCTGTTCTAGTCATTCACTGAAATGAGACTCCAGCTAGTTTGTTGTTCATGGCTGCACACACGTACACACACACACACATTCTGCAACATGTTGTTATCTGCCAGTTCCACCCACACACCTGCAGACCCCGTCCCTAGATGTCAATCTCAGTTTTATATAATCCCACATATCTTAACAGATGTTTTGGTTTTCTTGTCGTGATGGACATAACTAAAAAAGGTTTTCATGCTGAATAAAATGCAATGTCAGACTGTAAACTTAGTGAGTGCTATGAATATTTGGGTTGCATCCTCAGGTTTCAACACCAGCGTAATGTCACAGAGCATGTATTTCTCTGTTCTTGACAATAAAAAGCCTTGGAAAGGACATTGTTACACAATACTACAGAGACGGCAATCAGCCAAGTCCAGACTGGAACTATAGTAAGTACTTACTGTACTGTACAAAATAAGTAATCTAAGAGCGTGGAAGGGGCATAGCAGAAATCTCAGTTGGACATATATTCTATATCTCTTGTTGAAATTTTAAAGACTGCACTGTTAGTCACAATGACATTTCTTGACATTCATTCACCAATGCACAGGTGAATTTGGAGTTTGTAAAAAGCAGTGGGTAACTGATGCACAGCCAACAGAACTAGCACCCCCAAGACTCTCCAAACTACAACGGCAGCAGCACCACCTCTCTTTTTCCTAAAAGAAGGCCTAAAGCAAAAAAACCCCTTCACTACAAGTAAGCAGAGATCAGGTTGTCAGGTCTACCTTTAGCTTCTGATAAATCTGCCAAGAAAGCTATGATGTGAAAACCCTCTGGAAGGAACCAAGCGAAATGGACTGGAATCAGATCATATCTCATAAGCTAATAAATACCATGTACATCACCATAATAAAAAGGGAGAAATTACACTGCCTGGTAAGAGGGGCTAGATGACCCAGGACAACATCTTCTTATATAGAGTCAATAATGTACGTAGCAATTAGACAACATCTGATCATCAGATAAGAGACAAATTCTTGTTTTAAGCTGGCTGTTCTACAGGATTTACTCTATTGTCACCAATTTACAATTTACAAACAGGTAATACAAAGTCTTTGTTATGTGAAAGATACAAGATTTTTGTTTAGAATACAATTTCCCAAATATATTTTCAATTGTTTTCCCAAGTCTAAGACTAATTTGTGTTAGAGAACAACCCTTAGTATTTGCATGATATAGATACAGAATCTAAGTCACATAAGAAATCCGATCTGCCTTTAAGAAGGTACTATGAGAACAGGAATAATCGGGAACTGATCCAAATTCTCCTGGTTTACCCTACAGCATTCCGTCTACTGGACCACAAAGAAGCTATTTACTGCTTCTTATTCTACAATTTTTTTATTTAATGTACTATCAAATCCCCCTTTTTCTCCAAAAAGACATCCGGAACAACTTTCTTAGCTACCAGTCATACTGTACTGGTTTATTATGTTAGTTGTGAGGGGAGCATGTAGCTTGCAAAGCACATTTCAATTAAAGAATTGACAAATATTGTTGGACAAGGTCTTCTTTTCAGGTCCACATCGGAAATCCCACTGACTTTAGTAGAACCATGATCAGACTCGTTGCACACACACAGAAAACACATAGAAGAAGTATTTAATAAAGAATGTGGTGCCCATCTAGTACATCAAATGAAGCCATGATGCAAAAATGCCAAAACTTTGGACAGTCTTACATGAAAAGAGGGAAATCATGAGAAGGATACGATATGAAGGATATGATAATCAAAAAAAGCATCATCATCTTATGCTTAGCTGTAATAGTAAAATCAGTATTGCAATCTATAACCTTCTGGTTTTATGTTCACTAATATAATAATTCCTATTCAGCTGCCCATATTCCTCATTTTCAGATCCTTCCCAATAACTTGACACATCCACATGTGTTTAAAAGCCACTCTAGTCTTCTTCTTTGGGGCTTCTCAGGATATTTCTGTTTTTCTATTTAAGCACTTGAAAAAATCCCTCATTTTTTGTGATAAGGACCATCTTCACTGTTTCCCTGGTACAGTACAGAGGCACCTGGGCAATGCTTAAACTTAAAGTATGGCTGTCTTCATTTTAAGAACCCTACACTGCAATAAATTTCTTTTAGTTCTGCCCTTCAGCTCTGAGAAATTCCCAGTGTCGACTTATTACAACTCCTCCTTTTCTCCTGCTCCTGTTTTTCCCCCCTCTGCTTTTGAACTTCTTTTAAATTAAAACTTTTGCACTAATGCAGTATTGAAAAATCTGAAGGCTTTACCATCACAGAAGACAATTAAAATTAAAGCAAATAGGATGGACTAATAACACTATTCAAATTGCATATATTGTCATATAACATTGTAGCTGAGTGGTTTTCATGCCTAAGAAGAAACTCTACATCACCTTCAGGCACTCCAGGCTAACACTGACCACTGAATCCAGTATCCATATTGCCCAAAATGAGAACAAGTGGAACCTGCTGTTGACTGTATGGCTGTTTTCCTTCATCTGCTGCTCTGAACAAATGCATTTTTTCACGTCTGGAAAAAATATGTTTTTACAACTGCCAACAGAAATATTGCAACTAAGACTGTTATATTATTCCCTTCTAGCTTACTCTTCCCAAAGGGATTTTAGGAACTCTCTCTTTGCTCTTCATTGTTAAATGAAACCCAGTGACTTTTTTTTTATACTCTCCAATGCTTTTGCATGTCACGTGTAATATATTTTTAATATTGAAAATCTGCATAGCATGCAGTTGTTGAATGCCCTCCATTAAAGCCTCTCAAAGCATCTTGTTGTCACTAATCAGTTCAATCTCACCAACCCAGGCATACACAAGCATTATTCCTATTCTATAGACAAGGGAACAACTACAGAGAAGGCTGAGTGGCAGAATTCATTCCTGCATTCAAACTTCAACCACTAGATCACGAACAACTTGCAAAAAGACAAACTGTTCTCTAATGCTCAGATATCTGTACAATTGCATTAACAGGAATTCCTCCAGTAACTTGCTGTGTCTTATCTCAGATACTTCCTTGACCGCTCGTTTATTAGCAGGCTACCCACAGATGTTAACATACCATACAAACACCAAGAACAGAGGCCAAATAGAAAAAAAAGAAGTCATTAAAAAGGCTCTTCCCCAGTTATTTTAGCATAAAATAACAAGTTGCAAAAGTGAAAAGTACATAAAAGCTATAAAATTTTATGTTTTTCCTTTAACACATTGACGACTCCTTTGGCTGGCATCTTCAGCACTCTTCACTGTCAGCTGAACCACTTTAAACAAAACTTTGAACAAACAACTACAAAAACATATTAAAAACTTGTAGAAACTTTTTTTTCCCTCCACATCTCAAAATTTTAACTTCAAACCTCGATTTCATCTTTATGGGTACTATCCTAACAAGTCATACACTTATCCCTCTAGTGAGGGATGTTAAAGTACTGAGATGTGCCCTATCATGTTGTAAAAATGACACCCCAATTCAGAGTTTTAACATAATTAGATGTATGAAAACCACCTGTGTATTTCTCACTCAAACCTAAGGAGTAGGAAAGCACTATGTTCAAGATTAGTCTTCTGCAACCGATGAGAAATGCTACAGACTTTCACAAGAGAAAATGGAAGCAGTTTTCCTAGGTTAGGGAACTATTTACACAATAGGTAGTGATGCCATATACTAAAGGTTTGGAGTTTTTTTAAATGTTAAGTGAAACGACGGATTGCAATCTTAGCATTGAAAAACTCCTGTTGCAAAAGTTGGTAGTTCTTCTGATATAATACCAACATTTGCAGAAATATGAGTCAATTTACACTGGGACATTAACCTCTATTCTTGTTTATTTCCTATTATTACATGTTACCATTTCTAGAGTGGTTTTCACTTCGTTGCATAGAATGGAGACTGTTCAAAGGATGAATCAGCAATACATATGGAAAGAAGTTCCCCTTGGTAGAAACTCTGCCCCACTTGTGGACATTAACCTCTTTCTGTTGTTAAGTATCATACTCACTATGTCACGCTCCAGCAGTAGGAATTCATGATCAAATTGTCCGAAGTCAAGCAAGGATGTTAAATGTACTATAAGTCAGTTAGTCTTCGGTTATTTTCTATAAAACATATACTCTGCCTCAGCAATGCATGCAAAAGAAGTTGGTCCTTAACCAAGAAAATAAATGGCTTGGAATTAGCTCATATTGACCTGACAATAACAATTCCCAAGCAGGCAGTTAATGCAAAACAGCTGACTTGGAGTAATTTACTTAAAGTAAGGAGTTAGAGACCGAGCAGGTTATTCGTGTATGCATACTCTCAACATACATGCACTTACATTATGTCAGACAGTCTGGCAACATTTTGATAAAATACAGCTACACCTGTAGCTTATGCCAATCGAAGTTACATTGTTTCCAAAAAATTTCACTTCTTCAAGCTCTGTCTTTCTGGCAAGGTGAAGAAAAGCCGTGAAATGGTGTCTTTCTTCTTCAAACTTGACACTTTTCACCATTGTGCGTACATGGGCAAATAAACACCTGTTAATGGTTTATTTGTAGCTACGCCATTCTCAGCCTTTTAGCACATAACTATCCCAAACTTCAAAACTGGACAACTCTAAGACAATAAAGCTTCTTCCTGCTCTCAGGTTTTAGAACTATCTGCTTCATGTTTATTTTTGTTTAATCTTTGCTTTTACAATGCTATTTATTTATTTCTCTGCCTACTCCATTTGTTACTCTGAAAGCATGAGAGATGAGCAACATCAAGACCTGAATTACACCCCATGCAGCAAGGCCACACGGAGACCTCAGAACTCCCCAGGGAAACAGGCACAGTACTATCTCCCAGCCCTTTCTCCCTACAAATATCTGCCCTTCTGCTGGGGGCAAGGCAGCAAAGCACAGAAGATATTGTTTTGTTCAACCCCATTCCTGGCACCGCAGCCCAACAGCAGCAGGGAAATTTTGGCAGGGAATGTCAGCTCTTGGACGGTTTGAACAGTTGCACGGGGAATGCAGCCAGAGGCTGCCCAACTGCTGATACCATAAGAGGCTCCAAGCCACCCTCTCACCTACTGGGCCTCTCTGGTTTCACAGACCACTCGCCGATACAGTGAAGGTTGTAGCAATAACAAGGAGACTTCTCACCATCCCCAAGTCCTCCTATGAACTGGCATAGGCTCCACTCGGTAGTTAACTGCAATGATCCAGGCACAGGCTAGATGCTGAGTTCATTTAAAGAAGCCTCAGCATCACATCTGCTACCAGAAATAAAACCAAACCCACTTTCGAGTCAGTATAGCTGTGATTTGTCTGTTCTTAAAAGAGAATTACACGAGCATAGGAATTTATTTGTCAGTGGGCAGTCTCAGCTTTGTACTAGACATATGATTTTATATGAAATCCAGATGTCATTTAGAACAGTGTCAAAAGTCAGACTAAAATTACTATTCACTGAATGACTTTTTGAAAGAAAAAATATGCTTTGCAGCTTAAAGAAAGAATTGTAAAAATATCTCAGACTTGTGTATTTTTCTTAGCAATGTCATTGGGGTTTCTCTGGTACAAACAGATAAGCCTGAAGAATAAAGAATGAAAATACTTTCCATGTTTCTGTTTAGATATGGCTCCTAACTTATCAGAATATGAGTCTCAGTAGTTCCCCCAGAGTACAGAACTGTCCACCACTACACTTTGATTTACTTTCACGCTATCTACCTACATGAAAAGTCTTAATACACTGGAAAAGACCAAGATAGGTTTTCCACATTTATTTAGTAAACAAATGAAATTACTTTCAACAGTTTTCGGTTTTCTTAGGCAATACCAGAATTGCCTGCACACTAGTCCACTAGTTAGTGCAAGCAGGGAAAAAAGGCCAAAATATTCTTAATTTTTTTCCAAGACAGCCACCCCGAAGTTCTACCTACCACTCTACAGAGTGAGTTCACCTTCATGCCATGCTGTGCCTACCCAAATAGTAGCAGTCACCCACTTTCACTGAATAAAATGGTGCTTTATTTTTAAAGATGTAAATAAAGCTCTCTTTGTTCATGAAAGATCTCTATTCTTTTCAGCAAAAGGCATGATCTCATCATTCTAATATAATTGTCCTATTAATTGCATGAAAGAAACTTTGCTTTGCCACAGCTGGGACAGATCTCTCTAGCAGGTGAATCTGAAAATCTAGAGAGATGCTTACAATTTACCTCACCAACAGGAAGAAGAATGTGTGTCATTTAGCTATTCCCTAAGAATGAGAAAGAAAGCAAAATCAGCACGGGGCTAGGCTGACATCGAGATGCCATTCAAAGAGTATCCAGACCCAACAATGTCTCAGCCTCATAATAAGCCTTTTACAATCAGTTGGCCCTCAGCTGCATTGCAAAATTCCATCACAGAAAGGGGTTAAAGATATCTTTTAGTCAGGAACATTCCGTTGCACCTTCGGGAACACCCATTTACCTTAATGGTTGGTGTTGATATTTTCTGCTGTGCTGTCATCTTGTAAGTTCCACACAGACATTCTTTATGTAGCTTTTTGTTCAACTGTGGATTTTTGACTAAAAAATTTTTAGATTTGTAAATCACAGCAAGAACAATTTCAGAAAGAAAATGGTATTATTATAGTTTAAGGTTAGGGGTTTTTTTTAGAAGAAAACATTGTGGTCATACAATAAATAAATCTCTGTTGGAATAGACAGTACCGTTCAATACAGTTTTTGAGCTAGTGACTTCCTTTGAAATCGCTCTTCCTCCCAGAGTTCTAAACGAAGAAGTGAATGAGAGATGATCAGATACAATATCTGTATGAAAGAAAAATCCTTTCCTTGAGATGCACCCCAGTAAGTACAGTTTCAGCAACTTACCATTCATTCTTGCATCCACATGAGTACTTGAGTTGTTTCTAAAACAAACATCACCAGTCAGCTACAACATAAACAGTGTCACCCTTCAGTGCTTTTAGAGTTTCAATTTATTGAGACCGACAACCTACAGCAGCTTGATACTGAAATAGCAGTACTCATCTGGATGCAAGGATGCTGCTAAACAGCCAGCATGTTTGTTCTCTAAGTCCCTCTAAGAAGCCTGAAGTTCTTGTGAGAATACACTGCTTCTTGGTGACTAAAGCTAGATTCAGTAATGTGGTGTTACAAGATTAGACCTATGCCCTAAGCACTACAGCAGGCAAGACCAAGTAAAACACTATCTCCATCACAGGTCCTTCTACTTTTCGCAGCTGGACATCGTGTTGCACATCATTACTAAGCCAGAATGGGTGAACAGACTTTTCACCTTTCCTTCAGCTCATAATCTTGTGTCCTAGGATTGCAGTCCTACCCTTATACTCACATTACTTCCACTTGTATTTCATCTAAAATACCGAGTTTGCCTCTTATGTTTCAGAATTTGTGTCTCACACACCTAACTCTACAGGTACAGCTGTTTTATCTGCTTTTTCTGACATGACTTCTTGGACTTCTGGAGTGAGTACAGATTGTACAAAGGAAGATTCATTTGAGGGACCATATATCAGTCTGACCTGCTAGATCTTAGGCCAATCATACTGACACAGAAAATGGACTTCATCCTATGCCTGGATAAACAAGTAGGGCAAATCCCTGGCAAGGGGAACCATAAATTGCCTCCTTTAGATATCAATATTTATGTTTCATATCCTGAGATACATTAACTAGGATAAGCTCTGTGGAGTTCTTCCTCTGCAGAGACGAAGTACGGCCTCCCACACTAATAAGTCCTCAACTCATGCATCTAGCAGAACAAATGCTTTAGCAACTCCCACATTACAAAATTAACTTAAAAGCATCTTAGGACAACCTTCATGTTACCACTTCAGCATATATAAATTGGATTACTGAGAAAGCAGGTTTTTCAAGAACTGCAGTGCACTCCAGGGCACCACCAGACACCCCCACCACCACCACCCCTCCCAGGTCTCTGCTGTTGCTCCTGCAGCAGCTGTTCCCCCTTTTGTTGCAGTTTGGGGTAAGAGCATCTGGATTTCAGCCCAATTTTATCAAGTTCAGAAAAACGGCACCTGTAGGTGGGCTGGTCTTCAGTCAAGCTGACAAAGGCATCCTCATACTCAACATCACTGTTCCAAGCTGTCCTGCTTTCCACTCCAGCATGTCTTTCTGACTCAAACAGCCTCTAAATGCTGACACCCTGCTCTAAGTCACATGCCTATAGAAGGGAGCAGATCAGCAGCATGGTTGGCTCTTGGCTGTGGAAGTGCCAGAAGCAGCTTTGCCGGGTGAGGGGTTGCCTACAAGACCCCCGCCCCTGCAGCAGATATGCTTGCTTCCACCCAGCTTTCGGAATAACTAATTTGTCTTAAGAAACTCCTCCAGCTCAGAAGAGGTTACAACCTCCAGCCACCTGTCATCACCCTTCTGCTTGAGATTATCTGCTGGAGGGGCTCTTATTACAAATGTTCCACAATCTGTTGCCTTCAAAGTGAACCAAGTTAACTTAAAAAAAAAAGTCTTTTTAACCTAACTCATTTTGGCAGACAAGTAAGAAAATGACAACACGCACAATGAACAAATCTAAGACGATGATAATCACCAGCTGAAAAGATGGTGACAAGCAGCTGAGGGGCAGTTACCTCTTCTGCAGTCATAGCAAGATCCAGATAGTAACTCCTACCCCTGACTTCATTAAACTACAGTTTTGTCTTCTAAATGGCAGTTTATTTTCTCTACATTGCTAGAATCAAGAAAAATTATTATTCCTCATCTGTGTAGCTAGAGCTAACATCTTCTACTTAACCCACGAACAACACTCCTTCTGCACAAATGCTAGTGATTATTCTTTTTTTGAGTAATCCTGTATTGTTATGGTAGTTCTGAGAAGCCTCAGTTCTTCTGGGGGCAAGTCCTGTTTGTTTAATTTGGAGCTGGTGGGAATTTTTTTTAAACTCCAGCATTTTTTCTTGTTTACAGCTGTATCGAAAATCCTAACAGACTAGTTCCTATAGGCCATACAGAGATGCCTGGATCTACGGTAGTAATTCCTCTGAGGACTCTAGAGATGATCACAAGGGAGAGGGGTAAAAAATCTGCAGAGACTATGCAAGAAATAAGTAGCATATGCAAGAGGCTTTGAAATAACTTCCTAACATACACGAGTCACCTAACACATACTAACTGAGCCCAGGAAAAGCTATGCAGGTGTGAAGGGGCAGCAAGTAAGTTTTGGGGAATCACAAAATTCACCTGCATTAAATGATTTATGCAACTAAATGGTGAGATTAAGCACCAACTGTTGTTCTAGGCATGCAAGTGCTTGAAAAATTTCATTCCATCATTTAATTTACTTAATTTCTAAAAACACCAAACCTCTTCAACTGGTATTCAACTACATGACAGGTTGCTAGTCTGTAATTCAGCATTATTTTCAGACACAACTTTCAGGCTCAGGGTCATGATTTCACAAATGAAAACCAGGTAAGAATCTTTATCTCATGATCTTGGTTTAGGTTCACATTCTATTCACAAGCATCTTGCTTTCTGTTTTATCACGAGGACAGTTACAGCTCAGACACTTTTTACTACCACTTCCGTACTTTCAATTAATTCCTGTAGTTCTTTAATTCTTGTAATATTTATTCCATTTTCAGCTACTGTCAAAATCCAAGTCCATCAAAATTTTACGTTCTTCTTTTTGACTTTCTAGAGAAAAAGCTAAGGGGTGGTTGGTGGATGTGTAGTTTTAAAATTTAAACTAAAACCATTAAAAGTCAATGTTGTTAGTCCTTTTCCTCCATGGTTTTTCATATCAAATATGCTACAAGACAGACATTTTTTTAATTGCCAGTACAATCAAGTACAAAAGAACAAAAATAGGTTTTTAATTATATTGTAGAATTATACTGAGATGATCATGTATATATTGACATAATCTGCACCTCTGAAGTTTCTATTTGCAACAAAACTGAGCTTGCACCATACTTGGGAAACGCCCCTCTGATCCTAATGCACAGTTCTGGTTATTCCATAGAAGAAACCATAAAGTACACAAGGTAAGCCCTCAAAAGGCATGGTTTTGTGAGAGATTCTTAAAACTAACATCTGTTTAAATCATTAGAAAATGAACTTAAACAGTTCACTAAAATTTGTTTCGTCATCTCTAGAATCCATTAAATGAACCTCTCCTAACACTTTCTTTCCCTAACACTCAGCAATACAATTTAGAAAGCTAAGCATGTTTGTTCAAGAGAGGCTTAGAACAGAACACAAAGTCCAAACATTCTTGAATTTTCTGGCTTTATTTACACTAGAACAGCAAGAGAGAGAAAACTGTGAGGTGAGGAGCTGTAGCAATATCAAAGTGAGAAGGACATTTTAATACTTTGCCTTTGCACCCAGTGTTTCCCATAGAGAAAATCAAGAAATCACTCCAATACCAAACACTGCAATGAAAATATAAAAGAAATATAACTCAATACTAACATCTCCTAAACCCTACAGTACAGACTGTCAGACAATCAACAGGGCGACACACCTTGATTTACCTGAAAGGTGAGTTAAATTACGAGCCTTCATTGCTTTGGCATTCCCTTCCCTCTCTGTGGAGGTCCTGGTCTCCAAACATTGATAGATAGCATCCACAGGAACAAATAAAAATAAATTGAAGTTCTGAGCTGATTTTCACACAATTGCTGAAAAATTTTAAGATAAAGGTGAAGAACATCTGAAGAACAGATTATTGAGAAAGAAAAAAAAAAGCCTGCAATATGAGGACGCAAGATACTTCTTTCTGAATATAGAAACTCCACTTGCCTAGCTATCATCCTTTACTATGGACAAACTTTCAAAGACTATTTCTCTCTAGTACTCATGAGTCATTTTCTAACATCGCGTCTTTGGCAGCTTGAAGCATTTTGAAAGTGGAAAGCAAACAAAATTGCTTTTAATGCACTCATAAGAGGGTACTTCAGGTTTTTTAAAAGCCATTTTTTCCTCTATCTTTTAGCTGCTAGGAGGCTTTAAATGGGACCCCTGTAGGTTTTTGTCTGTAAACCATACGAGAGCATAAAAGCTTGGAAAACTTGCAGAGATTCTGAAGCAGGTTCACACAGCTTCATTGAAACTGTGTGTGGTTTTGAAGCTCACCAGGGCTCTACTCACCGGGAGCCATTTAAAATTGCCAACTTAAAAAGCAGATTTAAAACTCATAAAGGATTATGATGAAAACCTAAGACTTATTTTGCAGGCTTCCAGTTTGAAAGAAAAAATACCATTCTGTAAATAGGGAGGAATGGGTTTTCATTCTCTAAAGGTTTTGGGGTATTGTTTCTTTGAAAACACATACAGTAGCCTGAAAAAGAGATCAGAGTAACCTCTTGTAAACACAGCCTGAATTAACCTGCATCAAAGTGATTTACCTGTATCAAAAGAATCAAACTGATCAATCCATTATACCAACAAATGGTGTCTCAACTATCCTAAAAGCACTGGCAGGACTGTTACAATGGAAATGTGTCAAATCTTTCCCTGTCTTTCGAGGTGACTCTTCTCAACTCACTTCAGTATCAATCAGAACAGCCAGCAAGAAAAGGAGGCTTGGAAAACCACTATAAATACCACGAGAAATGTGAAACTACTTTCATTTATACAAAGAATCAGTCAAATAAGATTTTCTAATACCATTATCTCGCTATCACCAATTTCTCATAATATATTGTAAGGTTTATTAGAACTTGGTGCTGCAAAAGAAGATGAAAAAGTGTTGGCTTGAATGAAATTTTATCACAATAGAATCTAATATGGCATTTCTTGTATATGTACAGTCATCGTTGAAGGCTGTGAGAGTTCTGTGAGGAAAGATTGTCAGACTGGATTTTTACTCCAGTCAACACACAAACTCTGGTAAGATAACAAGAAGTCAATAGACAGAAATTAAATTGGTTCTCATGTTTTCTGATCAGAAGAGGTACAATGGATGGATGACGTTTGGTACTATTTAAATTTGTTGTGGAACTGCTTTTACCACTAGTGTTTGCTTTTAGCCTATATACTCATTATGTATCAATTTTATACTCATTTTTAATAAAGAATATTCAGCAGTCCTGTTAATTTCAGATTAACCATTCAATATACCAGCAGCTCTGCAATGCCAGGGAATCACTGCAGCTGTTCACTGGAAACATAAAGAACACGGGACTGGTCACAGAAGCTTATTTTTCCACAACCAGCCATGGAATTAACTCCTAACTCAGGAAGGTCTATGTAACGTCTCTTCTGTTAATATATAATACTCCAAAAGCTGTTTTTCCTTGCATCCTCTTTGGCTAGGAATCTGCTGGCCCGCACCAAATGACCAAAATCTGTAATATGTGAGCCCTTGCATAAGAGCAGGAGGGAGTAGAGATCAACAGCTTCCTAAGTCCTTACAATAGCTGAGGTTTTAAAGAGCTTCCAGAAGCACAAAGGAAAATGTTCAAAGCACGAAGAGGACACCAAAGCATTTACCCTGCCTGTTTGGAGGGGACAGAGGACCTGACCTCAAATCTAGATACAGGAAGCAAGATCCACTGCCCAGGTCCTTAAAAGACTTTGTTGCCAAAGACGGCTTCAGCACACACCTTGTGAAGACACTTGTGCTTCAGAAGAAGGTAGAGAGGGAAACAAGGAGGGGGAATGGGAAGGGCAAAAGGGAGGGGAAGAAGGGGAAGTTTCTTCCTGGAACTTAAGCGTAAGTAGCAATTCTGAAGCATGGCATTAATATAGTAAAAGTGTACTGTAAACAGATACTCAAGTAGTCTGTTAAAAAAAAAAAGGGGAGAGAGAGGAGGGGGAGAAGTACTATTCAAGTGCTACTCAAAGAGAGTAAAGTCTGGAAGAGCACAGCCCATGGCTGGCAACTCAGTATTTCTTTTCCACCACTTAGACCAATTTGAAGAAAATCCCTGCAAAGAAGCTTTCATAAGATGGCATTTTTGTGATTCAGTATAGCACCAATATTCCTTTTGAGTTTTATAACTGTTCCTAGAACATTCTTGGCAATGAATTTAAACTTTTTGAAAGAGGTCGCATTTCACTGTAAATGGTTATCTGGTATTCAAAACACAAAATAAGCATTTGAATATTTATTGTGAGCACATTGCATTTTAGGGAGAACACACAAAGATTCTTACCACAATTATCTTGTTCCAGCTTTAATATATTAGCTGTCACCTCTTTAATGGATCTTGTGAGAAAGGAAAGTTTCTTTCTTTAAGTCTCTTTTCCCCCTGAACGCAATTACCACCTCATTCAGAGCTCTTTGTGTCCACCTAATCTCTCTGATTATGTCTCTGACACCACCACAATACTACATGACTGACATACCTGACAGCTGTGACTACTGACAGAACACTCACAATGAAAACCAGCTCTATGCAGGATGAGTATTACCTACCGCCAGCCTTACAGAACAAACATGGAAGGAAGGTAAAAAGGGGTGGGGGCATTTCACGACTAGCCTAACCCCTACCGATTTCGCCTCCTTTTAGAGCCAAACAGCATTGACAAGCAGAGCCTCTTTGTACATACCTACCTAATGAACCAATTGTTGGGTGAACACAAAAGAACACCCATTAGTATTTTAATTTTTAATTTATAGAGTGGAAAATGCATGTTTGGAGACCTGACTTACAAGCAGGACTTGATGGACCATTTTGTCTCACTCCAGCCCTTTTATGCTTCTCCGGGTCATAACTCCCAGCTGGTGCCCAACTGTCAGATTTAGGCAGGTGGCTACAGATGAGAGGCTGTGAGGAAAGCTATACCTGAAAATGTCATTCCCAGACAAAAACTGCCCCTGGAATCAAGGACAAACTATTTCAGAACACAGTATTTTGAGCCAGAAAGGCATGAATTAGTATTATGAATAATTGGGTAATAAAATAGCAGTAATGAATACACTAATCAGGAAAAATATTAAGAGTGCTTTACAAAGTGTATTATACTTAAAAATTCCATGGTTTTGAGTGGTATTTATACATTAAAAGCTTCATCTTGTCAGCACTGACTTTTTTCCTCACCAATGGAAAAAAAAAAACTGAGAATTTTGGGAATAGAGATAAAGCCGATTTTTCTAAATATGCTGATTATTCAGAACAAAAATTTAGTTGTATCTCTCTGAGCTCTTGAGCAGCTCTAGAAATCACACATTACTAGAATCAGAGAGACGGGGCAAAAATCAAAACAACATTTTCACGTCGGAAATGTCTAGAGCCAAAACTTGCCACTCAAGCATCCAGTTTTCAGAAATAGTATTTACAGAAAGTTAATCCAAGTGCTTTATATCCATCTGATTTTACATTTAAAAATGCTCTTGTAAGAGTGTCCTCAGACAATCATACAGTAAAAATAAAGCATGCAGGATTGAAGGATACGCTTAGGAAAGCTTTGTGGTCAAACAGTACGTTACTTTAAGAATTTTCATTTTCTGTCTTAACTTTCTTATGCTGCGAGTAAGGTGGTTTTGCTCTTACTATAGATTCAGCACATTGCATTTAGGTTTGAAAAGTCATGCCTGTCTTCCTGATAAGATGCATATTCTTCATTTACGCTATACAATGAAAAAAGTAAGGTATAAAGTTCTATTATCTAGGTTTTTTGGGAAAAAAGGTAGAAGAAGATAGCTGTGACTACAAGTCAGGATACTCAATAACAGTCCTAGGGACAACTGATCTTAGGTCAGCTGCCCACTCTCTCACTGGTTTCCAAGGACTTTTGTTCCCACAATGCCTTCTCTTATTTCCAAAGATGCTGCAATATAGAAAATTGACATGCTTCACCTGCAGAAAATACATTACCTACTAACCTCATAGTAAACTTTGTTAGCCCCATAGCCACCCATCTCCTCCAGAAATCATACGAGCAAGAATATAACAACATTTCACTTATCAGGCATTACTACAACAGAAATGCCCCAAAGCATTTAGCACTCTAGTTCAAAAAGCCACCACTGCCCTCAGTAACTTACTTTATACACCAAAAAACACACACAAAATTCTCTTTACCATTTTAACCTTTTATATGATCAAAATAATCTTCTAGACAGCCAGGCCTTGATATGCACCTTTACTAGGTTTTCTGAACGCTAATTAGTTTCAGATGCCAGGGCAACAATCTCCAAAACACACTGAAGCACGTGTACAGAATGTATTATAACTCCATTTGTAGTCAGTGATGTGAAAACTTTACAAAGCTGTTGAATAATTATGATTACTAATATCCCAATTAGGTTGAGCAGGTACAAAGACATCCCCAGTGCTAAACAGTAAAAGAATTTTCAAAAATAATTTATTTCTTAATGTTCTCTCTGACTGATGTTAAAAACAAGTGAGATGAGTGTAATTAAAAAGACATCATTTCATGTTGGTTTGGGATTTTTTAAAGTTTGCTGCTTGGGAAGTTTGAGTCAGTCTTGCCAGTCTGAGATGAGACTGCACCCAATAACACAAGAAAATTGAAAAATGTACCAAAACTGACAAAGAGCAAAATGAGAGAAGAATTATACCTAAAACTAAATCTGCCTATTTTATCAAAAGTATTATGGTTCAAACTCTTAATCAAATCTGAAGTCTTGGAAAACTGGTCAGAATTGTTCTATTTTTCTGTATACCTAAAAGATGTAGAGACAGAAATCAGGACTCCTTCATAGTAAGCACTGGACAACTCAAAGCAAGGTCATCTTGACTACAAGAATTTATTACATAAATAAAGCAACCACGGGTAAAGGAAGCAGTTTCATTTTATGGACTGGGAATGGAACCAGTTTGAAACGACTTCAAGACTTCTGAAGTCCCACTGATGTTTTCATTCTGCATCTAAAAATACATTGGCTATACTCCAGCTCTTGCACCTTAATTACTGGTGAAAGACTTTACCCAGAATTGGCAAATCATTTGTATAACAGACTTGGGCTCGAGTTTGCATTGCACACACTAGAGCATATCTTTTCCAAAAGAAAATTTGCTTTACCCATACATGCCAAGGTCAAGTCTTAAGATGGCAATTATTGCAAATGCATTCAATGATGGTTGCAATCATACCAAAATAGTATTGGGGTACTTAAATTGGGGGGAAGGGAGGGAGTCATGCACAATTTATTCTTCAGCAGGTTGGTTAATTACATATCATGTAGCACTAATACAAACTTCTGTTTCATATTTGTGTAACAGCAGCCTGACAAGTAGAAGAGCTAAAATATTAAAAGATTACCTCTCCTTCTTAGATTTTGATATGTCTTATAAACACAAGTATGGCAAAGTATTTCAAACAGCCAAAACAACTGCTGGTACAAGTGCTCTAGGGATGTTCTCCAGCACTGCATCTGGACATAGAATTACCAGTCTGTAACTTCCACTTCACACTGCAAAGGAAGTCATTGTTATTAGGAGTAAAACAAGCACAATGGGCTGCAAATAGATGCCAAAATATTTAACATCACCTGCAAAGCACGATTCCCTTGGATAACCAGAGCAGATAATTTGCTCATACTTGTTCTTCTAAATGTGTTTCACCCGTACATAAACTCACACATCTACGCACACAAGCACAGTTCACCGGAGTATCCACAGCAGCGCATCCTGCATCCTTTTCTGCTCTCACATCCAGTTCAGGTGGCAACATAGGAAGAAAAGCATAACCATTCCTCCCAGTTCTTCCCATCTCAAGCAAAGCCCATAACAGAAGTGTGAACAGAGTTCAAGATACCAAGTCTATTGTAGGAACAGCACACAAAGACAATTCTGAATCTATAAAACAAATACATAATTGTCCAAATTTAGGGCTTCTTTTTTTAATCCAAAAACAGCACAGTCTTTTTTCCAGCTTTGAAAGAGCCTTCTGATTGTGCTTCTAAAGCTGAACAAACATACATAGGCTTTTGTACCCTAAGGTCTTTCTCAAATGAAGCAGCCAAGCCTGTTGAGGTAAAGCAGCAGATAGAAGGTTCCCTTTATTCCAGTTCTCTATTCAGAAGTACACAGGCATCACATCATCTAAGGAAACATGCAAGCAACATCTGGCAGAAAGAGAGAAAGGGGAACATGGTAACAATATCTCACAGACAGGAGCTCATATGTTGGGAGAATAAGGAGGTAGCAAGACTTCTCTAGTTGAATTCCTTTTAATAAATCTTCCCATCCTGGTTTCCAAACGGCTGAGAAACAAGGTTTTATAAAGAAACAGCAACATTAGTGTACTTCTAAATACTGGTGGCATATATCAAAGGCAATCCACAGGGTACTTCAAGTTTTCCCTCCCTGTTTCTTTCAGTTGTTTGAAAATGCTCTTAAATAAACAATCCCCTACCAACTTCACTTCTACCAACCTGAAGAAAGGAATAAGGTACATTAACTGTGACAGAACTATGCTGTCAAAAAGCTACATTTCTAGCTTAAAGCAATTTCAGACATGAAGCTCCATGCTACAAAAATAAAACAGCAGACAGCACCAAAGGGTGTAAAGGACATGATATTTAAAAAGTCATGATGGTGAAGTCCCAGATGACTGTTAAAAGGGAAACACTGCACCCAATTTTTTAAAAGTGTAGAAAGGAGGACCCCAGGAACTACTGACCTGTCAGCCTCACCTCTGTGCCTGGGAAGATCATGGAACAGATCCTCCTAGAAGCTGTGCTAAGGCACACGGAGGACAAGGAGGTAACTCGGGACAACCAGCATGGATTCACCAAGGGCAAGTCCTGCCTGACCAACCTAGGGGCCTTTTATGATGGAGTGACTACATCAGTGGACACGGGAAGGGCTACAGATGTCATTATCTGGACTTCTGTAAAGCTTTGACACGGTCCCCCACAACATCCTTCTCTCTAAACTGGAGACATGGATTCAATCAATGGGTGGACTGTTCAGTGGATAAGGAATTGGTTGGACAATCACAACCAGAGGGTAGTGGTCAACAGCTGAGAGTTCCAATGGACACCAGTAACAAGTGGTGTCCCTCAGGGATCTGTATTGTGACCAATCTAATTTAATATCTTAATTAATTACATAAACAAAGGGATCAAGTGCACCCTCAGCAAATTTGCAGATGATACAAAGCTAGGTCGTGTGGTTGACACACCTGACGGATGGGATGCCATTCAGAGGGACCTGGACAAGCTTGAAAAGTGGGCCTACGGGAACCTCATGAAGTTCAACAAGACCAAGTGCAAGGTGCAGGGCAACTCCCGGTATCAACATGGGCTGGGTGATAAAGAGATAGAGGGCAGCCCTGCTGAGAAGGGCTTGGGAGTGCTGGTGGATGAGAGACTGGACATGAACCAATGTGCACTTGCAGCCCAAAAAGCCAACTGTGTCCTGGGAACAGGTTGCCCAGAGCAGTGGAAGACATCCTATTCCTGGAAACAACTTTTAAGGACAGATTGGATGGGGCTCTGAGCAACCTGGTCTAGTTGAAGATGCTCCTATCCACGGCAAGGTGGTTGGTCCTAGACAACCTTTAAAGGTCCCTTACAACCCAAACTATTCTGTGATTCTGTGACATGGTAACAATGGGTAAGGTGATTGTGGAAGTGTTGTTCAATGACCCCTACAATATACGAACTGGAGAGTACTCAACAAAATTAGAAATAAGCCAGTTTATCATGGAACAAAAATTTTGTCAAGAGTAAACAGTGAACTTTCAGAGCTTGCTTCCACATGAAGTTGTGGAAACAAAGTATCAAAAGGGTTAAAAAATGTGAACAGGCAATTTCACAAACAGGTTGATAAATGGAAACAGGGATAGGTGGGATTCTACCTCCCATCCATAATCCAGTGATTGAAGATGTTGAGGAAATGGAATTGAATCAGTAAGCAGCCAGGCTTATGTCATCTCTCAAAGGAACATCTTTTTGCAACTGTTAAGAGACAGAACACTGGGTAAGATGCACCATTCAGGAGGGCTGAAGGCAGTACTGCTCATGTTAAAATTTACACTGTTTTCACAATTGAACTGTGAAAAGCTAGGGGCTGACTGTCAGTCAGTATTACCAGATGGAAACACCATATTAACAGGTCAGCTTCTGTACTGCAATCCCTCCCCCTACTCCCCCAAAGCCTCCCAAAAAATTAGCACTGTATAAGAGTAGGCACCTTGATCCCTTACCCTCCACAAAGAATCCTCTAAACAAAGACAGAAATCAGGTAGAATCAACTGTTTACACATAGATTTTATTTCTTTATTTATAATGCTTAAAATAAAATATATCAGTATCTAGCTATTCCCAATAAATGCAAAAATAGAAAACTTCCATTTTCATCAAAAGTGCAGAAACATAAATTAGAAAATGATAACTTTAAAACATACAATGTTATTTCTCCATGTTTTTACTATGAAAACAGATTTGTAAAACAAGCACCATCATTTATCTTACAGAATTCCATCAAAGCAGCATCACAGGGCAAAACAAGTAGGACATTAGTATAGAAATACAGTAGCAAACCTTTGAATATCTTAAGTGGTATGAACTGTTATAAATCCTTATAAACACTTATAAAATTTTTCTGACTATTTTTTTGGAACAGCTTTACCACGTAGCCGAATATTAACTGGGCCATATTCCATTGTCTGCACAACGAAGAGATCTTCAAATATTCCTTCTGCCTTTGGCTTGAACTGGACAGGCACATTGATGTAATGATAGGCTCTATAAAAAGGCAATTATGGGCATATTCATTATTAATTAACACGTAAATCCTAACAGACAGACAAATTCCTGTCTAGTTTTCATTTTCACTAAAACGGTATATCAGATGTGCACTGGATCATCAAGTTTATTTTTACAGATTTATTTATCTATTTTTCTTCTGAGGGACTTTGATCATAAAGGTCATTTTTTCCTACTGATTATAAAAAGTACTACAATACTTTGCTGCTAGTTTACCTCAGTGAGTTTGGTCTTTGCAATAACACTGACAGTGTGTAAACTATATTTAGAGCATAATTACTGCATTTCTTCCCTTCAAAAATCAAGTTGCATAGACTTAAAATTTTCATTTTTTAAATTCCACATATTTGAAGATACTAAAGTACTTTCCATTACTTTAATTGCCTCCACATTAAGAAATATTTTGCTGAATCATTGCAAATCAATATACCCATCCTCAAAGAGCGTTTTAGACATTTTTACACCTTTTAAGGTTATATAATTCCTCTTCTACTCAGATTGCATAAAAACATACCAAATGTAATGGGTGGCTCTATCAACTGTCAAAAGCCTAGACTGAATAATTTAAAAATATAAGCTGTACAAGCAGTAAGTTGGAAATGTTGAGTGGCAGCCAACTGGATTCCATGGCATTCGATAGAAATATCCAGGACTATGGAACAGGTAATGGTAACAGGGACATACTGGAACCAGTTAAAGTGAACGGCATCACTTAAGCAGAAAAAGAAAAGAAAGCTTTGTTTGCTTTTATTGTACCTTCAGTTTTCTCCCCTTAAAGTCCTCTGGAATGTGTTTATATCCCCTACTTTTTCTCATTTTGTTCTTACCTTTTCATATTCCTTTTCACTACACTAATTCAACCTATCATAATCAGTCTGTGTTCTTAACCATCTACATTTGAAAATCATAGTACTGGCCCTACATAGAATCCTAATTTGCTAGTACCACCCTTAGTGCTAAAATAGGCACACTAGCAAATGCATTTTGTTGTCTTCTTTGAGTTTTTTGGGTTTTTGGGGGGGGGTTTTGTGTTTGTTTTTTTTTGTTTGTTTGTTTTTTGTTTTTTTGTTGGTTTGTTTGGTTTGTTTGTTTGTTTTGGATTTTAATATTTTTTTTTTTTTTAACCAGATCCTGGTCAGTCAACTAAGAGTGCACACTTTCAGAATAAAGACTGGTATGGTACCGTATTTTTTCAATCAGGTTGATACAAAAACAAAGCACTAAAAATGTTGTACTGAACCACAATGAACAGCGTACCAAAGGAATACAACCAGATCAAAGTTTCATGTCTCATTGCCAAGCGTTGTATAACAAATCTGGCAGGCTGTGTCTCTTTCTCTGTCTATAATATACAAGTTGAAGATACTTATTCAGCTTATTTTTAAGAAGTCCATTTTTTAAGAGAAGAACATCAGTATGACTAAATCTGTAACATGCATTTAAGTTAGAAAACACAAATTTTACTATGAATAGAGTCTGAAGCTGCATATAACTAGGACACCTGAGAATTTACAAAAACAAAAGTAAATTCAGTAGAAAGCCAGGAAAGCTGCAGAAGTCTATATATAGTAATATATGTGTGCTTCTTTATGTACTACATAACACTCAAAAAGAACAATATGATCAAACTCAAACTTACACTATCAAAAACTCAACAGTAAGCTATGTATTACTCTTATAAAGATATGGCCACATGTGGCTGTCAAATATTAATTTCCAGAATATGTACTATATGACCTCAGTGGTACTCGAGGCAGAGCAGTTCTGTAGCAGTCAGTTGATTTCTCACAACTGAGACAAGACTCACCACACTTGCTTCCTAATCCAAAGGGAAAGATGATATTTTCATTTTCTTCAGCTAACAAAACTGCAAAGTTCAGACTCCAGATAAACAGCTCTTTGGGCTACTACATAGCATAAATGTTCTTAGAAATGAAGCAACCTAGAGCATTTTTCTCAAGTAGAGTAGCCACAAATCAGTAGGACAAGGAGAATTTCCCTGCAATTAATTCTTTTTCTCTTAAAAAAACCCCCAAACAACCTTTTATTTTATTTAAAATTTCCCATTCTGCCTGCGACTCTATTAGTCTCTGAATACTGTATGGCCTCTACAGGTTGTTGCACCCGTTTCAAGTGGTATTTCTGAAAAGCCAGGCATGACTGAAGCCTGTTTCACAGACACTCTAAACACTGCAGTAGGTAAGTTGAAAAGGAACATCATGGGTAAGCGTTATCTAAGCCACAGTAACCAGATGGCTCATCAATGAATAGTGACTCCTGACGCCCAGAAGGACGGCTATTGGAAACTAAAATAATTAGTGAAGAGAAAAACCCCAAACAAACAGTTCTACCTTTACTGTTATCTGAAACATATGCTACCCTGTAATCAACTTCTTTCAGATGGTTTCCGAATGCAATACAATAGAAGCACCTTTGTTTTCAAACTTTTTTTAGATAAGAATAACAACCTGATAGTCCTTCCAAAAACAGAACTTAGCCAAACACTTTTTAAAAAGTCCAGTGTTTTTTCATGTTTCATCCATATGTTTGTATCTGTCAAGAGCCATCTTGTTAAAAGTATTCTCTTTGCAGTAAAAAAAAAAAATAAAATATTCTGCTCTGTCAACAAATAAAACTCTTTCAGATGCAATACAAAATTCTGTAGCAGTGCTATGCATTGGTACTTGTGATGACATAAGCAACTGAAGAACTGGCAAAGCCACTACACCAACTTCTGAAGGTCAGACTCAATATTAAATACAAACTTGCAGCTTCATTATCCAGATGTAAAACTTGATTACACAGGATTGCTTTCAAATTTCGCCCTCAAAATTAAGAGCATGCAACAGACCATGTTTACTACATAATGCATTTTTGGTAAAAAAAGATAGAGGTAGATGATACTTTATTTTTACACTCTTATTTACAGACTAACATTCCAAGTTCCTGCAAACAGTTTTCTTATCCAGTTAGTTTTCAACTTTTTTACTTTATATGATGTCCAAGTTCAGAAGGACCTAGTTTAGAAGGAAACACTTAATATTGGCTCTCTTAATAGCCTCCTTGATACTGTTCTCAAATAAAAGCCATTTAAAACACTTTTAACACCTTTTCAGAAGCATCTACCCAAGTCAAGTAATTCTGTGCTTTATGCTCATAAATGGGAGAGTTTCTTCAGAGTGCTATATGTTGACTTCAGAAAAATTATTTTTTAAAAAGCTAGGAAAGGACAGTATTTACAACCAAAGAAAAAACAGCCAAAGTTACTAGAAAAAAAAAAAAAAAAGACTGACTTTTAAACTTGTTAAGTCTACTTTAGAAAAACGCAGTAGGAGTTGATAATTTCTTACAGAAAATATACCAAGTAGCTTTTACAGCATTCCTCAAGAGTATTTTTGAAATTTTTGAAACTTCCAATGAAGTTACTCATCTTCTTCTCAAGGATGACAACATCAAGTCATCCCATCCTTTGTCTGCAGCTGTACAGGCTCAGATCTAGCTAGTTATCTTTATTTGGATAGATTTTATCTTGGTCACTACCTCCATAAAAAAATCCCTTCGGTGCCGTCTCATGTGAAATATTTAAAAAAGATGAAAGTTAAATAGAAACACTGGAACACATGCCTAAGTGGAGTTACAACAATTTGCATTGAAAAGTGGCCTTAAGAATACCTTGAATGCCTTTGCCTACCACCACCACAGCCCTGCCTTTATAGGAAATGCCAAGCAGATTAGGAGTCAGAATACCTAGCTTCACTTAGAATTTTGCTCCCAATTTTTGTGCTGCATACCCCCTAGTTTCCTTGTGTTTAAAATGGGGACCCTGTCTCCAAATACTAAGAGTGTACGCTCTACTGCTTCTAATGAAATGGCTGCATTTCTGCCTTCCTGACAATCCCACTGTTGCAGATGAGCATGTGAGATGCTATACTTCTGGAAGAGATGACTAATACTACTGTCAAATACTTGCTGTAATGAACTCCGCAGCCAACTGGGTTTATTTTAAGGGATTGTTACCACCAACTCGAAAACTTCTTTTATGCAGGTAAAATGCTGGAATACTTGGTCTGACCAGGCAATTCCACTGGCTGCTCAAACCTTGTATTTGCAGAGAGTCTTTGATGCAGCTCTGCAGGTTTGTCAAATTAGAAGCATGATGAAGGCAATTTGCTTGGTCTGTTGTGCACAAAGTATAAATGGAAGGAATGACTTGATTGTGCACAGCATGCCAAATGGTTACATGAAGCATTAGGCTTAACATTAAAAGCAGCAGCACTGTTAGAAATAATTTGCAGGGAAGAAATTGGCAGATGCAGAAATAACTGTGTGGTCTCATTCTGCTTCTAACCGAGATTAGAGAGTACAGCTTAGTAAGAAAAAAAAAAAAAACCAACAAAAAACCCTCATAAAAAATCCCAAAACTTAACTAAAAAAAAGGCAACAAAAAAGCCCAACCCTTTACCTAGACAGCAAGAATATTTTTAACTACATTTTAGCACTGTTCATATAGATAAGATGTTTATATTACTGAATTACTTGCTTAATTTTTTTGTTAGGAGAGAGAAAATGTTAGCATATGCATTACTCACCTTAGAGAGTATTTCAAGTGCTTGATGTAGAAAGGCTCTCTGGGACTTAAAAATTCCAGCTGTAATTTAAAACAAAATGCTTAAAAGTGCACTATATTTATGCTTATCATATTCAATTTATGACATGCTTAAGATAAATCAGGTCACTCACAAATACAGCTTTACACAGACCCATGGTGTAAAAATAAAGAATGCCCACATTTGTGAACAGAAAATAAGAAAAATTCTTATCTCAATATTTTAATGAAGTTAAGAAATGAAATCACTATATCAGAATAATAACAAGCCTATGCAAACCATATTATTTTTTCAGTTGTAAATATATTACAAATACACTCAGTTATGCAGTCAGACAAAAGAGAAAAACTGCAGGAGAGTAAAATCCTTCTAATATTGGCCTTTGAAACTAACAAACTAAGACTTGTACTCTTGCAATCTTTGTGAAGAATAAAAGAAAACCAAAACACAATGCAACTGAACTATTTGTTTAAGATAAAGTCTGTCAAACTTACCACATGTGTTTTAATGGAATTATTCCGTAAGTTGACCTTTAATGTGCATGTTTCCCCAACTGTAGCTGGAGGAAAAACGTAGAGGTCTTGTGGTGCATATACCCCTTGAATTATCTCCTTTTGTCTAATTTGAAATAGGGATTTAAGATATTAACATTTCTGATTTATATGATCTGCATATATTGATTGCATACTTGAAGATAAGAGGTGTATCTTCTGAGACTAAATGAGGAAAAATGGAAAGATCCAGAAGATATCAACTCTCTCACTCTAAGTTCTATAGGCAAGATATTTTAGCCAGAAAGAATAATGAAAGCATTATGTGGCATAAACAACAGGCATTTACTTATACACACTTTCACAGTCTGAATTTTTCTCCCATATGCTTTACTAGAGAACTAGACTCTCAGAGGTGCCATGTTTAACCAAAACATTTTACCCCCCCATGACATATTCACATGAATTAACTTAAGACTGAAGAACAGCAAGGTTAAGACATACAATACAGTGGTTTTCTCAGAATTGACTTCATAGTCAACTGGAGTCTCCAAAAAGCAAATATACAAAAAGTATTCACAAAATTCTACTGCCAATACCAGTTCATTTACCACAGCATATCATGCTCAGACAACTTAGAAACTCAGCTGAAAAGGAGAAGCCTGTGAGCTTGAACAATACAGAGCCATTGGTTTGGCAAGTCTGTTTTTTGCAGCTGTTTACTCTTTAACCTGGAATCATAGGGTCATTCAGGTCAGAATATACTCAGGTGGTCTGTAGTTCAACCTCTTGCTCCAGTCAGGGTCAGCTGTGAGGTCAGACCAGGTTGTCCAGTTAGGTCCCAAAAACTTTGAAGGACAGAGACTTCACAGCCTCTCTGTGCAGCCTGTTCCACCATGTAGATGTCCCAATAGTAAAACAGGTTTTGGTTGTAGGGTTGGGTTCCACCCCCCAACCCTTTTACCCAGTTGCAGACACACTGTTTCAGAGTTTTGTCCATACATACCCAGTTCTTGTGCGTCCTTCAGAGTAAACCTTCATTTCTGGTATTACTGGAAGCTCAGTTTTTGTAAGGGCATTTCCAGAAGCTTCTACAACTGGAGTTGCACTTTCTGTTTCAGCACTCTATTGGCAAAAATAGAGAAGCCTGTAAACTTCGCATTCAAAAGTATTTAGGTATTCAGGTATGTAAGTCGTTACCCAATCCAAGACCTTTTATTTAAACTATAATCTTTCAGGAAAAGGAGAGTCTGGATCATTGAGATAAAAGCAATAATTTAGGAGGAGTACTTTAACATGCTTCCATGCTTTACAAATACTTATTTGTTACAAGACAGTTCACAACAAACTAGCAGCGCAGGTGGAATCTCAAGAAGGCAGCTAGCAACAAAGATTTTATTAAAAGCCAAAAAAAACCCCCAATTCCTCTGCAGATATTCTGCCCATATGTCTCAAGAACAACCAAGCTGGCTAAACAACTGCTCAAAAAGAAGGAAGGCATAAGTCAGCATTATAATTTGAATTCTCACAACAAGAAAAAAGCTTTGTAATAATTTCTTATTATGAACAATAGGTCCTTCTCAAAGGAAAGGTCTCTCCAGAGAGGGAGAATCAGATCATGCATTATATAGTATTTGTTACATTCAGAAATTAGGCCAAAATATTTACCATCATCAGGATACCCATTTAGTGTGTTCTAACACAAGGAGATCAGATCACCCTAAGGAAATACTTAGCAAAATAACCCATTTCAAATTCTGCATTGCTTCACAAATCTAGCCAGATACGGTCTGGAGTCCCTTGGGTCACAACATCTTAAACAAAGTTAAAGAACCAAAAGAACCTCCTACACTTATGGTTGTACAACATTATGTCAATTCCTGAAACGGTGCTGACGTTTTAGACAAGCAGTTGATTCCCTTACGCAGGGAAGATGAAAAAAATAGATTCATCTTCAATAGAGCTGCTATGACAAACTTGTCTTCTAGGCATGCATTTCTTCTATTGAAAGAGCTGCTAATCAGCCTGTCAGAAATAGCAGCATCCAAAAAAAAATTCATGAAGAATTTTTTTTCAGTTGCAAATAACCCATGAACCCCAGTAGACCCCAATACATAAAGACAAGAAAGGATCTGCACATGTGACTTATTTCCAGAGCTTTTAATCTTCCATGTAGTGAAAAACTACGGGTATCACGCCTCTGTAATCATTCAAATTCTGATTTATCAGAAGGCAAATTGACTGCATGAGAATAAGGTACATTATGGAAAATGATCAGAAGTTACCCTGGTCTTTTTAAGGGCATCTTGAAGGATTGCATGCTTTACCATAGCCTGTACTGAATTCTCCTGTTTCAAACGGGAGCATTAGGTTAACATTCCAAATGGTTACAATTGAGTTCTGCTATTCCAAAGCCACCTCAGAAGCACAAAAATTTTTATAGCTTGAAAATTGGAATTATTTTGCTCACAGAGTTTAAAAACATTTTTTCCTCCCCTCACTTCTGGGATATCCAAAGATGATCAAGTTTTGTGCTGCTGATAATCAAATCAGGAACTCTTAGCAGCAAGTTGTGTGTTAAGCATGAATTCATCTCAGTTTGCTGCAAAATGATACATGAGCTGTGTAACTGTGTAAATTTTTAAAGTACTTAAACCACATAAATTAAAAAATGGCACGCACTTAACATCTGCAGTATCTTCAAACAATAGCAGGGGTTCTTTATGAAGTTCAATTTTCTACATGCTAAAGGAGCAGCCAGGACTTCAGTGTTGTCTCAGTCCTGTGGCAGGTGCATGCTAGTTCACCCAGAAGGGACCAGTAATTAGACCAAAATACTAGTCCAAGACTTCTGTGCACAATGGCAACAGTCACTCTTAGCTCAGTGATGTTAGAACAACCCCCAACAGCAGCCCAACTAATGTTTCTCGGGAAAATCAAAAAACTAAGTTTGAATGCTTGGTATTAAGAGGTTGGGGCTGCAAAGCACATGCAGAATTCCTCCTTTCTTTTTCTCTGGGACCAATTTTGGAGACATGATGATCTGAGCTCCTGATTACAGTTTCCAGCGGTGGGGACTGCAAACACAGAGCATAATCAAAGGTACAGTTAGTTAATTTTTCAGGCAAAGAATAGAAGTGGTATGTGCCACTGAGTTTCCTAACTTAACCTTGTTCTTTTACTTCCTTCCTGAGCTCTTCCAAATTTTTCATTTCTTTTGAAGTGGTGCTATAAATAAATGCCACTCTGAATGACAGCTAGTCAGCTCTTCCCACCTCGTTCTATCGAAAGTCACATTAACCACAGCTGTCTCTGCCACAGCAAAACCACCAGAATCCAAGTCCCTTCCAAAGTTGAAACACTGTCTAAACCCTTGATCCCTAGGACATAACAGATCATAATTGATTTGTCTTCTAAATTAAAAGCTGCAACAATCTGAGGAAAGATTGTATGTTGATCCCTCTCCCAAAGAGATGTATAATTCCTTACTAGTTCATAAATAAAGTACTTCCTTTTCAAATCTTTCTGAAAATGATCATGACATTCATTTCAAGTATTTTCTACAAATTTTTCCCATGAGCAGAGACGCTAGAAAGATCTAATTGTTAACAGCTTCGAAAAAAAAAGAAGAAAAAAATCTGACACAGTAGTTCAAAAACATTAATATCAAGTTATGCTGCTCAAAGATTTATACAACTCTGACAACTAGTCACATTTTAAAAAGAGAATTCTTTAAAACTCTAGAGTTAATTAATCTTCTCTCTATTTCAACTAGCTTTAAACAGACAAATGACTTAGATGTTTTCCTCACTTTCAGGGAAATTACGTTCAAAGAATTTGATGAAAGCTGAATAAAAAACCCTCCCAAACCACACACTATACAGGATTCTTATGCCAAAAATCAAAAGTTACTTAACTAACATCTTTTACAAGCACCCTTTTCAACAAAATTAATTTGGAAAGAACAAGGACCCTACAAAATAAAAGGTAAGGTACCCCAGCAAGAAGGGTAAGTAAGGTTCCTACCACTGAAGCAGGCTTGGTTCTCTAAAGAAAGATCCCAAATCTTTGCCTGGGCTTCTTAGAAAACTCAAGTCAAACCCTCTGGAAAGGACAGCAAAGCACATACAGCAATCATGCGGTACTCAGTGTACAAAGCTCTTCACATTCAGCCTATTTAACTAATAATTAGAACTAATTCTTCCTCTATCCTATGTAAATTTTTCTTGTATGGATGGTGAGGTAGGGATTAAAAGCAAGGTAAGGAGAGAGAGCACAGAAAACCACTTTAACTCCCAGCACTCTTCTTCCAAGCCTTACTATAAAGTTTGAGCTGAGGAACAACAGGGCAGCAAAGGAGAGCTCAAACCCAATTACTTCCATACACAAATCTCAGCATCACCCCCCACCCATGTTGTTACTCCGATAAATACTGATACAGGTTCTATTAGAGATATGTGGATATCTCCGATTTGGATATTTGAAAATTCCAAAATCCCCTTTACATATTATAGCAAAGGTCAGTTACTTTGCTATTTATTTACAAAAATAAAACCAAACCACTTCGTGTCTGACACAAAAAAATCTTTGCCTAGAGAAACAACTCCTCCAGAAAGCAAGTTTGTCTCTCTACTCACTTAGAGAAAAATAAAGTTTTACATCTTAAATGGCAAAAGATAATGCCATAAGCACATCACAGAAGCAAGAGAATGAAGGTATTTTTGTAACATAAGAAAAACAATACAATTTAGCCCAAAAAAAATATTAGCAGGGTTGTTTTTTTCAGAATATACCAGAGTATAAGAGAAAGAGTACTGTATAGTGAAATCAAGATGTTATCAAAAATTTGTGCTCAAGACAGCATTTTTAGCTTTTATATACTCACTGTCCCAGAAAGCTGAAATTTTAATTTATGTTTCCAACTAGGCTTTTCAACTGGATGACACTCAAGGTCCCAGAACTGGGAGTAATCCCCTTTATCTCTAGGCAAAAAGATTATAGCAACCTACAAAAAAAAAAAAGAAAAATTTTGCAGAAGGTTATTAAAACACCCTGATATCTTCACAATATTACCTGCAAAAAAGTTATGGTTCAGCCAGCAGAAAATTTGAACACTACAGAACACACATGCCACACACAGGTGATCTTGCAGGAAACAATACAACTAAACTAGTCCTCCTTTGCCTACAAGAGAAGATATTGGATGAAGTAGGTTGTGCAAGCAATTTCAAACAAAATTTGAGTTCAGCTAATCTGCTTTAAGCAAGGTCAGCAAGTGCTTGCACGATTACTTCTATTAGTAAAATGGAGGAAAAGAGGACAAGGAGGGGAAATGCGCGCAGCTGAAAACCAGCGATACCTTCCCTTCATCTGCCAACTAAGCTGTGAACAAATCGAATCCTCCAGCGCCAAGTCTGTAAGTACACTGTGCTACAAATTACTAGAAGGCCTGACACGTAAACCATCTTGCAAACTATGAATTTGATCATTCTTAAAGGTCACCTATGTAACAAGGGTTTGTCTCCATAGCGTGCTGTACTAGGTTAATTCAAGAATAAACTTGCATTGTTTTCAAAGTTGAGGTTGAGAGAAGAAAGAGGAGAGCAGCAGATTAGAAGAGATCACTACAACTATATCTAATTAGACAAGTATCATACCCACTGCAAAAAACATTACAATATGATAGCACTGTACCTTATCAGCTCCAGCCAAGAGCCTGACACGCCAGTAGCATAAACATTATTCAAATAGGTCTGAACTAGGATTGTTAAGGCAAGCACAACTGTTTAAATTCAAATAACAGTTTGCAATACTATGAAATTACTATTAAACTGGACAGGAATAAGTTTTTTACTCTTGTAAATAGATTATGAATTGCATCTCCATAGAAGTAATGTCATAATAATCCATGACAATTACAAGATAGGTGTTCATGAAGATTAAGAGATAAAAATATGCAGGAGAAGGTGAGAAAGGGAAGCCCCTTACAAACCCATTCAGTATGTCCTTGGATGTGCTTTATAATTTTGGTTATGAAACCCTCTGGTGGCCAGGAGATAAAACTGTAAGTCAAATGAAATCCAACTTTAGGAACAGACAACTAACTGTTCTTAACCAAGTATGACAAGAATGCTTCTAAGGAAGGGAAACCAGTTCTCACCTAAGTTTCATAAGAACCCAGTATTATTTGTGATTTTCGGCTGGAATTTTACAAAACATTTAAACCAGTTTTCTGTTCTAAAATAATTTGGCCTTAAAACCCCCAAACAGTAACACAAACACACCACAAAGTTGAAATCAAACTACTTTGACTGCATGAATTCTTAGAGTCAACTCAGCTGTTATTGTAACAGCAGAGATAAGCAGATACTGACTACGTGATACAGACTCCAGAACTCAGTACTGAAAGGCCAACATTTTATTGTTATCAGATAAAATTTAAAGATCCTATTTTACAACTGAGATACACTACTATGCCTGAAATATTTATAAATGGCAGTTTACCTTCTTTTGTCCATGAGCTTCAAGAGTACCAGAAACACAGGAACATGTGAAAGCAGAGTAAGTAACCCTATAAACACTACCACTTCCATCCACATCCTGCAAATAAAGGTAAGAGTCAGGTTCAGAAGGCAAAGGAAAAAAGAAAAAAGATCCCACAAACAAAACCACAGAATACACCCACACACACCCTTGCAAAAGGACTGAGGAAAATACATCCAATCAAGCTGCTTTCAAGTGAACAAGTAATATTGACTCCCTAAAATCAAATCAATAAAGACTGAAACTACTACATCTGTGCAGTCACCACAACTACTGACTTACAGTTCAGAGGTGATGCACTGCCTGGAACATGACATCCTCCATCTTATAAGATAACGCTAAGAGTGCTACGTAACCATTTTTCATTTCATGACAACAGGTCACAATAATTCTAGCATAAAATCAGAATTATCATCACAGCATTTCAGACTATCAAAAAAACAGGGAAGCTTTTACAAATATCCGCGGTACAGCTACAGTCATTGCCCAGGCAACAGCACTGTAACTAAAATATCCTTGACCTGACTCAAATTACCTGCAGAGATACAACATACAGCACTTTCAGCAGCACAAATCTCAAAACAAAGCAAGTCTAGCATTCTGGATCCAAAAAGAGACACCTGTCTTTCGTGTATGCTTGATTACTTAATGCAATCTGGATGGTGACACTGTATGAGCACACGCAAACTCTGTAAGCCAGTAAATGTACAGAAACTGTCTCACAGACCACTGATTGATTCACAGTCAAGTAACCACATTAGAGATGAAAAAAGGAGAAAAACATTTTGCCGATACAGACAGAGAAAAAAAATTTTGTAACTGAGGTCATATATATACTCTTTCTTGAGAGGAAGCAAGAAGAGAGGAGTTTAAAAAATCCTAGATATTTGCATAAAATTCCCAATGCAAACATTCACTCACTTTAACATAAGGTGGTGCAAAAGATGACAAATTCCACTTCACGTTTTCATCCCCTTTATTCTCCATTTCCAGGTAACTCTCTGAAAGACAAACATCAGATTAGTATACTAAACCTCTTTGTTCAAGTATCTCTAGGGGAAAGAGTTTAATCAGAAACTATGTTTCTAGACAAACAAGTTTAATGGAAACAGTTTTCATGGTAACAACCCCAAGAGCAGACTCAAACAAAGCACGCTGTCATAAAATTCTTGAAAGCTTATACAGAAGAAATTTGTAAGTTAGGCTCTTATAAACCCAGAACATGACAAACAGCAGAGAGACTCCAACAGTCTCACTTGATTGCATCCAGGTTTTTGTCAGATACCTTCACATATCAGTACACAAAAAACAAAACAAAACAAAACCACCACACCACACACCAAAAACCCCTAAAAGATAGTCAACTCCCCACCCAAAGATATTATTTGATCATTCAGAAACAAAAAACTCAGAGTATTCCAGTTTGGGACCAAATATTTGCACCAAAAAATCTGTTCTCATCCTAAGTATGGATTTGTTACTCAGCAAGAATCAACAGGACAAGATCATCTCAGTCTAGAGCAGCACTTTCAGAAGTTTAGCTGCATATATACATTATACAGGATATTTATTAAAAAAGGAAAGAAGTATTATATTACAACCCTCTTCCATAATTTTAGCAAAAAATCTCCAGATATAATTGAAAAATTAAGCTTTGAAAGATCTTAAGTCTGTTGGGTAAAATGTAATGTCAATGGATCGTTAAGAATTTCCTCCTTTCCTAGAAAAATAAGTGCTACAAAAAATCGTGGTATCTAGATAACAGAATGACAGTTTCATAGAGTTACTCTGAGAATTTTAGGCATTACTGGAATTAAAAGCACAGACCAAGCATTTCAGACTCCATTGTCAACAGTGTCCTCCTTGATCACTATGTACCAAGACAAGGACAACCAGTCTCACAGCTGATATTCCCACTGTCCTAAGGAAGAACACTTATTTCTCTGCTAAACACAGAGAGATTTATCTCACATCTTAGGGACATAACCACAGATGAGAATGGATCTACCCCAAAAGTGCACTGAGCCAAAAGAGCTTAAACTAGATGCAGTAACCTTAAAACGCTCTCTTTCGCCCAGGCACAGTAGAGTTGCACTCATCACTTAAAAAACTGGCAACTTACCTGTCTGTATGCAAACCTTTCTGTGGCAAAAAGGTGTGACTATACCGAATAAGGAGAAGACACAAATAAGCACAAAACAAAAAACACGAACAAACAAAAACACAAATACAAAAACACCACCCAAAAACCAACCAAACAAAAAAAAAAACCCAAGAAAAACCCCCCCACTTCAAACTAAAGGCAGAAGGGGGGAACTAGACATTCACACTTATCAGACTAAAGGAACAAAACCAAAGTCAAGGCACTCAAGGTCCCAAACATGTAATACAGTAAACAAAACCTCTGAACACAAGATATTACAGATGTTGTATTTAATAAGTAAGTGCTATTACTTGAGCTTAGGTCAGGCTTTGTTTTAGGAAAAACAATGTTTCTGTTCTTTATCTCCATTTTTGTTAGAGGGAGCCTGGAGAGAGGCTTTTCCACACGAACAGTAGGATTTTCTGACTGTGGAGTAAATATATCACATCTTCTACGTGGAAGGTCTGCTCCAGACACTCTGTGTGCCTCTTGAACATCTACTCTAATAAACGTTTGCACAATCTGGAGAAAAACGAAGTTTTAAACAGTGAATACTGATGTATTAACAAGTCAAAACATTTAGCTCTGTTTCTCTTAGTGTAAGAGCTCATGTTCAGCTTTACATTCCAACAGAGAAAAGGTCTCACATGTTAAATCAGGTCTTCTCCAACCTCAAAAGCTTAATGATTTTAAGACAAGTTTAACTTTTTTAACAGAAAAGGAACACTTACTGAAAATTTGCTATCTACACATTTTAATTCAACAGGAATAATAATTTTAGCTAGTTTAACTGACAACTCCTACAACATTCTCTGCTTGTAGAGAATGGAAACAGGGCTGCTGCATTCAGAATGTGCTTTGTATTCATTTCTGCTACATAATTAGCACTTTAAAAAGTTTCAGTTAATGCTAGTAAAACCTTGGCGTACTTTTTGCTGATTTGGATAGGTAGCAAATAAATGGCAAAAGCATTATCAACTACTCTTATAATTTGATTGGTTTTGCTACATCCTCTACACGTGTTCTGGTAGATTTCTTCAATCCTTTTTCCATACTGTAGAACATAACATATTAAATATGTGTGTAGTCATCATTTCATTCTCAATAACTTCCCTGTTTGTTTGGGGTTTTTTAAGGCAGCTTCAAACTCTGTATCATACCTCACTGCCCTCCATGAAGAACAAAAGCAGATACACTGTTTTATCCTTTCAGTGTCTTATTTCTCTCTCCAAGCATTGTTACAACTAACCCAAAATACATACTGGCTGTAAAAATAAAAGAAGAGGTTCCTTTCTTTGGGAGAGATAACCAAGGAGTCCTTCTGCTTTTGTACTGATGAAAGACGAAATTGTTGGCTTCTTAAATTTTATTTACATGCCTTAATTCAATCAGGGAAAAGTCCTGGATTAAAACCAATGAAGAGCAAGAACCTGTTCTAGACATTCTTTACCATAGACTTGCTGTCCAGAAGTTTACCTTATGGGAGCTCCGAAGGAGCTATGGTGACTTGTCCAATAACCTCTTTTAGCTTCTTTTATTTTAAAATACGACACAGACTACTTTTATGTGTGCATGCGTACATACATACATACACTTAGCATTTTAGAAAATGACGCCTAAGGCAGTCGTGGGTGTAGAGATGCGTTTTCATTGGCAATTCAGTTGAAGTGTTCACGAAATGTTTCTTCAGAGATGAATGAACTAAGAATCTCAGTTTGCAAAAGAGCATCTCTACTTTTATTATTCTTTTTTTTTTTAAGAGAACTTTACAAATTAGAATGAAAAATGTAAGTTGACTCATACCTAAAAGGTTTTAGCAACATTATTATACCTTATCTGGCGAAGTAAAATAAACAGTTGCAATGCCAAGTCTCAAGTAAACCTCATACCTCTCGTCCATTAGCAATAACGACAAAGACTAGGCCCCTCCAAGGAACTAACGAAGGCTTTGTGGCAAGTGCAGGATTAGGACTCACCAGAATTAATGCAGTGTTCCTAATAAAAAACAAACAAACAAACAAAAACAAAACACCCAGCTAGCATGAACTTCATGTTCCTCATATGAGTATCTACAACAGATCTCACTACCCCTCAAAAAAATACGCCCTTCTAACATAAGTAGATAAGTGAAGATGCTCTAGAGTTAGTTAAATTTAAGGTATTAAGATATCCAATATATTATTAAGCTTTAGTAGCTAGAAACTTAATGCTAACACATTTCATAAACTTGTCATCAATGGTTTTATAAGGGTCAAAGGGGAAAAAAATAAATCTTATCTATTGTTACACATAAACAACCAGACAGGTCATGTAAAGTAGATATATAACTACGTGTTTCAGGAACAAAAGCTTCAATACTAGTCAACAAGGGAATGTTGGTGTTCAAACAAAGTATACTGCAAAAATTGCATGTCAAGAATTTTTTAAACTAATTCTAGTTTTAGAGAAGCAGATTCTTCTCCTTCTAAAGCTTTCCTTCCTCCCTTGCAGAACTGATTCTGGGAAGATAAGAAAAGCCTTTCAATTGTATCAACGCTTTCTGTAGTTATCCACAGTAGGAGACAGAGAAGAGTCAAAAATCAAGTAGCAGTAGTAAAGAAGTCAGGCAGTCATTTAACCAGTGAGAACAAATTTTGATATACAATGTTCCATACTCTGTACTAGAGACATTTAAATAAAGGGGAGAAAGTTAAGTACTGAAGTATTCGAAAAATTAGTACAAAAACATTGAAGTAAAGGTCATTAGTTGTATGTGAGCAAAAGCACTCAAGCTACACCTGAAGAATTAGCTTAATATGCCACTAGCACAGCACTTCACATTTGAAAAATTTAGTGTAGAAACAAGATGAGTTCCATAATCACTGTCACAATATGACCATCTCTACAAACTTCAACTAACAGATGTTAACGATCTTAAACATAAAATCTGGATACTGATATTTCCTTAAAGAATTCTGAGACTCTTTTTGAATTTTAGCAGTATTCAGAATCTTTTCAGTCACACTTACAGTTCTCTCTCATGTACAACTGTGTCCATGAGAATATGCTTTCCTAAGTACACACAGTATGTGTTACCACAAACCATTCCACTGTCTTTGCTCCTAACCAGCTTTTCTTGGACATTTACTGCAAACTTCTCACACAAATATAACTTGCGTGGGGTCACAAATCACATGTCTCTCAGAAGAGTCACAGTCAACCTAAAGACATGTAGTGGTTTTGATTCTAGGCCTTCCTTGGTAATCAGGTTGTAACCGAGGAAGTGGCCATGTTCCCAGTATTCCATATGATTTTTTACGTAAACCAGAGTATAAATAAGAAGGGGGAGAAGACTCTCTTCCTCTTCGCTTTCGGTGGATCTGAGGGCAGGTTATCTACTACCAGTTCTGCTTGTGTGGAAGAGTGAGGCCTGGTGAGGCCTTGTGGACCTTGGGGGGCAGAGAGTGCCGGCGGTCATTTGGCGCAATTCTGCTATCTCAAGGACAGTAGTAAGATTTTCTTTTGCTAGTTCTTTATTGGTTGCTCCCAGGTTTTGGTTGTGCATATCTGTTTTGGGTTTTCCCTTTCCCCTTCGGGGGAGAGGTGTTCGGGGTCCCTTTTTAATGTGTACATAGTATTCTTATTGTATATAGGTGTAAATACATCTATATGTATTTTTATACAGCTTTGGTTTGGTCATTTCAGTGTTTTCGGTAGCTTTTCCCTTCTCCCTTTCCCTTGTGTTCATAGAGAGGTGGGGGGAGAGGCTGCAAACTGTAAGGTTTGAACATTCGGCAGGAAAGCCTGATCCAAACCATTACATGACACAAGCTTTGAGGACTTTTATTGCTATGGAAAGGAAAGGAGCCTAGAGAAGAAGCATTTTCCAAATGTGGCTCTTGCAGCCTTTGGAGATTCCAACAGCTCCCACTCCAAAATTGCAATTCCTTTCCCAGCACTTACCAATACTTTCAACATTGAGGCACAGCAACATTATCAGAGGTTAGTTTCAGCTCATTTTCACAAGAAATCTCTTGGAATGGTACCAAATTAAGCAGAGACCTAGGCTTTTGATATTCCACATTCAGGCAGGTTAGAAGTTTCCTTTAGCTCATTCCATGGAACTTAAGGGGTTTAGTCAAGGTGAAACACAGTGTGGTCTGTTTGCCATAGCACAACAGTCAGCCCTTGATCCCTAGGGCCTTCTTTCACCCTTAGTGAGAAATCAGACCTTCTCCTTTCATGGCCTAACTCAGTTCAAGAATTCTGTCGGCTCCAGCCATTGCAGTGCATAGTATAAAAGATCCTGGCTGGATGACTGCTCTTGGCACTGCAGGGAGATGGTCATGAAAAACAGAAAACTGGGCAAGTGCAGCTTGCTGTGCTTAAGTCAGCTGTTCCCACGGATCTGTTTCCTACTTGTGGACCTCTGTTCTTGATCCAAACTAGTTACTTGGACCCAACGTGTGAGAATTCAGCCCACTCTTTTCCAGTGAAGAGAACACATTTTAAAATTCTGCACTGCAAGAAAACTGCTTACAGAAGGCCCTTAATGCCCTCTTTTTAAGAAATCATTCCACAGACAGTCCTGAATATAGCGTATGAGACACTCAAAACATCCTCAGTTTCACAGCTACTGGAAAGTTGTTCACTGTTACATCTTTAAGACGGTTTGTTCTTGGCACTGATTGAATCTGCAACAAGATAGATATCCTAGCCCTTCCACGGAGCCCTCTTTATTTTTTTCTCACTAATGATGGAAGTTTCCCAGCAATTTACATCTACCTGAATATGAAATTAAGTGTTTAAACATTATCAGTGATGCAGGACTGAAGAGAATTATGTTTGGGCAAATGTCTTCAAATTTAAAGCAACTACTTAAATACAATTCTGAAAGCAAAACCTCTTTTTATTGTGGAAGACTTTTTTTTTTTTTCTGGAAGATGAGTCTAATAACAGGGTCTTAAAACTCTTTCTGAACTGACCTTAAAAATCACCATAAATTTAGAAGGGAGAGGTGGGCAGAATTTTCCAGTGTTAATTGTGAAAGTCATTGCTGACATCTGTGAAAAGTCTTATACACATATGAAGTGATATTATGACTACTGTGCCAAAATACTGCTAGCTAAGATACGGGCAAGCAGATACTGACTTGTCATTATTTTCATACCTTTCATTATGTCGTCGAGAAGCCAAAGGTTGAATGGCAAAACCCAGTTGCGTCAAAATACAAAGACCAAAAATATCTCACAAACAAGTTCTGAGGAATATCAGCATTCTATAAGAACTGTTATTTTGGGGTTTGTTTGTTGTGGGAAGGGAGGAAGTCTTTCTTGTTTTTAAACACCCAGACAACTTTTAAACAAAAAACTATTGTGAAAGCAGATTTTAAAATCTTCAGCTTCAATGACCACCCAGCTCCTGGAAAGTTATGCACTAATAATAATAGTACTTTCAAGCATAGAAAATTCCTGGCATCCAGGTAACTATGTGGGTGACAAAAGAACATTCCCTACATACAGAACCATAAAAGGGTCCTAAATTATAAACGCTAGATTTGTGTGTTAGTTGACAGAAGACTAACGTGGCACTAAAATAGTTAGTTTCAGAACACAGTCTAAGAAAACTAAAGTAAATTCCTAAAAACTAACTAAAATTCCTAAATTAACTACATTCCTAAACTAACTAAAAATAAATTCCTCCAAAACCTCACCATACTTTCACACATAAAGGAACTTATAGGAAGAAACTTACTCTGGTTCAACAACTCCATGTTGTGGGGTTATAGTAAGGCAGCTAGCTGGCCACAAAAGCTCAAATGTCAACTTTCTATCTGAATTGTTGACAATTTGCACTTGTCTAGTATCCGCTGTTCCATCTGTAATTAAAAAAAAAAAAAAAAACTAAGGTGTACAAAAATTCAAAAAAACGCCCAATATAGAAAGATGTACCAATTAAAATATTTTCTGCCCTAATTTTACCTTCCAATGCTTCATAGGTATGGAGTGTATACTTATGTGTACACACACACAGAGCACGCTACCGAAACTGTGTTCAAATCAAGTTTACTGTTTAGATATAAACTACTGCAGGAAGATTACTGGCCAAGTCACATTTCCAAACACAGTATGCAGTACAGTTACCTGAATACCACAGTGGCAATTCTATTCTATTCTTCAAAAAATACTTACCAATAGAAGGAGATGTCAAAGTCAAATAGTCAGGTTTAATAGACCAAGTCTCTTGAGTGTCTGATTTATTCCAAACCAGATCATTAGTTTTTACAGATACTGAAGGACCCTGAGGTCCCTTAACGGGAAGAAAATCCAGAGCTGCACTGGTATGTCTGACAAAGTTCTCACACCTGAAAATACGATAGCATTAAAAACAGTAATAAAAATAACTTATGGGTAATTATAATAGCCTACTCAGTATTTCTTATAATTTTATTATTTATAAAGGACAATGTTCTTTACGTGAGCCTTAATATAATTCAATTCTCCATTATTAAAAAAAAATAATTCAGCAGTTATAAAATGACACAGCTTTTTCACAGAATGTTTGGAAGTGGAGGGTCCCATTTAGAATGGAAGGCATTAAAATAAACAACTATCTTCCGGAGATAATAATGTAAAATAATTTGAATAAAACAGGAACAGAGGAAATAAGTACCAGAGAGAATAAGTCAATGCAAGTTGTGTTTCACAGAGCACTGTGCAACACATGCTGGAGGTCAGGAGGAACCTCTGGAGATCACCTAGTCCCGACACTCCTGCCCAAAGGAGAATCAGCTACAGCAAAACATTGATCAGTCAGCTTTTTAATTACTTCACAGATGAAAACTCTACAGCCTCTCTGGGCAACCAGATCCAGTGTTTAACCACTCTCACCAGAGGAAGCTACGTACATATTGTTACTAACTGTAGTTACCTGTCCAATTCCAAATGATGTCCAGGAGAGTGCTGACCATAAGTGGAATATCCAACCACAGAAAGGATAACCTTTTGCATATTTGCATAGAAAAGACAGATATCATTTGTCTCCCGTGGAATATCACATACTAAAAATGAGAGTAATAGAGCAAATCTAATAAGAACAAATCTGCAATACCTAGAAATTGCACAACAGAGATTTAGAACAAAGACCTAGTTAATAATCTGTTGGCTAAGATATCCTAGATCATTTAAAAATTACTTCCTGCAGGATCAGTTATCAGGCATAACTCAATATTAACATCAAATTTAATACATAAATCCAAATAGACACCAATTTTAACTTTTTTATTATAAGATAGATATTTTCCACCCGTATATAAGTGGTATATATTAATTATTAAAGTTATTGTGAGGGTAAAAGATAAAATCTAAGACCAATACATTCCTAAGGCTTCATAGAAAGAGATTCAGCTTCAGAGAATTACTCAGTCTATTCAATCTAACACCAAAAGGTCAGGAACATAAGAGAAAGATGTAAAAATAACCAAAAGTTTCATGAAGTGTTTAATAATCAAGTTTTCTCCTTTGCTTTGAGCCATTTCATGCTGAACAAGCAGAATGAACACTTCTCAAAGGATAAATATGTCTCAATATGTTTCCTTTGCTACTTAGTAGATACAAGGGACAATTAATATTTGTATATATCTACTACAACTCAGCTACAGATAAGACAGATCAACATCTCTTGTAGACAAGTGTTTCTAGTTAGCATTTACATGAATCCAGAAACTTGTTAACAAAGCTGTCTTGCAAAATGGTGTCTAGCAGAATGTGTTTTTTGGAAGAAAAAATTTATTTATTCTGTCATATATATGAAAATTCAGGATGAAAGTATGTTCTTTCTTTAGGATGACCATTATTTCTACTCTAAAGTGTCTTTCATTCCCTTTCCCACACTCCAATGGAATTCCATTCAGTTCAAGAAATCCCAAATTTAAAATAACTCATTTTCACCAACTTAAAATATCAAAATGACTCGTTCATGATATCATTAAGCTTAAATGCCAAGGTCACACTGCACACAGTTCCAGACCCAAAGTGTCAGACCCAAATCACAGCATGAAAACAGCATGATGCTGCCACCCTCACAATCACAACACACAAATCCAGTTTTATACCAAAGCTTAAGCACTATAAAATATAGCAAAGTACATCATATGATACCTAGAAATGGGCAAGAGGATCTTGCAAATACTACTTGATAAGAATTCTGTCCCTCCTCTTTAACAATACGTCCATATGCAGACAAGATGTTAACACGCTTTGGAAACTAAGTTCATTTTGACAACCCAAGTAGGGAAGTCACAAAACGTTTCAGGCTGCTTTAGAATAAAAAGTTGCGAGATGTTAAATAGCAACAACCACTCCCTCTGTTCAATTAGTCGTTGAAGGATACTTTAATAACTAGAAACGTACTAGATCGGAATGCAGGCGCTGTACGATTAGTGCAGCAAAAACCACGTCAGTGTCAGGGAGTAACTAAGCCTGGCAGCCTCGCAGAGGTGCCACAGGTCCAACCGGAAGCAAAGCTGAGCACATGTTCCCAGTAAGCAGCTCAAGAGCCAGAGCCGGTCAACAGAGACCAACACAGAGACACTCAGCAAACATAAAGAGCACCAACAGCCTCATTGTGCTTCCCTCTCTGCTGGTCAGGATGAAGACTCATGACTGGGAACATACAGGTACAACAAGGATCCTACCAGCTGCTGGCCCTAGACCGTACCACACTGATGGATCAAGCACGCAGACTTGAAAAATCCTGAAAATCCTGACACCACACTATTTCAAACACTAATGCTAGTATGTAATTCCTTAATTTTTTTTTCAAATACCTCTGTGGATTAAAGCATAAAAGAGAAAAGGCACTACCAAAACTAGGGATCCAACTTCACATTAATGCAGCCCTTAAAGCCAAGGGATCTTATTCTTCGAGCTTTTATCAGCATCATCTCTTTAACAATCTTTCATTTAAAAGGGGCAAAAAGAAAAAGAAGCATTTAGATTTGAAAAAAATTACTTATTTTTCACCTAAAAGATAGCACCTTACAGAAGAGAAAAAAATCCTATTTCTTAATTCCAGGTACTACCATTAGTTCCTGCAAAGTGTTGGAGTTACAAGAACATGTAACAAAAAAAAATTCTGTAGACATTCCCACCGAAAAGTCAGTGAACAATAACCTGTGTAAAATAAGATTGCACTATTGACACCAGACATCACTGAGTGACAAGACAATAAGGAAGGGCTTGAAATTTGTATCATTATTAAAAGGAGTAAAAATAATCCAGTTTACTAAGAGGTACTCTTCCAGAAGCTCTCCTTGAAGGGATTTTTGCAGTGCTGTACAAGTCTGTTTCCCGGCTTTTTTTATAACAATCGTCTTCACCTCAAATTAATTGACTGAGTAAAGAAAGAATACTTAAGGGAGCTGTATTTCACAAAGTCAGGAAAGTATGGTCTCAAAAAAAGAGAAAAAACTCCATTAAGATTTAAGAGGTGGGCCTCATTTTCTACAGAAAGGAAAACAAAAAAATTAAGCTACCATTAGCAAAAGTCTCCCAATAAGGCAATAAGAGATAAACAAGGATGCCTAGGCTCTAACACCGGCTTAAAACTTCAGCTGGACAGGGAAGAGAAAATACAAAGAAACTTTGTCTAATACATCTGTACAAACTGAGAATTTTATTTCTATATTTATAAAGAAAAATAGTGAAAAAGTAACTAGGACTCAAGCCAAAAGCACATCTCTCACCCAAAAACAAGTATTAGATTTTTCTTTTAAGAAGTTATAGGCTTACCTTCTGTTACAAGCTGCTCCCCTTTAAATTCTTCATCAAATACAACGTTTCTTAATGAGCTGTTTTCTGGAATTATGTGTTTTTCTAGCTCAGGTTTATACCTCATAGCTCTGTTAAAGAGAGAAAGAAACAAGAGCATTGGAATGAGCTGCCCAGGGAGGCGGTGGATTCTCTGTCCCTGGAGGTATTTAAGAAGAGACTGGATGTGGCACTTAGAGCCATAGTCTAGTAACTGTGGTGGTAGCAGATCCAGGGTTGGACTTGATGATCTCAGAGGTCCTTTTCAACACATCTGATTCTATGATTCTATGAAATAACACAAAGTACTAGAAACAGCAATTTGAAAAGATGGATAAGATTGGTAAGAATCCAGCACAATTTTCACTCAATCATTTCTTGACTACACCAAACTCAAATCTGTTAGCATTCGTTTAAAACTGAAGTCTTTTCACAATCTCAAAATAGTTAAAGGAAATACCTGTTGTATTGCTGTAGGGTAAAGGGAAAACACTGAAATAATGGTTACCATATGTTTGTCTTTCCACGATACTTATTCTCTGCTGTCAGTCACACCTACCTAGATTTCTGATAAGTACATCAGGCATTTGAGTGATGTTTCAATCACCACAGGAAGCAGAGAATGCTATTTTGGTTACAAGTGAAAGCCTTTTAAGAGGAAATATTCACTAGTCAATGTCAGAGTGCCAGCAGGTGCCAGCCAACAGCAGGAACACGGAGCCAAGGAGCATGACTGCCAATAGGATAGAAAAGACTGGGAGGCACAGGGATATAAATAGTCCTGGGAAAAATGGGAAGCTGCAGGTCAGCAAGAGGAAACCTGGCACTCGGATAGGGTCAGAGCCATTGAAGGGAAAGATTATCTCAGCACTACTAACGCTCAGTTCTAAGATACTTACCAGGTTGCTGACTATATATAATACTGGAGTGAAAAACTTGAGGCACAAGTTGGCAGAATAGGCAGAGTACTCATTTCACAATCCTGCCCCTAAGTCCCAAATCATGTTCTTATTCTACAGCACAATTACAGAATGGGGTTTAACTGGCTTAGAGCACTCAGTCATCACAAGAAATACACATCTCTTTCAAATAACTCGGCAGATTTCAGAGAATCTCCGTCCAAGAAACAACTATCTAGACCACTATTTTCAAGAAAAAAATGCCACGCCTGCTGATGAATAAAATTAACAACAAATAATTTTGCTCACATACCAACATCCAGAGTCTGAATAGAAAAGCTTTCCAACAGTACCTATGTATTTGCATTGGACTTCTAAATGGGCTTTCTGTTGTCTATAGATTAAAACTTTTCCCCAAATACTCTTGCCTTTGGAGGATTCCATCATAGTAAACACTGCCTCATACAAAACAGTCCATGACAGTGAGAATTGCCTCACACAGAAGAGTTCATACAAAAATCAGGAACAAGCATCTTCTAAGATATCTGAAATAAATCAGTTTCCTATTAAGGTCATAAATGCAGCTATTCCATGAGATTTTTATTTAAAGTCATGCAGGTAAAAATTCAGACATGTTTAATACCTCATTTGGATAACAATATATACAATAATTTTCACACATTGTCAGGGAATCATATTTAAAAGCCATCATGACAATGTTGTTCTGAAGTTCTATACTGAATTATGATTATCAGCACCTTAGTGCTCTATGTAGTCCTATCATTCTGAATTACACTCTAGACAGCACAAGTCAAAAGTGCCACTTAGGTCATTAAAAGCAGAGTTTGCCCTTTTTATGTGTTTGAGTCACACAAAATTAAACTCAGAGTAACAGAGCCTCTATTTAAGATCAGCGAAATATTTGCTACAAGTTTCCTTAGTGCGTTACGAACATATGTGGATGTTATTTCCCTCAAAAACACATCTACTCAAACACTGTCTTGTCAACAGAATTCAGCAAACCAAGATGCAAACCTTGTTCAAATCTTACTTGAGTATTATTCCTTTTATGAGCCTTTTCTTTCAAAACTAAAGTTATACATGTATTGGAAAGAGACACCACTTTCTTTTTTGATACAAAAAAGAAAACATACCCCCAAAACCCAACACACTTGAATTCAAGAATGGTAAAAGAATAAAACCCTTAACTAGGACTATAGCTACAGTATGTAAGCAAAGACAAATGAATAAACCAAACCCCTCATCAACAACTTACAGATGTAACACCTAATAGATCTTTCCATATCATCACTGTCTTTCGGTTTGTTCTTGCTATTTTTGGAAGCATGTTAAGGCCATAATTGTGGCAGCACACACCTCTAGTTCTAACTTATTAAACATCTGTCACAATAGCAAAGCACATCTTACCTGCGATACTGCTGCCTAGAAACTTCATCTCCACAAAAAAAAAATACTGTTGATACCAACATGTTTACTGTATGGAAGTTCTTTTCCTTTGGATTCCATGTTACAGTAACCACCTGATAAAATAAGTAGACAACATACTCAGGGGAAAAAAAAAAAATCTTATTGTCAGTATGAATGTTTGGAATATGAGTCGACTAATTACTGCAATACAAGTGAAGCAGGACTTAACAAGTTTGGTGAGATTTTAATACAGAACTAGTCGGACATTTTCATTGATCATACTTATTTTCATTTTAATTAATAAAATGTGCTCAGAATCAAGCATTGTACTTACTTCATGTGCTCCTTCTCTTAGCACAAACTTCTCTGGAGATACAATCACTGCTTGAGGATCAATCACTGTTTTGCTCTGCACGTTTGCCAAGCACAGTGCTCTAACGTAGGCAGCCCGAGAACCCGTGTTTCTTACATGGAAGGAAGCTTTCGGTAATCTTGCCGACAATGATCCATCCAGTCTAACCATGTAACTATGTGACAACTTTTTAACATTTTCTAGAATTATATTGCTTGTTCCTCCATAGCCAGATAATGGTATCTGGGAGAGAAAACAAAAAAAATAAAACCACGAAAAAAAATTAGTAAAACTTATGTACAACTACGGTAAACTACATAAAGCTACAGAAAAACAAATTACAGTGTTTAAAATTTGAACTGAAAAGACTTTGCATGAACTAGAAAAGCCTACATTTATTGCATCTTTTACAAGTTCTACTTTAAGTTTATTTAAGGCCTACCTATAGAACAGGACGAGTTCAGATTTTTTGCTGCTTTGAGTCAAAATCTTAGCCTATTTTTAATATAGTACATATAACATTTCTTCTTCCTTCACAAGGGAAAAAAATGCATGCAAAGTTGACACTAATGTTCCAACTGTAAAATTTAGTGCCCATACAATCATTAACAAGTGTACAGATACCCACAGTGTATATCTTGAAGTTTCAGGGTTTTGACAGACATAGCTATTAAGTGCTAGATTTTAATTATGAAAAATGTTCATTTAAAATTATTAGAAGTTAGGTTGGGACTCTTACAGTAAACTTAACTCCTGGCTGTGATCGAATCCCCAGCTGTTTGATTTCCAGCTTTGCAAAGCAGCAAGTTACTCGAGTTGGTGTAAACACCAAGTATATGTTAGTATCTTCTTTGGGACGGATTTTGAGTTCCCAATGACTAGTGAAGCGTTCTTCTGATCCGAATATACTTTGCAGCTATAAAAATGAAGACATTAGAAGTGACTAGAACAGGAAAAAGACATAGCAGCAAAACTTACTACACTAGTAACTCAAAACTAACTTCTTTGAAATACAGATTAACTCAGTTGACAACGGCATATATTTAAAGATGCAATGAAAAAGACAACAAAGTCCAAGGTACTTCATATTCCCACAAGCAGCATGTCGATGCCTCTCAGTTTTTTTGTTTTCAATTCCCAGTATGGTAGTTCTGAACTTTACCAGCATTACACTAGTTCTCTCTCAATTTAAGATTTTAGATCCAAAAAACATTCGAACAGTTGAGGGAAAATGGGGATAATAACACATGTGAACTACAAAACAAAAAAACCCTTTAGACACGGTAATTCCCAAAGGCTCGTTCCAGTTTCTCTATCTTTGTCTGGACTCCCTCCTGCAAGAGGGGCCACTGACGGTTCACTCCACCATGTATTGACTCTGCTGTGATACAGCAGCTTAAAGAACTGCAAGCTGAGCTCCAGTTTGCAGCAGCACTCTCATAACTTCAGCTGTTGTCAAGATTGTCAGTTTAGCTTAAACTCTGTTCATCTTGGCAGTCTCAGAACAAATATATAGCCTACTAATACTTCAGGGCAAACACAGCCTGCTAACTGTCATAAAACACTGAAGTGAAATTTTAATGACAGCCACCTGAAAGCAGTCTTGATCCTGGCCTCTTATCAACAGTCTTAAATGCTGGGTCACAGATGGAGAGTCATTTCTTAGAGTTAACTTCCTCTGTCTGAAAAAGATGTTTAGATTTTACAGCAAATATAAATTAACTGCATGTATTTATTCATGGAAACAATGGAAATGGGAAAGTCAATTTTCAAATAATTTAATGGAAAAAAAATCACCTCTTGAAACAACAGAATATGTTAGCTAGAAAGTTATTTCTATGTTCTTAGACTTCCACACCCGACAATACTATATACCATAATGCAGGAATACTCACGTAGCAAAACAATCCCCAAATAAATATATATATAAAAATATAGTTTTTCTGAAGTTCAAGTACTGTACTTAACAGCTTGAACTTTTAAAACAAGCAGCAGTTGTGTCAATTTAAAAATTTCTTACAAATCCTCACTTTAGGGCAAAGTTATGATTAGATTAGCCAGAGCCACTTAGTTATGCAGAAATAGTCTTGTGAGTAGTATGGTCCAGCTTCATTGGAACAGTTGTAAAAAACTAAACTAAGGAAATTAAGGATAACTTTTCCTTTCCATGCACTTTTCAATTTAATTGTAACACAGAAAGCTATGGTCACTTGACAGAATCAGGTCGACCAAGAAGTAATTTATTTTTCTTTCTGATACATCCTACCATTGCCCAAATTTCTGGTACTCAAATCTTTCCTCAACAGAGGTAGGAGACATTTCCAGCAAGAAGAGCAAGTGCATTTGTCATTTTAACACGTCAAAAAACATTTACAGAAGGATGTGACAAGTGCTAAAACTGGTAAAAATCTAAGAGAATGGATCATCCAGTCACAATCAAAGAGGAGGACAGATTGAGAGCATAGCCTCTCCCTGATTTTCAGTGGCAGACACCGTTTTGTACTCTGTTGGAACATAATTATAAAAATAATTTCAGCTTCCTAAAACCAAGGGTTCATCAGAACTGTTTTACAGGAGGAACAGAAAATAAAAAGGTAGAAGTATACAGGAAAGAAGCAGTAATTCCCAAACACCAAATAGCCAAAACTACTATGTTAGAAACACACTATCATAAAAAAATAGACAAATAGAAACATAGCTATTAGAAACAGTTCTTGGCTACAAACATGCATTGCTTTTAAAACAACCAGGAACATTACTGGATTCCTCAAAAAGTTCAGTATCAACCAACGGTGGATTAGTCCCTAAAGTAATACTCATTAGAAGTCCAGAGATCTGTAGAACTTGCAGCCTTTACACACATAAGAAGCAAAGTATGTCCAGCAAATTATGAACAGTTCCATTAAATCACAGAATAGTGAAATGATAAACTTGAAACTTAAGAAGTCCAGACAAGAACTAATCTGAAGGATTAAGTTAGATGGAAAATATTTTTCACCTGATTTCTACTTACATGACATACTAAACTTACAAAATTAGATATTATTCTAATGATAGCTAAAGAGTCCTCAAGAATATGCAAAGCTCAAACAAGATCACAGTTTGTTTGCAAAAATTTCTTGCACAAGAAAAATAATTGTAGTACCCTGCTTCCCTCACTTGAGCAACAAAACAGCTTAGTTTATCACCTATGAATTATCAATGTGAAGAGGAAATTTCACTTCAAATAAGTGCAATATAAAATATTTAACATAATATTCTATATGAATGGCTGTTCAACTTATACTTACACTGATGATCTGAGGGATACTGCTCCCCAAGCAATGAACTGTTTGTTGGAGAGAATGGGCGGAATTTCTGAGCACGCAGGAGCTGTAGACACAGGTCTGTTTTTCTCAGATTCCACCTCACCTTTTATCACCACGTCATACTGAGGCCCAAATGGCAGCACAAGGATTTTCAAAGTACTTGAAAAATAAATAAATAAATTTAAATCCCACAACAGCACAAGATTAGGTGATGAAAACAACACAACTGAAAAAAAATAATTACAGATAGGCTTTTTTAAAATACCTTCTTAAGGGGAAAAATACAAGTACTTCTTTTTATTTTATGACAAAAGTCAGTTTTAGGCATAGCAAATCTAAACTCTCTGGGCTTTAAATATGCATGACACGTGTACTTCACACAATCTTCCTAAGTATTTCATCATGGTTCAGACCAGTATTTCAGAGACTACAACTAGGTATATTAGTCCATGCTAATTTCTGATTATTTTGAGACTGATTTTGGAAAGAAATAAGGTCTAGCTGTCTCTGTAGAGATTAAAGAGATGCCTTTTGAATACTTTGAGAAACTTCATTGAATTTTTACAAGTGTGAGATACACAGGAGCATCAAGGAAGGAAATCAAGCTTTTAAATAATAGGCTGAAGCATCTGCTATAGCACAGACACGCTCCACACCAGGAAAGAAACTCAAGAACCTTGATTCTAGCTGCCAATGAATTCCTGTAATGCCTGCTGACAGAGCCCTGCATCCCATCAGCAGGCGACATGGATCCTCGTTATTGCCTGAACTATTTTATTAATCTTTTGGCAGCACTTGCATGTAGACCGCAAAGTTTCCAACCCTCCAAAGTACCTTGAGTCTGTAAAGCAAAGGAGTTATGCATTAAGGCCACAGGGATCATACCGTCACTAGCACAGAACTTCTCATTGTTTAATTTAATGCGCTGGGTAGGCCTGGTTAAGCCAGACAGTGAAGCTGAACATATTTTGAAGATACTCCTTTGTCCATTCTTGCTCATTTAGAGCAGAAACTGGAAAACATGCTAAAAAAGAGGTAAGGCTGCTCTAGAGAAATGAGTCAGACTCCTGCCATTGCCAAAACCTCTTACAAGCGACCAGAATGGTCACTTGAACCAATCAAGAATGAAGTTTAGCAGGTGCTACGTGCAAAACTATGAATGCTTTATATCTGCAAAAGAAACATGTGCAGTACATTGCTGTACAGAATTTACAGTCAAACATTTATTTGATTATGGCAGGCAAAATTGATAAATATTTGTGATCCTGATCAGTGCTTGAGTTTTCTCATATGTAAAATTAAAATAACATTTTCCTTGCCTCAGCAGACCGATGAAGAGGGAAGCAACTGAAGGGGCTTCTGAAGTATTCTGAAGCTTTGTTGTACTTTAGAAACAACTACAGTATAAAGAGCTTGAGGGACTTACTGCATTTATTTACACAAAACAAATCTCAGAACATTTCTTGACTGGAAATATTACCTATTCATTAAGCTATACATAGCAGAAGAGGCAGATAATCTATGGAAAAGGTGAACCCTAACCAAAATCCTTTTGTAATGGATGAGGACCTTTGTGAAAACAACTGAAGCCAAAGTCTCTCTTGCAGGTAAACTTCCAATTTGTTCACTACCTTAATGTCAAAAGTAGCTCAGTTTAACACAGGCAGCATAGAATCTGTTAGATTACCTTTCTGTAGTTGTTACGTTTTTTGGAAAAAAACGGACAGTCACTGCTTGTTCTTCTCCAGGAAGAAGGAAAAGGCCCTCAGGTTCAACAGCAAAGCAGCTGTCCTGATCTGATGCCTGAAAGCATGCAAGGGGAAAAGGGACGGTTATTTACCTATTTTAAGGGATTAAACATTTCTACAACACGTAATACAGTTTGGTAGTACATCTGTTGTAATTCAGACAATTTAAATACACCTGGAATCTCCAAAACTTGATCAATTAGCATCCAGCATCATCACATAATGTGGCATTTGTGATATTAGTCATACAATCTATTTCTGTGGCCTCTGATCTGAAAAATGATGGGCTCACAACTCTCCATTTCATTTCTTTCTTATGTAAAATGGGACCAACTGCTCCTTCTGTTGACTTTGAAATGCTAGTTTCAAAAGTATTTAGTTCCCTTTCATTTTAGTTACCTGTGACCATACTTTCTATGGATTCTCAAAAAAAACTGAAGTCAAGCAAAGACATTAGATATCTGAAAGGAACTCGCTTTGTATTTGGGTTGGCGAGATGTACACTGAAAACTGTACCTTTGTTAGAAAGTACAGATGTTTCCCAAAGCTAATATTCTTTGCTCCAAAAAGGCTTTATTCTACTAGTTAATTAACACCTGCTGTCCAGTACAGGGTTCACTGCTTCTACATATTTGTTATATACCTGTTAAAATTTAGTAAAAATCATAAAGTCATGTCTGTTAAAACAAATACAACCAAAGCTGAACAACAGAACACCCATATGCTTTTTCCAACAACACGAGCTAATCTCTTTGCTATCTTCCATTCTTTTTACATACATTTAAAAGCCTTTTGTCAAGCCACAGAGCTGAGATAAAATCCCAAGGCTCAACTCTAGTTTCAATAGCATTAACAGCACAAAAATTGTGATTTCAAGTGGGAAAAACCAACGTACCTTAACTTTCAAATATACACTAATGTTTCCAGCATTTTTCAGTGGCAGCTGCTGTTTGGCTGTTGAACCCACACTAGCAGACAGATGTATTTTCTGTAAAAATAAAGTAAATTTGCATGTATGTATATATACATACATAATAAAAACAAACATTACGAAAATAGGAGGCAAGGAGAGGCAAACTGTTCTGGAAACACACTTTGTAAATACAAACAAACCTGTAAGTCCTTTGGAGCATGTATCCTTGCTATTCCAGCTCTTGCTCGGAGAGAAATACTTTTAATGACAGTGCTAGGTCCAGGACTATCCACTTCCACGTCCACTCTTGCCAAGAACTCATCCGCTGGACCCAAAGGATCTAGAAACAATTTCATGAGTAAGAAAAGCAAGCTACTGGCCAATCTTAACATGTTCGTGTTGTGGTGATATTAACAGAAGCTCTCCCACTACCCTAGCAACACTTTTCTTTCCTCTTTAAAATAAAGGTTCACAGGATCTTACTTAAGAGTTTTACCTTTCTGTCAAGTGTGACTGAAATTGTCCCTAATGCAAACAAGAAAACCCCATCCTACCATATTAGCCAAACTAATATTTTCTAATCATGAAGCCAGAAAAATTCAGAGATTTCTTAAAATTTATCTATTTTACAACCAAAGCAACGTTTTCTTTAGTGATGATTTAATTCCCTCGGCAAAAGGAGTAACACAAATTCCATGCATCCTGCGGTACAAATTTTGTACAGCTCGATACTGAAAAATAAATATCCCTGATAATATATAAAGAATTAAGACACAGAAGTATTCTGTCTCCTATAGTTATTAAAACTGAATGTGATACCCGAAATATTAGGACACACAAAACAAAGATGGACCGTTTGCAGTCTGTTCCTGCAATTCCAACACATGTATACACTAAAAGTAAAATCTGTTTCAGTTGAAATGAAAATCAAATTGCTATACCTGAACAAGCAATTTGTTTCTTAGGTGCATGGAACAGAACCCAAACTGTCAAAGCTTCAGGATCCTGAAAAAGAAATTGGTTGACATCTTAATGGGAGGGAAAGAATTATTAAGAGAGGGGGAAAAAAACCCACAAACAAAAAAACCACCCACAAAACTTAAACAAAACCATACTGCTCAAACAGGCAGACTCCCCAGAAATCACTACTGTCAACTCAGATATTCAGCACCATCATTTCAGACAGCAAGTAACAGGAAGAATCGGCCAACTACAAACTACTCACTTGCCCGTCACAGCTTGCATGTATCACATGATTTACAACTGATGGAGCTGCTGTCTGAGAAACTCCATCCATTTGTTCATTAGAAGCATTAATGGGTTCCTTGGAAAAGGTGAAGCACCGCCAAGCTACTGCATTCTGTCAAAGAAATAAAGTATTACAAGTATTAAATCTCTTACTGTCACTAACAGCAACGCTGACCAAGCCTAGAAATGCAAGACAATTTC